>LR749721.1:1007156-1292940 GCA_902729485.2 Mus minutoides
AGAACTACAAGCAAGGCGCTCCAGAATAAAGCTGACAGAGAAGATCCCGGTGGTGGCGTGTCTTTCTTGCTGCTTGACGGAGGAGGCAGGGAGGCGCGCCGCAATATGTTAAGACAATTTTTAGCTTTAGAGTGACTTGCATTAAAATTAATCAAGCTATGAATTAGAGATGATTGAGTGCCAAGTTCAAACACTTGAGACTCTCTGTTCTCATTCAAAACCATGAGATGGAAATACCTTAGAGGGACAAATCATTTTGATGGCTAAACACTAACAGTCCAAACTTAAACTAATCCTCAGTGTTTATAAAAGGAGGTGATAGATTATGGCAGCAATAAAAGGTTTTTACCTTTTATTTTGATAATAGTTTCTTACTTACCTAGAATGATCTTTGACCTCTGTCTCTGTCTTTTTTTATTTCTCTCTACCTCTCTCTGTGTTACTGTCTCTCTCCTCTCCATTTCTCTGTCTCTTCCTCAGTGTTTCTCATTTTCTCTCTATATTTCTCTCTGATTCTTTCTCTCTCTCTCTCTCTCTCTCTCTCTCTCTCTCTCTCTCTCTGTACCCCAAATGGACCTTGAGCTTGCAACTCTCTTTCATCAGTTTGCTGAGTAGCTGAGAATATTAGATTTTGCCTCCACACCTGCCTTTGTCAGCTTCATGAGCCATGTACCTATGAGACAATCATTTTCAAGGAAGATAGAACACATGCTATTAATCGTCTTGGGGTTTAGATGTTTATCTAGGATATAGTATCCTGAATATACAAGTTACTCTTGTAAGAATGTTTATGTATATTTTAAGATCTTGTCTAGCAATATAACATACATATCCATTCATTAAATGAGAAAAGCCTTTTTAAAATATCAATTTCCATATAGGAGAGGACAAAGCAGGTTTGAGTTCAAGGATATTCACCCATATAGACAAAGCTCTTTTAAATTATTTTAAAGGCATTCAGATACCTTTCAAACATCAGTCATTATGTGCTTAGTTTTAAAAAATTAAACATAAGACAATGATTGTGTGCATTTGACTTTTCAGGGCTCACATGTATTTTAGCAGTGAGATAAATTTATTACCAAATCATGCTCCTTGGTTATTCCTTGCCCCAACAATAAAAACTGAGCCAAAAATCTATAAGCAAGAAAAATTATCTTCCTCCAAGATACCAAGCACACAGAATAGAATATTTGATCAGGACCAAGATTAGACAACATTTGGAAAGGAATGAGCTACATTCACCTGCATACTTTCAGTAAGCAGTTCTTGTCTGTGAAGGGTGTCCCATCACCCATAGGTATGAAGGTACCTCTCTGACATGAACCCAGGAGTAGAACATCTGGATGGTAATGTGTTACTTTTAATATTCGGAGGGCCCTCCATACCATTTTCTATGAGGGCTATTTTAATTTTAATTCTTGCCCACAGAGTTTAAAGACTCCTTTTTTTTTTTTGACATTCTTCTAAGAATTGGCTACTTCAGTAGTCCTGATAAAGTCATTTTTACTGCTGTCCAGTGATATAGTTTCGATAAGCATTTCCCCAATGATGAATGACCTTTGATGTATTTTATTTTATGGGTTAATGGGTCAGTTCTGAGAAATGTGTATTTAGGTCTATTTTTCATTTTGAAAAAGTAACTGTGACCATTGAGGAATGCCTGTCAAAGAAGGGAGCATTCAAACATTATCATTTATTTTATGACCTAAAACATGGAATTTGGAAAGGGATCAGAAAATTTGCAATCAATTATGGTCTCTTATGCATTTGTAACCAAATATTAACAGGATCAAAGGTCATGGAAGTCTAGTCTGGACTGGATCCCCCCAGACTTATTCTTATGAATAGCATTCTGTGCTGCTAAGTTGAAGTTATCTGGAGTACCTGAGATTGCCTTTCTTGTCACAGTCTCAGTCTCTCTCTCTCTCTCTCTCTCTATATATATATATATATATATATATATATATATATATATATATATATATAATTTTTTGTTAGTGGATTTTTGGAGTTCCTTATTTCTTCTGAAAATAAAAGAAAAAACTCATAGCTGTGTAGTTAAAAAATGTTCTCCCATTGTCTTTCACATCTATTGTTCCATTTTCTAGATGAAAGTTTTGTAATTTAATACGATACTATATTCTATAATGTGTCAACTGATGAATGGTTAGAGAAATTGTGGTATACATATGCAAGAGAGCACTGTTCATTAAAACTGTTAAATCCTGACTTTTACAACACGAGAGATCTATGTTAAGTGATTCAATCAAGAAAGAGAAAGACAGGTACTGTATGATCTCACTCCTCGGTGGAATATATACATACTGATCTTACAGAATTGAGCATAGAATGGTTCTGACCAGGGGTAGGTGGAAAGGGTTAATGAGGAAAGTCTGATAACCCAAGGTTACTAAGTTCAGTTAGAGAATGATGTTCTGTGGTATATTACACAATCAGGCAACTCTAGATTAGTACAGTGTACCAATGCTAGAGGAAAGGCTTTGGAAAGATTATCTTCATGGTATGTACTAAATGGTTGAGATGATAGATATGTCTAACAGATAAAAGCATAACTCAATGCATATGTATATCAAAATATTTCATGGTACATATAATATATGCCATGTATACAAAATCACATATCTGTTAATAGCAAATATAAAAGGAATGAATTGTCCTTTCCTTTGGTAACAATTGGACTTCTTAATTTGATAAAGACTACATTTTCTGATCAGTTTTCCAAAATGGTTCTTTATCTGCTAAAGATAGAATGGAACTATGGGTCTCACAGTGAATTCTGGTTTAAATCACCATCTAAATTTTAACAAAACATGCAGAAGTATTTGGCAAAGTCATGTGTACTTTCTCAGTCCTCTGTGCTCTAGATAACCAGGAAATGATGCTACACTGGAGATAACTGTAGCCAAACATCCTAAGCATCTTCCAGAAGCTTTCCCATCTCCTTGTAAACAAATGACAGAGCTTTAGCTTCTCATTTTTCATTTACTGTCATTGAAAAGGCTGTTTAAGGATCAATGTTGTTTAACACTGTCACAAATAACCGTTAGAGCAGTGGCTCTCAACCACTGCGCCCCAACTCCTATAACAAACTTTTATCGCTAGAAATATTTACATTATAATTCATAAAGGAAGCAAAATTACAGTTACAAATTGGCAACAAGAAATAATTTTATCACTGGGGGTCATCACAACATAAGGAACTATATTAAAGGGTTACAGCGATTGGAAGTTTGAGAACCTCAGCCCTAGAGGAAAACACACAGTCAAGCATTTAAATACAAAATTACTTATATTAAATGCTATATAGTCAATATTGGAAAAAGTTGGAACATTGCATCTGTTTTGTCTCATTAAAACCTCTGAAAATGGTAGTTATAAGGAAACAGATAATAATGTATATTCCTACATCTGGAATGTCACTGATCCATCAGAGAGAAGTATATACTTACCAGATCAATGAGCAACCAGAGAAACTATCTGTAGCCTCCTCAAAGCCTCCATGTACACCCTCACTGAAGTTTTAAAGTGTCAGCATTGAAAACTGAAATAAGTGTTTCTTGGTTGTTGATGCTGAATGGTTTACTTCTACGTTTGTCTGTGCTCCTCTGTATAGCATATTTCCCTGATTAATATTACTGACCTTTTCTCTGCAAAATATAACTAGCAAATTGCCCTGAATAACTACGTGTCTTCTCTGTGAAGCACCTTCTTATGCTGTGGTATTTCTTCTATAAGCAAGACATACAGGGAAAAAAAAAACCAACAACAAAACAACAACAACAAAAAAACTAGTCCTGTGATCATGTTTTCCTTTGCTATAAGAAAATATACAAGTAAAAAGAAAAAGAGGGATAGCAGCCACCATGGGAAGCAAATGCATTAACCTTTGGCTCAACTGTTGGGCTTCCAAACTTTCCAAAGATTTATCTTCTAATCATGTGGCTCTTGGAATTCCAGGCCAATTTTTACTTTCAAACGGATAAGCCAGCTGTCTTTAGTGTATTAGGCTGAAGTTTCAGAACATGAGATTATATCAGATATTTACATTGTGCTTGAGTTATAAATATTTCTTTTGAAAAGTTCTAAAAACCATAATCAGCTAAGAAAGCTACATGGTAACCCAGACCAGAGAATGAAGGGAATTCTTATGCATCTTGAAGAAAATTTTCTGTTGCACAATCCAATTCATTTTGCTTCTGATAACTATATATTTTGCAAGTTAGTAATGTTTAATCTCTGTTGCCTGGAACCTGTAAAGAGTACAGGGACTTTCCAAGTTTTCATAGTATCTAGCATCTTAGGAAAACAAATCAATAATTTAGAAAAAGAAATGAAAATGAAACTGGGAAAGAATAAACATCCCTCTGGAAACACAATATAGATGATGTATTGGTAGTCATTTTACCCTGCAAAAGGGGCATCTATTCAAGTCATTAAGATTTTTTTTTTTCAAGGCAAGGTTTCTCTGTATAGCCCTGGCTGTCCTGGAACTCACTTTGTAGACCAGGCTGGCCTCAAACTGAGAAATCCGCCTACCTCTGCCTCCCCAGTGATTCACTAAAAACCTTTGTAGACCTGATTGAAAAAGGTTAGAGGTGGGGCAGTGTCATGTAGAAAGCCTAAAGTGTCCCAGCCTCAAAGTTAATTCTTTTGCTCCTTGACTATTTGCCCTACTCCTCATTAGGGGGTGTGTCTCTTACTTCTGGAATTGCAGAGATGTGACCTCAAAGGGCCAAGCACTCAATAGAATTCAGTTCCATGAAGAATGGGCATACGTTTGGCCAGATTCACTTACCCAGATCAGAACACTGCACCACTCGAAGATGACACTGGCATCGGTAGGGGCACATAGATATCAGGGGATTGTCAGGGTCATAAGGGATTATGCCAGAAGCCTCATCTTCTAGCATGAAGTCAAATAAGCCTCTCTGTTCAAATGGTCCAGCCCAAGAGACTTGTGCCAGAAGGAAGAAGATGAGAGTTGCCTTCATGATTATCTCATGTATTTTCACCACCTGGGAACCAGGGAAACAAAGAGAAGGGTTTCTGAGCAAGGATGCCACTTCATTTATGTGCGATTTGTTACGTAATATCTCATAGCAGAGTGAGTACAGAGAAAAAGTATAGAAAATAACATTTGTCATGAAGAAGTCAAGCATTTACAAAAACATCTTTGAAAGGAGGTAAAGGTGATTACAGACATAAGTAAACCATTTCTTTGCCAGTAGCAATTCAAACAGTATGAAATAGTATGTTTCATCTTGGGGTATGGATTAAGATGGTATGCCAGATCACTGGCTGGGTGTGCTTGAATAAGAAATCATGGTTGTATTTACCCTGCTGGCTCAGTGCTGTCGTATGACAATCAAATAAAACTGTGCCTTTGTACTAAGAAATCTCCAACTTCTTCCAGAGACACCTCCTTAAGCCCTGTTCATCTCCAGATCCTCCTGTTTCCTTTGGTCTCACCCGCCACCCCATAAAATTGTAAAAGACTCCAACTTGTTTCTGCTCTGAACATTTCTATTATTTCAAATCATCTTCTTCCATGTTACTGCCCAAGCCACTGTTTAAGGTTCTTTTTGTACAGATCTACTGACAAAATTTGTTGACATCTTAATGACCTCTCAATGATAACCATGGTTCCTGAGTTGGATGCGAAGCCAGTCATTATTTGGTACCAATTGCTACTTAAAGATACACTTCTCTCTATTTTCTCTCTCCCAAAGACTTCACTTCAACCCTGACACTTAGACATCTTTGCCATTTTGATTACCTACCTTCTGAAGAAGTTTAAAGATTACCGTGAGATGCTGGGTCTCCCGCCCCTGTCTCCTCACTTCTCCTCCCAGCAGAGTGCTGCTCCTTACCTCTTCTGTGATCTGAAGCACGATATTCTGACCTCTTTTAATGAACTTATCACATGCTATAATGAACTTATCACATGCTATAATGTGCTTTTGCTGTTTACCCTGCCCCAATATTAGTGGATGTTCTCCCTCAGGGCGTGCCTTATTATTCCTTGTTCTTCACCCATGCCTTGCACAATCTTTTGAACACAAGTGACTCAGCAGCGACCGTCAGTTTATTAATAACACAGTGCATTTTGCTGGCTCCAAGAAACCAAACGAATCTGATGTCTTAAAGCCCAAATTGTATATTCCACAGCAAATTCCTACTTATTTGGATATTAATTAAATAACTCGAAATGAACAATCAGAAGGGAGATCAAGCAACCTATTTTTGAACTGACATGGCTCAAGATCCCTCTTCAGCTCTTAGAAGTAATCCTCAAGCACTGAGGGCATCGCTTTCAGACTCATGATCTCAATAATAGCTGTATCTCTGCAAATACAATCCTATTTTGGGTTTACTCGCTACTATGTTTTCATATCACATATAACAGAATGTATAGCCTTGAAGCTTTTTCCAAATACACTAGGAAATACACATATACTCTGCAAGTTAAAAAGAAATTCCACGTTCGTTTTTAATTTACATTTAATACTGCAGTGTGTCTAAAACAGAACACTCCATACAGAATTGTGATTTTTCAATGAAAAAAATCATAAAGATTGTGATTCACACAACTTCCCCAAGTTCAAGGACAAGTGTCCTCTAGCAACCCAATCCCTCTCAGCTATTCTTAAAGGGAGGTTATTGTTTAGGGATGTTTATTTGGATTGCAGTAAAAGAGAAGATTTCTATCTGCTTCACATGAAAATGCAATGTTTATGGTTTACCACAAGTTTGCTGGTCTTGCATATTTAATACCTTGTAATTTTAGAAGAAGAAAAAAGTGAAACAAAGTAATCTCAGATTTAATAAGCAGAAGGAGCCTTTCTGGAGATGTCTCTTTGTAAGCCACTCTCCAAAGCAGACGTGCCTGGTGACTTCCCTATCAACCCTAAAAAGGAAATGTTGAGACCAGGCTCTGAGGAACGCCATCATTATTTATATGTGTTTACCTTGTTAAAATAGGACAAATTCTCTGCTCAACCTTCCTTTAGACTAAAGCCTGATACAGCCAGACTGCATACAACTTTAGTAATATTCTCTCTCTTCTCTCTCTCTTTTTCTCTCTCTCTCTCTTTCTCTCTCTCTCTCTCTCTCTCTCTCTCTCTCTCTCTCGTGTGTGTATGTGTATATGTGCAAGTGTGCATGCATGCATGCATGTTTTTGAACTCTGTTATCCTAAAAAATGCTTATAAATTTTGTTCCAGTACTCCCATAAAATTCTCTTTAAAATATTTTTTTTTTATACTACTCAAAGATCCAGCATGTTTAGAGCAATTAACTTAAGAGAAATCTTAGGAGTCGCTGGTCCTCAACATTTCTTCAGTTTTTTTTTTTTTCCCCTTTTGTGATAAATGGCAACTAGAAGAGCAAAAGGCAATTTACAAACAAAGAGGTTGTAACTGAAGCAACACTCTTTTTATCTTGTGGAAACTGTTCCTCTCAAATATTTGTAAAGCCATCCTTCCACTGAAATGAGTTATTTTATAGGTCAGAAATGTCTCACCCAAAGTAATCTGGCCCCTAAACAACCTTTCTTTATTTACTTGGCTACTTCATCCAGGTTAACTTTTGTATAAACATACTTATACCATTGTTAGGTGTTTCAGAGTTAAAACTTAACACGTATGTATGAAGGGAATCTGAAAATCCCTCATTATAAGGTGAATTCTAAACTTCAGTAACAATAAGAATGATTAAAATATAAGCAATCAAAATACATTTGTCCATAAATAAGAGCTACAAGCAAACCCCATGTTTCTTTTGGGGAGGTCTGCTAAAATAAACAGCTGCAGGAAGAAAAAGCCACAGGCACAGAGATCACTGGGGTCACACACTGGGGCACACCACTGGGGTAACCAGTGGTCCTCTGCTTACTCTGCTTTAAGTTAAAATGAGAATCAACCCCCACCCTCATAGTGAATGCACCTCATAAGAAAGGTTAATTTGCATTGAAAATATTGACAGAAACATTTATAGCCAAAGAGGTATGCAGCTGTATTATCTCAGATCTTTAACATAATAAATAGTTTCTGTGTTCCTTCCCACCTTTCTGGTAATAATTCCTATTCATTTCTGATGTTGCAGAAGTAGGCATTATATTTCTAAAGCCAGAGACTTGTCTTGCTGATGTTTTAAAGATTCGTGAAGTATGCAAGAACCCAGCACAAAAAGAAACCCTTAAATACCTAATTTAGGCACAAGCAATATGCTAGTTACGAATGCTTTTCTGCTAACAGTTTATAAAGAGCAAAGCATTTCATCAGTACAAATGCAAAAATATCAATATAGACAAGTCACGGTGTTAGGTTACAAGTTTTTAATAAGCATATTTGCAAGAACAGAAGCAAGAGCACAAAACCAATGCATTCAACCAGTTTTTTTTTTTTAAACGGAGTACTTAACTTCTGTTTTCAAGCAATTCGTTTCTAATGTTGTATAAAGATTACTAAAAGTTTAGCACAACTTCCTTTTCGTTCCTTTTGCTCACCAGATATTTTCTTCTGCCCTCCACTTGACAGAAGCTTTATTAGCCTGTTGCAGAGTTCAGGACAATTATTGAAAGCCATACCTTTTAATCCGGGTATTTGCCACAGGAGCCCTCAAAGCTGCGATGTAATTAACTCTAACTATGCGGCCCAAGCAAAAGGGTTTTGCAGGTGTGGAAAGGAGGAGGAGGGAGTGGTGCTGCCCTGTGACTGTCACTGGGTTGAAAACCTCCTGCTTCTACTCCATAGCACAGTTAAGAACTAAGGTTTCACTGCTGTGAGCGCTTCCAGCTGACACCCACATTAGATCATATGGTAATGATACGTCTCTTGTATTGTAGCCAGAAACTTTATCGGGCCCCCTTCTCCCTCCCCCTCCACGTTCGCTTTATCCCTTTTGCATCCGCCCAGCATTCCAAACTGCTTTTGTAGTCTAGTGGAGCAACTTGATTTGAAATTTGTCTTTTTTTTTTTTTTTTTTTTTTTTTTTTTTTTTTTTTTTCTTCTAAAAGATTGTAACTGAAGAGTTTGTCTCCCCACCCCCCAACCCCATTCCAGTCTCCACCTTTTCCCGTCTTGTTTGTAAGTGGTATTTATTATCCTTCTGAAATGACTTTTTTTTTTCTTGCTTTGGAGATGTGTGGGTCTGGAAAATGGAGTGACATTAATCCTATAGCTGTTTTAAATGTGGTCTGCAGAGAAGACTAATAAGACTTCCCTAGAATTACTCATGGGCTCTGCAGTTCAAGTGCTCTGCTGCTCTCTGTGCATTTTGAATGCATTTCTACGGTGTTCTGGGACAAAGCCAGAATTTAATCTGGAAAATATGTTGTTTATTATTTTCATGACCCACGGATTCAAAAACTTCCTTACTGTCTATTCTTTGTTGTTGTTGAATAAAGCACATAGAAACTACATGCTGGTTACAATATAATTTAGTTTGTAAGTAAAGAAAAAAATAGTAATTTTTATAGATGGGTCCCTATGTAATCAGGACTTTCTGTAGCTCCTTTTAATTTTCAGTAAATAGGAAAAAAGGGAGAGAGAGAGAGAGAAGAAAGTGCAAATAGAGTAGCATGTTTATTCAGGCAGTGAAGAAAGTTTTGGGAGATTTTATAATTCCATCTCTGGATGCTGTGGGTGGTTCTGTTTGCCTTCCCAGGTTCTGACTTGCATTTTTCTGCTCAGGCCTCTAGGCTCTGATCAGGTGGGGACTTGAAATCACCATCTGTGAAAAAAAAAGAGGAGATTCCCCTATCCTCCCTTTACCCATCTAAGTACATGCTTCGACAGGAAATATATATATATATATATATATATATATATATATATATATATATATATTTGCTTTATGAAGCTGGAAGGGATTAAATACTTGAGAGGGAATCTGGGGGGGGGTGTAGCTAAAATTATTTTGACTTCTTTCCCAAATCTAACTACCTGTCTTTGGACTCCTCACTCCACACACCCCATTCTTGCAGAGTCACAGCATGTTGGGGTGATTCTGTTGGTTTAGTAAGACATGAGTCCAAGTGTTCATTGACATTGGTGTAAGGAACATGACCTTTCTTCTGGAGTCACTAATTGACTTTCTCCTCTGAATGTTGCTTGTATGCATGTTTCTTCTGACATGCCATGACTCCTTGCTCATTATCTCACTCCCGAAAACACACTGAGTCCCTCTAACACAGTCATGATGGACTGCACTATAGTCATTGTCTTTCTTAATCGCTGATTTGTTTCGTAGTGACACTGAACTTCACTCTAGTGAATCAGGACAAACTGTGGCAGCAGTCTTTGCCTAATGTAGAATAAGACAGGAGATGAAAGCAAAGGAATAGGAAAGAAAACTAGCATAAAGTTAGCAAGAAGAAATGAAAGATGCATATAAATTAGTTTGAATTTTTATTAGTGCAGCTGTTAGGTTTAAAGTACATATCTGGGTTCTTCCCTTTGATGGCAGGTTTAGGAATTAAAGCAACTCCCCTAACTTCCCTGAGCTTCAGTTTCTGCACCTGTGGAATACATAGAAAAACATAACTCAGTGGTTAGCCTTAGATGAAGCATGAAAGCAGAAAATGTATAGAACAAATTTATTTCAACTTACTTTCACTATAAGCGCTCCATAAATATTACATTCCATTATTTTCTGGTTTGTTACATAGTTTATTATTGAGTTAGCCAAGGAGAAGAGTTGCTCCTCCTGTTTCGGAAATATAAAATTGAGGACCAGTGACCTATCCATGCCCATGCAGATAGTAAGAAGCAAAGCAAAAATCAACTCCCAGAGACTCTAATTCTGAATCCAGGTTACATAGCTGTGCTTCATCATAAGGAGAATGAACACAAACACAGAAAAACAAACTGCTGAATCTCTAAGATAATATGCCTTCTCATTTTCAAAACTGCACTGAAGTTCAATACTGGGACCCAAGAGACAGCTTAGAAGACAAAGTTACTTACAGTTCCTAGCCTGTCAATCTCTGTTGAACCTCTGGAAGCCAGGTAAATGGGAAAGTAAAGAGTCAATGCCTCAACCACATATTATACACACTCACACATGTCACACATGCATACACACACACACACACACACACTTTAATCATCATTATAATCACCCAATTTTTAAAAAGTTTTAATAGTTCATAAACTTTGCTTAAAGATATATAGAGACAAATGCTTTCCCTATGTAATGCTTTTTTAAATTTAGTGTCAACTTTTAAGTTTCTACACATTTATCAAACTTCATCTTATTTATGAATAGCTGTTATATAAGTGTTATATCAAGTTTATTGTTCTTTTTCTTTTTTTTTTTTTTTTTTAGGTGCAAGAACATAGATCATCGCATAGTCATATACAGTTAATTAAAAGCAAAATCAGGACACCACCAATGGGTCTCATGTGTCTGCATTGTAACATAAAGAGTGATTCAGGGGACTGGAGAGATTGCTCAGTGGTTAAGAGCACCTACTGCTCGTCTAGAAGTCCTGAGTTCAATTCTCAGCAACGACATGGTGACTCACAACCATCTGTAATTGAATCTGATGCCGTCTTCTGGTGTGTCGGAAAAGAGCAGCTGCGTACTCACATACATAAAATAATAAATCTTAGGAAAAAAAAAAAGAAAAAAAGTGACTCAGAGGCAGGAGACAGTGCTTTGTAGAAATAGCTTAAGTGCCCCACCCCGGTCTGCAATGTTTGAGGGTTTTATTTCCTGAAACCCTGGGGATATAGATATGTGAAATATTCTGGTTCAGAGTGAATACCACAGATGTTGCAAAAGCCACTCACACTGTGATTCCCATCTACAGCCCACCAGCAAGTACAGCTGCAATGGCACTGCTGTCGAAGTCTATTCACTCCTCACAAAATCATATCCAAGTGAGTTAAGTGACAGCCTGAACACTACAGTTCTAAAAAGTGCCAGAGCCCAGCAATGCCTCCAGACACCCTTTTATTTTCTTTCTTTCTTTCTTTTTTTTTTGGGGGGGGGGGGTGGCAAGGGAGGCGGTTCGAGACAGGGTTTCTCTGTGTATCCCTGGCTGTCCTGGAACTCACTTTGTAGACCATGCTGGCCTCGAACTCAGAAATCCGCCTGCCTCTGCCTCCCGAGTGCTGGGATTAAAGGTGTGCGCCACCACGCCTGGCTACCCTTTTATTTTCTAAGAGGTCTGGAAGCCGGTGACCATCTCCAGAAACCTGATGAGACTGCTTTACTTTTAGGTACTGGTTCTCCAAAATGAAGTCAGGACTTGAGGGGATTTCGCCTCTGTAGACCTGCAACAAAGACAGAATCCTTTCTCAGCAAAGGAACATGGGTAGAGTGGGATGGAGGAAAGCCGGTCACAGGCAAAACAAATGTGCACAGGGAATTATTGCTTTGGTTCTCTTCTTCCCTTACATCTCCAACCCACAACCATCGCTTTCGTTACACTTTCACCTTGCACAAAGTGAGCTTCACTCTTTTGTTCCACGGGAATTCAATATTTAAGATGTGGGAAGCCATTGTGCTGCTTCCTGGGTGAAGGCAAATAGTAAGACACTAAAAGCCCTGTCTGATCCTTCCCCCAATAGCACATGTACACTTGGTCGTTCTTCTGCTACTGTGGTTCCATGAGCATTGCTTTGTAAGTTTTCTTAGACCTGCAGTTAGGAAAGCCTGGGTCGAATAGAATATTTTACTTTTCTGTATTACCTATATAGCTTTCTTTATGCTTCACATGTCGTCTTTGGAGATGCCAAGATACACTTATGGTAGTTATAAACCTTCACACGCTGCTTGTTAAGAATATTTACGTTGAGCCATGACACTAAAACAGAGTAGCCCGGGACTGATGTAAACAGTGCATAAGAAAAGCTATAAAGACACAGCCTTTCGCTGCAAGGCCATGTGCCATCACTTCATTGTTTGGCTCTCCCGTGCTTAAGAACATCTCTTTTGTCAGTTTCTGGCAAAATATTTAGTTTTCTTTCTACACTACTAATCAATCAGTCTGTGCTTGGACAATAAATCAACATTTATTGAATAGCCAGAGAAATCTAGGCAAGACATATAGGGAAGAAAATGACCAGCAACCTATCCATCAGTCAATGAGTAAATATTGACTAAGGAACAGCCACAGGGGAAAAAAATATACATCAATTTCAGGCCTGTGAAGGACACAAGAAATACAAAGAACAACACAAAGGCCATGGCATCAAAGGATTTCTACAGCATATAAAGAGAAAACTACTTATTTACATAACAGCTCCTTAGTAATATCAAACCAGAAAATCTACAGATAAAGCACAGTTCGTGGGGTTGGGGAGAAATATGATGTAATTAACAATAACTGTCAAGAAGAAGGTGGAGATCATTTTACACTTGGGTCGTTAGATAACTGTTTATGGAGGACAAGGTAATATGTGAGTTGAACCCTGAGGGATTAAAAAGAGTACATTTGACATGCAAGGAAGGAAATAGTTTTATTGAGGCAGACAGAACAGCAATAATAAAACCCTTAAATGCAGAAAAGCTAAAGATGATATGTAATTGAATGGAAAGTTAATAGATGCTTTCTTTAAAAAGCTGGAACTCTTTCACAATCCCTTGAGTGTTCAAGAGTTGCCATGAGTGTTCAATGCTTCCAATGTTAGATAGGTGAGTATAGAGCCACACTCCAGAAGGACCTTGAAAGTCTCCCACGAGGCACTTGTCCAAGTAGTCATTCATTTCTTCAGCAAATATTCAGTTAGTGATTAACGTGCTCCAGTTATTGTAGAGAAGCTAGATTATTATCAAAGGCACATGAAGGACATAATAACACGAGAAAAACATTTTCTCAGCAGGCCATATCCACCCAGTTTGTCAAGTGTAGGTAAACAGTGCTGAGTTTGAACTACAATTGTTGGCCCTAGCTTTAGTCTAGGCAATGATACCTTAGCAATATTATAAACATGCCAGACCTAAGGCTGCTTAGTAAAGTTGAATGTTTGCAGGACCTATCATGTTAGGCCTTGTTGGCAGGTTTAAAAAAAAAAAAAAAAACAATGCTTACATCCAACTATTGGACTGAAGTTGGAGACCTCTATTGTTAAATAAAGGGAAGGATGGAAGAAGCAGAGGAGGAGGGTCACCTCAGAGGAAGACCAATAGTCTCAAATAACCTGGTCTCCTGGGAGCTCCTAGAGACTCCAAACTTTTGGCTTACAGTCTGGAGGCCAAATTTTTGGTTTCAGAAGACTGCCCTTGCTTTTGTCTTCATCTATTGGATAAACTTCTCTCACATTGTGGAGGACTTGTTTTTCTCGACATTAACTGATTGCAAGTGTTAGTCACTTTTACAAAGTACCACTACAGGAGGAAGGTGACCCCATAGAAAGACCAGTAACCTCAACTAACTCGGACCCTTGAGATGTCTTACACAGTGAGCCACCAACCAGGCATCACACAGAGGCCAGTCCACAGCCACAACACATATACAGCAGAGGACTGCCTGGTCTGGCCTTAGTGAGAGAAGACACACCTAATCCTCAAGAGATTTGAGGCCCCAGGGAGGAAGGAGGTGTGGTAGGGTAGAGAGGGGGAGTAAGGGAGAGGAGTAATGGAATGGAGAACTGAGGGAGGGGAGAATGGGAAGGAAGACAACAGTTGGATTGTACATAAGTAAAATAATTAAAAAAGTAATAATCCCAATGGAAGCTTGTGTTGATCAGTTATAAAGATAAAGAGCTGATGTGTAAAATGTGTAAGAAGTCCATTATTCTTCAGGAGTTTTGTCTCTCCTACTGATTGTGCCTTGCTGTTGGTTGCGGAAGAGTGACAACTCGTGCTGTCTTGAGTGAGAACGCTAAATGGAGAACAACAATAGCATAAAAGAATGAGTGTGTGGGCTAAAGTTCTTGATGCATGCAAAACTCCTAGGAAGTTTAACCAATCTATATGGGTTCAGTTCTTAGGGCAATGAAGGAAATGTGTCCTTTCAATAGTGATGCTGATTAGGCAGTAGTGAGGCAAGCATTTAGCCTGAGGTACAGAATAGAAGGAAAGGCAAAGACAGGACTTACATGGAATCTTCATCCCTCCACTAAATCCATCTCTGGGAAGGGACTTTATTTCAATGAAGATTTCTCTAACTTATTTGTGGAAATGCAGACATTTCCCAGATGAAACTGCTTTAGTGACTGCAGGCCATATCCACCCAGTTTGTCAAGTGTAGGTAAACAGTGCTGAGTTTGAACTACAATTGTAGTATAAACTTGAATGGAAAGAGGTAAAAGCCAGATATTACCTGGTAGATAATATCCTGGACCCCTATCATACATATTCATAGATGAACTGTCCTGTGTTCTGGAAATAGTGCCTAACTCCAAAGGCCTGCTCTTTTGATAGCATTCAAAGAAAAAAATTAGTCTCATGTATAGACTAACCTTGAGGCTAAGTATGGAAAATATTCAATAGAAGATTCTATAAAACCTGGCATGTGGACAGAGCTCAGAGACAGAGTAGTTGCCTAGCATATGCAAGGCATCATGGGTTCAAAGCCCAACCTAACCACTATGTTTTTTTTTTTAAATTTTAGTATATAATTATGGAAATCATCAAATGTATCATGTTTGGACATGCCTTTAACAAATATTTCTTCTCTTCCTCCTCCTCTTCCTCCTCCTCCTCCTCCTTCTCCTCCTCTTCCTTCTCCTCTCTGGAATTACACTACACAGAGTTAGCAGCATGTACAGGGTGAGGCCTCAGACTCTGGGGCCAGGTTTCTTGTGTTTGATTCTCTTCTGCCCATGACCATCTATAGAAGTGAAAGCATCTTCTCCATGAATGAAATGAACACTTTTATGTATGCAGAGAAATGAGCCTATTATAAAAAGGGTCTAAATAATCCTATAAGAGTTGACAACCAGTCTACAAATTCATGTAAAGTAACTTTTTTGATTAGACCAAGGATTTAAGGAATTGCTGTCTGTTCCTGGCTGGTCGTTCATACGCTCCCCTGAAAGCTAACATCCTGTTGACTTTGGAGCATTCAGATGCAGGTCATGTCTGCAGTGTGTGTTTAATTCAGGGCACCTATTTGGTCTGTAAATAGTCTCCATTTACTTTACACTGTAGCCTAGGAAAAGTAAATGCCCCACTGCCAGAGAAGCCTTCCAGAGTTTACAAGAGCAAATGAATGAAAATATTTTATCCTAAAGTCAGTACTGTAAAATAATGATTTTATTCTATAGCTTTCTCTGAAGCCCCTTGAGAGAGCTATCCCTTGGAATCCATTTGTGCTATCGGTGGCAATAATTTACTCTCTGTCGTTTGCTTTATCGAGAGGCTTGCTTTAGTAATTTGTGAGATGAAATTTTGATTCCGATGGATAGTAACATGACAACGGTAAACAATTCCTCATTTGAATTCAGTACCTGCTCTCTGCATCTTGAAGAAATCTGTTTCAGATACCTGAGCATATATTACCTCTTAGAAATCATGTGCCCATTTTTTTTTCTGGAAGGCTGTATGAACTTATCATTTATAAAGGCCCTAAATCACCAACATACAAGCTTACTTTATAATTAGGAGCCTGTGGGGACAACAAAAGAAACTTGGAGCGTGATTACAGTTGGGGTGGTTTTTCAGTGCTAAATCCCTTTGGTGCTCCCTTCATCAAAAGATTGGCTCCTCATGAAACATCTTTCTTCCTGGAGGCCAATTTCAGTCACTTCTCTAGCATTACTAATGGTCTAAGATAATACAAAATTCGACTAGAAAGAGAGTGCTTAATTCTTCCCACAGGCCAAAATCCAAAGAAGTGTCTGTTCTCAAAACATTCTCCAAGTAGGTGACTTGTTAACTGGCTGGAAGATAAGAATGTTATTCGCCACATAGTGAACAGTGAACGCTTCTAAGAGAGTTTAGGAAACGGCGTTGAGATTCTTTTTTTGTTTTTAATTACATTCTGTGTCTTTGCACATCTTTACTGTTACCAGCTAGCGATTAAAATAGGATGGCACCAGAATTATGTCCACAAGAATTTAATGAAATTATTGAAGATCTGGTGACTTTGAAACTATGCTTTTCTTTCTATTTTGTTTGAGTTTCTTTTATGGTGGCAAAAGATACACAGCATAATATCCTATTTTATGCTTGAAGAAGTTGTGCTAGCAGGGTAACGACATTCCCAGCATCATGTATCATCGAGACCCGTTTTCAGGGATCTCTCCTCCTCTCTTGTAAACTGCACCAACACATTTCCTTCCTCTCCGAGACCTTTGAAATCTCCATTCTACTTCTGTTTGGGTAAATTCACCTATTTATGGGCAAATAAGAGCCTAGTCAACTTTTGATCTGGGGATAAAACAGGTTTTCCGATTTTCTAAGGGAGAAACGAGATTTTCTTCTCAAAATTAAACAGGAGGAGGATGGAATGGGACAGGGCTGTTGTAAAAGAAAGGAGTTCACATTCTACTTTTTCTGGAGCAGAGGGTTTCAAAAGATATTCCTGGAGTCAGCCAATAAACCCCAAAGGACCGGGAGACCTCAGAGTTTGCTACCCATGTACCAAAGTTGGAATTTGGAAGTGCTTATCAATCTCTATGTAAATAAATACTAAAGCAAATGTAATTATCCAATGTACAGATTTTTCTCTAGAAAACAGCCCCTCAATAAAGCCATACTGGCATCAAATGTGTGTTTATAAAATGCCTGTCACAGGCTAGCTGCTGTGTACAGAGAACATTGCTGACTCTAGTTGCAGGTTGAGTCTCTCTCAGTTCTTTCCATACCGATAACAGAATTTCAGGGATCCATGGATAGCTTCAGAAACATACCTGTATTGTTTCAACAGATCTGTTAAATATGAAAAGAATGTGCTTTTATGACTATTCAAAAGAGCTAAAGTAAAAGCTTTAATCTTAGCCTCACTAAAATTTTTCTTCACAAATTAGCCATTTTATGAAAACATTACAGATTTATGTCTTCCTGAGAAAATAACATCTGTTAAGGCTTCAAATTTTTTAATACATTGAAACTGTAAACAGAACACATAAGTGTTTGATTCTAAATGAAAAGTTAACTTAAGTAGTTTATAAAATTTCTTAGAACAAAAGTCAGTGCCAAAGTTGCTTTGGGAGAAAACAAATTACTTTTAGTTTCACTGTAAACATTTACTTTTTATTTTTATATTGTGTGCCTGTTTTGTTCAGAACACCAGGTGCCTGCAGATTCCTGCAGAGGGCTTTGGGGCTTCTGTAAATGGATACAGAGCAAGTTTTGATCAGCCCCAGGCAAATACTAGAACCTGAACTCCAGTCCTCTCCAAGGACAGAAAGTGCTCTTAACCACTGGCCAGTCTTTATAGCTTCATTAGTTCCATTTTCAAAATCATAAGTTAGATCACCACAAGCTTGGTTATGGCTGGTCATCTGAGAATGCATTCTCTGTAAAGGTGGACTATTCTCTCTTTTGTTCCTTATGGTATTTTTCCCTTCTACCAGGCACTGTCATGCAGTGAACTGAGTCCATTAAATTTTTCTTGCCTATTAGACTGTGTGACCTAAGGTTTTGCAGACCCAAGGCACAGGCATTTGACTTTTCCATGTTTCATCCTTCAGCCTCTAAATGACAGTATTCACAGGCAGCTGCCTGGTCCATTGGCATAGCATCAAGTTCAAGTTTGATCCAAGCTGAATGTTGCTTCATGGAGTGTTAATTTTGGACATCTCAGCTCTGCTTTTACTGTTGCATTCCAGAGTGGAGTCTTCTGCATCCACAACTGCTCAGAACGACCCTTAAATGACCCAGTCAGCTCTGTTGTAAAACTTCTCTGTTTATTCTTCCTTTCCACTTTCTATGTCCGACCTGCATCTTCTCTATCACCACTATCATTTTGCCAAGAATTCAGTGAGGCTGGAAATAAGATTCAGGAGTAATGAGAATCCTCACTTAGTTACCAGCCTCTACCTCTGGCAGTTCTGATCCATCTGTAACCCCAGCTGAAAGGGAAGAGATGTCTTCAAGACCCCACACTTACCTGCTTATAAATGCACATACCTCCACATGGACACACAGCCGGGCAGTGATGGTGCATGCCTTTAATCCCAGCACTGGGGAGGCACAGGCAGGTAGATTTCAGAGTTTGAGGCCAGCTTGGTCTACAGAGTGAGTTCCAGGACAGCCAGAGATATACAGAGAAACCCTGTCTCGAAAAAAAAAAAATGAGTCTATTTATCACCAGCTTTAGCATGTATCTCTTTCTCTTTAGTTAGCATTTTTAAATAAAAAGTCTTTTAAAAATGTCATTATATCCACATATCAGTGAGTACATGTTATGTGAGTTCTTTTGTGATTGGGTTACCTCACTCAGGATGACACCCTCCAGATCCATCCATTTGCCTAGGAATTTCATATATTCATTGTTTCTAATAGCTGAGTAGTACTCCATTGTGTAAATGTACCAAATTTTTTGTATCCATTCCTCTGTTGAGGGACATCTGGGTTCTNGCTGCATATATGGAAGAAGATGGCCTAGTTGGCCATCATTGGGAGGAGACGCCCCTTGGAGACTTTATATGCCCCAGTACAGGGGAACGCCAGGGCCATTATGTGGGAGGGGGTGGGTAGGGGAGCAGGGCGGGGATGGGGGAGGGTATGGGGAAATTTCTGGATAACACTTGAAATGTAAATGAAAAAATATCTAATAAAGAGAAAAAATAAAATAAAATAAAATGTCATTATATTTTAAATATATATTTTCTGTCATGCATTAAAAAGTACATAATTATCATAATTACATCTAACCCACTATTTCTAAGACCAACTTCCAAGATGATACTTAACTCATAAAATTTTAGGCATGTATACACAGGGAGGATTTTCATCTAAAATAACTTTAATTGTTTGCTTGGCCCACATTAAGCATCATTCTCTACACTTGGGTGGTCATGCAAAACTGCATTTTCAATGTCATAAGGAATTCACAACGATGTCAACATGAAGGCTAAAGGAACCTTGCATCTTATGCCCTATACTATCTCTGTGTCCCCAGATGATTGATCAGATGAACCCTACAAAGTGAAGTTATTTCAAACACTGTTAAATGTGTCCCACAGTAATGCTTCCTTGGAAGAGTTCCTCAGTTTATACAGTTTTCCATTCTAACAATCTCCAGTCTCATATGTTCCTTGATGCTTTGAACTCATAAATGGATGCAGATTCAGAGATAGAGGGTTCACAGTGAAGCAGGTTCTGGGATAATACTATCTCATAGGAGGTCAACTGGGGAAAGTTCAGAATTAGTGATTACTATGGAGCAAGGATAATAGTATCAGAAGGTTCTGAACTCCATTTTTGTCACTGAGCCCCCAGATAAATCCAGGAAGCTCTGAAGTTCAGAGATATTTAGGGGTAACTTCAATGTAGAAGAGAAACTTACCCTCAGCGCTCTATCAACTTGACAATGAATAAGTCACCCTGAGGGTTACTGTCTTGCACAAGGGAACTCTCTTCATCCAAAGGACAAAGTTGTGTAATCTCGGAGCTAAGAGTTCTAGAATCCAGAGAACTGTCATGATATTTAAGACAGAATTTGATACTGGCTGGTGACATCCACCAGTAAAGTCCCCTGTGCTGTGGGACCAAGTTTCCAAACATGGTCCCAAACATGGAACCAAGCTTTCACAGATGATATAACTTTCACGGAACTTTCTGTTGTGAAAGTGTCCTTGTCATTCTTGATCTCTTCAAATCCAAGCTGGTGAGAGGCAAGAGCCAGGTCTTTCAACAGGCTGTCTCTGATATCAGGCGTAAAAACTATACAGATATTCAATGATTGTCTGCCTAATAATCAAATTAAAATAAGAAAACATGTAAAAACTGAAAATTTGCCATGAGTATAAAAGCTTTTAGTCAAAGTAGACAGTAATTTCTAGATATGGTGGTATACACATGCAATACCTGCACATGGGAGGTGGAGGCAGAAGGATGGTGAATCTGAGATGAATGTGATAACATGAGCACAAAACGCATGGCACTGAACAGTACTTCATTATGAAGTCTTATTGTCTAGGCAATGGAGGTTCAGCCATGATACCACTTGAAAGAGATAGACAATTCTTCTGCAAATCTCCCCTTTAACCACAGCCATATGAATATATTCTGCCCATAATAATGAACCATTAAGAAAAAAAATCATTAAAAAAGCTTTGTAGCTGTTTCATAATACACTTCTAAAAAATAAGACTGTTTATCCTGATTAATTATACTTATAATCACACATACAGTAATTAAAAGAATTTACAAAAATATATGCATCATGTCAGCTTTATAATGCAATTGCAAATAGGTAAAATTTTAAAGATACTTCATTTCCTAATTTGAAGCTGAGACCATTGGTTTTAGCTGTTTCTTTTTGTATATGTATTTATGCAGTACATTTTCCACAGTCCCAGTATGAATGAGGTTTGATAAGTTGGATTTTTATTTTCATTTACTTTATATACTTGAACCTTTTTGAGGTGGCTTCTATGATCTAAATGCCATTTAAAGGTATGCTGTCTAATTTCAAATATGTAGAATTCGTTATCTTCTTGTTTAATTTCTATTTTATTCCTGTTGAGACTGAGGACATTTTTGGATGGTGTCTGTACTTTTAGATTAGTTAAGGCTTTCTTAATGTGCCTGAATGTGGTTAATCTTGCTCAGTGTTCCATGTGAGCCTGAGAAGTTGTATTGTTGTTGGCTATAGACTTCCATGAATGTCAGTTAGATCAAACTGATTGATAGCAATTTGGAGACTAAGTAAAATTTAATATTTTTCCATATGTTCTGCCAGTGACTAAGAGAGGAACACGAAAACTATCAGCTACATATTAGACTATCTTTTACACTTTCAGTTTGACTTTCATGTACTTCATGATTACTGGTGGTGTTTTCAGGCAGTACTGTGCACATTTACGAGAAATTAAAACTGACTCCTTCACCAATATGCAGCATATCATTTTGCCCATAGTGTTCCTGTTCTGAGCTATAATATTAACACTTGTGTGTGGTGTGTTTTGGGAGGGAAAGGGGCATATGTGTCATGTTTATAGAGGTGAGAAGAAAACTTTTAGAAATTTATTTTCTCCTTCTACCATGGCTGTGTGAATAGACCTAGGTCATCAAATGTATGAATTTTCTTCACTTAGCCATCTTGTTATCCCAAGTAATCTTAATATACATATTCACATATACATATATGTACACACACACATATACATACACATATATATCATATACATCATATACATAATATACATATATATCATATACATATAAACACACATACACAAGGCTTCTTGTGGTAAGTATATGAGTATACTATATCCTTCTTCACCACGTTATATAAAAGCAATATGAGTTCTTATTGATTCTGTGCATGTGTGCACACAGATATGTGTACTCATGTGTGTAAGATACACATATTCATGGATACGGTTGTACATGCATGTTTGTATGCATGTGAAAACCAGAGAACAACTTTATTGTTGTTTTGAGGCACTGTCCATCATTTTGGAGATAAAAATCTCTCACTGGCTCAGAACCCACAAAATCAGCTGAGCTGGCTGGTCTGGGATCACCATGAATTCATGTAAGTCAACACGCCTATTGATGGGGTTTTGGGTGTGCTCGCCTGCATAGACTTGGTATGTGTGTTCTGGGAATGGAAGTCAAGATGGTATGGTTGCCAGGCCATACATTGCTTTAGAGACAGAACTCTCTTTCTCGCCTTCACATTTTATAATGTTGTTTTTGAAGTTACTTTCTAGGCCTTACTCCTAGCACCTCTCACAATTTTAATCTTTTTTTTTTTATATACCCTTAATTAGGAATGACTGCTGATGTACTTAAACTGATATCTAATAAAACACACTGGTATTTTGACTATTTAAATCATGTTTTTTTTTTTTTTTTACTTTAGCATGTTCTGTGCTTTGGCTTTTAAAAAAATCAATTGCTATTTTATTTACTATATTGTAGTTAAAACATAATTATATTCTACACCCTTCTTTTCCACTCTCCAACAATTTCCACATCTCTCCATTCCTTGTCTCTATTTCAAATTGATGGTCTCATTTTTGTTATTACTATTATTACATATTCTCTCTCTCTCTCTCTCTCTCTCTCTCTCTCTCTCTCCCTCTCTCTCTCTCTCCCCGTGTGTATGTGTGTATACAAATATACAAATACAGCTCACTAAGTACATTTTTTTTTATCTTTTTGTGTACATGGATTCTAGACAGACAACTTTGCATTAAACAACCAATAAAAGGACTCATCTCTGGGAGATGTCAATTCTTCCTTTCTAAGCCATCATTAATTGCCTATAGTTCTTCATCTAGGCATGCAACTCCATGCTGTGTTAACATGTCTATTGATATTGTCATCATTCAGGTTTTATGTATTCAGGTATTTATTGGAGAGACAGTTTCACAGATTACTTACTGATCCTCTGAGTCTCACATAGAATTTCCTCCTTGCCCAATTTCTATGATACTCCTTGAAGTAAAAGTGTAAAAATTGTATTGAAGAGGTATCTTCTGGAGCCGAATGTCCCACAATGTTTTGATCTCTGCACCGAGTCTAGTTGTGAGTTTTTGTGATGGTCTCTGTTTGCTATATAGAGAGGCTTCTCTGATGGGAGAGTGATAGCTACAATTGTCTGTGCACTTAGAATAAGCTCTAGAACATAATTATGAATTATGCTGGTCTATTAAAGCAGCAGTTCTAAATTCTCTTCTAAGATCCATGACCTCATTTGCCACATTGCTGTTTCTAAAACTAGGCATGATTTGCCATCTGTTGTTGGACCTTAGGTCCTCTTAGAAAGCTATTGGTTACCACCAATATAGGAGTGACATAATTGCACCTTTAAGATATCTTGCCAACCTGGTCAGTGTTGTTGGCCATTTCTCCCTACATTATTATTCTATTGCTTTGAAGATAAGTCACCACAACTAAGGCAACTATTATAAGAGAAAGCATTTAATTGGGGATTTGCTTATAGTTTCATAGATTTAATTCATCATCATCATGGCAAGGAGTATTGACAGCATGGATGCAAGATCTGGGGCAATAACTGAGAGCTACTTTCAGATCTGTAGGGATGCTCTATTGAAGCCTCAAATCCCATTCCCCAGTGACACGTTTCCTCCAACAAGGCCACACCTCTCAATCCTAATCCTTTAGAAGATGGCCACTATGGTGGTCTGAATATGCTTGGCACAGGGAGTGGCACTACTAGGAGGTGTGGCCTTGTTAGTGTAGGTGTGGTATTTAAGAGGAAGTGTGTCTCTTTGTTGGTGGGCAATGAGAGTCTCCTAACCACATGGGAGCCAGTCTTCTCCTAGTGCCTTCAGATAAAGATGTAGAACTCTCAGCTTTCTGTATCATGCCTGCCTAGACACTACCTGGTACAATCTTAAACTAACTCATCTTAGTTACTATTATATTCCTGTGAATAGATACCATGACCAAAAAAAGGGGGTCTTTTGTGGCTATATGTAGATATTCATATATTTTTAGTATTTCTGTAAAACATATCATTTGCAAAGGAATCAAACTGATGACAACTTGTGTTAGTTGGTTTTTCTCCTTCTACCATGTGTGGTCCAAAGATCAAATTGAGACCATAAGTTTTGGCGGCAAGTGCTTTCTGTCTCACCAGAATACATAAAC
This sequence comes from Mus minutoides, assembly GCA_902729485.2. Classification (NCBI taxonomy): domain Eukaryota; kingdom Metazoa; phylum Chordata; class Mammalia; order Rodentia; family Muridae; genus Mus; species Mus minutoides. The sequence goes on from LR749721.1 coordinate 1,031,874, forward strand.
AGTTCTTAATAGAATTTTGTTTCAGTTCATAAAAAGAAAATTATTAAACTCTAGTCTTTCTTGATTCCCAGATCTTGTAATTCTTCTGTACCACCTGCAACAAGTCTCTGAGTCTTGGGGTAGGCACATTGACATAGATGTTCTCTTTACATATATGTTGCTCAACTATTTTATTTGCTTAATTATTTCTTTTAAGTTCTGAGATTATAATTACATAATTTCCTCCTCCATCCCTCCCCAGTGTATATTTCTTTGCTCTCACTCAAATTCATGAACTCTTCATTAGTTAGTTTTATACATTATATATTCATATATACATACATATTCCTAAATACATAGATAGAATCTGCTCTATCTGTATAAATTTACTTAAACTTTTAGCTCTCTCCATTTGATTTTGGCTAACCAATTGGTGTTCTCTTTTCTGGGGAAGACTATCTCTCCCACATACAGCATGCATGCCTGGGTGCCTGTAGTTCTTTGTGGAGGTTTAATGCCTATGGGCTTTCCCAAGTCTGTTTTATCACATTTATGTTTTATCACATTTATTAAACCATAATGACCCCAAATCTCTTTCCTCATATCCTCACATATATGTGGTCTTCTCTCATCACTGAGGAATTTTCTCTTCTCTTTAAAACAAATGGAAAAATATTAGCAAAAACTACACCCTATTATAATTCAGAGTTGTGGAACCTGGTCCCAATGGATACATTTTTAAAACAATTCCTGAAGAGGGAAAGGAAAGACTGTATGGGCCAGATGTCAGGGAGTGTGCTATGAGATTCTGTCTTCTAGTGATGTCAGAAGCTACACCCATAAAGTCTCACTACTCAGCCTAAGCATGAGCTGAACAAGGGTAACAAAGTAATAATCTCATTTCTTGATTAATCAAAGTCTTAACAATGAACCACCTATTCATATAGTTTATTTAACTGAAAATACTTTTATAATTTAAAACTAAGCATCTTAACCTGAGTTCTTTCACTAAAAAAATATATATATATTACTAATCTGGTCATTTGAATGGGGCTTTGAGTTCCCATTTTACAGAATTCATTCCTATCCAGTAAAACTTCAGATGATGCTTTGTAAACTTGATATTTTTACTTCCTTGAGTGGTGTGGCCACTAGCTACTGAGTAACTGAGATGCAACTCAGATGACAGTGGAAGTTAATGCTTATTACATTTAATTATAATAATTAACATTTTACCTTACAGAGCCACATATGCCTGTGATTATTTTTCTATACGAAGTTAAAGCAAACTATATTACCTGAAATATGAGATTAATGTTACATTCATGCTTTAGGTCTTCAGACTTGTCTTTCAAGGGAGAAAACACCACTCATATTAAACAAATTGAGATTCCCAAATGTGTTGACCACAGTGTTTTATGTCCCTTGCTTCATGCCTATAGTTAGTTTTCCATTAATGTATAAAATATACTTATATTTCATAAAATAAATAGTATTTGCAGAGATAGTGATAAAGTTGAGATTTTTGATACTATAAACATCAAACCTAGTGCCCAGTGGTTCTGCTACACCTTGCCTCCATGACAGCCCTGATTATCATACATTATATAAAGAAGGGAAAATGAAATGTGTGCAAAGGCTCATTTTTTTTTCTGTTCTTAACCCAATTTCTGTAACAACTTCTGAATTAAGAATGCTTATTATGGTTGTTGGTGGCTTCATATAAGCTGGTGTATGCTGCCTCTTTGGTGATCCAGTGTTTGAGAGATCTTGGGGGTCCAGATTAATTGAGACTGTTGGCCCTCCTACAGGGTCACCTACAGGGTGTATGAGAAGGAGGTATGGGATGTGGAATATCAGGAGGGTCTACAGGGCAGGGAGTAAAATATGGAGTGTAAAATACACAAGTAAATAAATAAGTTCAAAGAATTTTTAAAAAGAAAACTTATTCTATATTTCTGAACAATCATCAAAGTTATTAGTTCAATGATTCCAAGTTTCTTAACACATGACTACCCTTTTATAATATCTTTACTTTTCAAAAATAATTATTGACTAAGCCTGGTTTATATCCCCAAGAATTTTATTTTTCATGTTTGTGTAAGAAATATAGTTATGAATCATGTAAGCACATAATTTATGTATTCAGAGTGATCCACTAACGTGTGTATTTACTTGCATTAAATTATTCCATGAAGTTAATTGCAAATTATACCTAACTACTTTTTCTTTGGTTGACATACAAACACAGAATTTCTTGATTTACAATGTGGCCAAATATTAAAATTCAGAAGTTATTTTTCATTCCAATGAAGAGGAATATTAGCTTGAGAAAAGTGATTTATTTGTCTTATGGAAAATGTTAATAAGAAAAGAAAATGCAATATACATAAAACAGCTTTGACAATCAATTAAATATTATTTTAAAAATTCATCCCTTCCAAGCCTAATCATTCTCACAGTAATTCATACGAAGCAGAATCTGATGATGGCTGTTCACACATATTCTCTGTGCTATGGCCAGACAAACATGGAGATTTGGGCAAGATGACTTCCAGAGAAACAATGTGAAGCAAAAAATGATTATAATTATTTGTATTCAATAAGGTATTAATGGAGCAATGGTGGTTTTGTTAACATTTCTTATTATGAATCACAGGACCATCACTTCATTTCTGAGTGATCATGAATATGTTTTTCCCCCTAATACATGGTCTGTAAATTATGTTCAAAGTAAGGAAAACAAGTATCCCAATTAAGCTACTGTGGGGCTTTCACCATTAGATAAGTAACACAATGTGCTAGAACACTTTAGTTCATTTAAACAACTTCCCAACACCATAAAGAATATAAAGGGCTGGGCGGTGGTGGTGGTGCACGTGATTGATGACAACACTAGGAAGGCAAAGGCAGGTAGATCTCTATGAGTTCAAAGCCAGCCTGGTCTACAGAGCGAGATCCAGGAAAGCCAAAGTTGCACAGAGAAACTCAGAAATCCTATTTCAAAAAAAATCAAAACAAAAAAGGAATATGAATACTTTTAAAAATGTATATGGCTTTTTAAATGAAATAGAATGTATCAAAACATGCAAATCTCATTATGCTATAATTCTTTTTAAGTATAGAATGCTTTTGTTTTTTGTTTTTTGTTTGTTTTTATGGTCTTATCACTACTTCATCTCCATCTCAGAATAAACACATCTGCTCCCTGGTATGCACAGGTGCACTGAATTAGTGAAACATTGAAAAGAAAGAGGGACTAAAAGCAAGCAAGGGGCAGATGGCACCATCTTCTTACTTGAAACTGGCTGAAGGAAATGTATGTTCCCATAGTGCCCTATGTCCTTTCTAAGAGAGTGGATCTTGCTTACTTCCTACAATTTGACACCATTTTAGAATATCAAATTTTGAAATAAGATTCTTATATAAAATATACCAACTTGAAATATTTTTCTAAATTTATACTACAATGTCTAAATATACCTCTCCCCTCAACACACATGATTTACCTTCTTGAAAAGCATACTCTTTAGCTTTTGTTAATATTTTATGTAATATTATGGGTTAGACATAAAGCATCCTTTCTGGAAACGTGTGCTCTTTGCCTTTAACTAGAGTTTTATGTAGTGTTATGGGTTATATAAGAAGCATCCTCTGAATGGCTCGTAATTGGAAGTTTGGTCCAGGTTTGGTGGAGCTACAGTAAGGCTACTGAGGTTTGAGGTCACTAATGTCATCATTGGGTCAACTTTTTGTTGGAAAAACAAGAGGCAGAATGGGAAAGGAGGAAATAAATAGTTCGGAGCATGCCTTGGGAAGATGTGTCCTGGGCTGCCTCATCCTCCTCTCTGCCTACTGGTCCTCCTGAGGTTATGAGTTGTTTCAAGTTTCATAGCAAGGAAGTGAGCAAGCCATGGACCAAAACATATGAAACTATAAGCCGAAGTGAGTCCTTTCTCCTTTTAGATTGTCACTCACATTTGTGTGTGTGTGTGTGTGTGTGTGTGTGTGTGTGTGTGTGTAAACACATTGTGCCAAGGACACATTGCTGGCTGGGTTTAGCTCTCTCATCTATTCATGAGTGACCCCAGCTGAGTCAGATCCTAAACTGCTGCATGCACACAGAAACTAGGTACAAAGTATACACCCAACAATCGGTCAAGAATTATAAAGTAACCTTTTGATGGCTATTGTGCAGAATGCAGCTATTAACAGCAGGATTATGGTCCACTCAAAAGTGTGAAGGAAGGAAAAACTGATTAAGGCAAAAGAGGGAACAAAATCATCAAAGTAATTATTCAGAAACAAGTGTTTTGTTTTGACCATGAATTACAATAATGATGAGAACTGCATAGAGCCCCAAAGATGTAGTAATGAGTGGCACTTATAGACAATAACCAACCACTCTATAATTAGACTCCAGACCAGACTGACAGGAGGATATTACTCTTGGTATTGGAAATACATTCTATGCTTAGTGATATCACAGAACTTATAGGACACCCTACTAACATCACCTTCCTATCAGTATAATCCCTAACTGCATCCTAAATTTTTGTCCTTATATCAATAGATAAGCATAGATCAAATCGGCTCATCTGTCATTAAACAAAATCTCCTCCCCCACTGGAATGAGTCCATTGCAGAAAGCTATAAAGAGCCAAAATCTAGAGAACAACTGACTCTGGAGTGCCAATTAGAAATATCTTAAATATAGCTCCTTCACCTAAAGCTCAAGGGGCATTGCCAAAGAGCAGGCACAGAAATTGTAAGAGCCAGAGGACCAAGAAGTCCATTGGGATACTGTGCCTACTAGCTATGACAGGAAAGCTGCCACTCATAGATTCTCAACATGGCTGCCTCAACAGTTCCAACACCAGTTGTTATCATATTGCAGATAGGAGAAGTCACATGAGGCCTTTCCTCTGGAATAAGACGGAGAGAGGGAGAATTAGTCTTCCTTAAGGATTGGTTATCCAAATACCACATGTTCTACCCTAGAAACATATAAATGCAGGCAACATTGGAAAGACTTAGGAGGTAATTATAAGTTTTATATGTGTGTGTATGTATGTGTGAGTGTGTGTGTGTGTGTGTGTGTGTGTGTGTGTGTGTGTGTGTGAGTGAATGTATGTGTGGTGTGTGTGTAATAATAGAAAAGTGACTGAATTTGGAAGGGATCAGGAGAGGTAGACATGAAAGTATAGAAGGAAGGAAGACAGGAAGTGGTATGATTATATTTTAATTAAGTATGTATTTTAAATCTGTAACTGATTCCAGAATGGACCAGGAAGACTCCATATTTCAATGTTTCTAAAATGTCTTCTATGCAGTAGAGTTAGTGAAAGGAAATGAAACTATGTGTATGAACACTATGAACACATTCCATTGACATAGAAGAAAAGCTTTTATTAAGAGATTTAATGTGTGAAACCCATGACAGAATACTGGGAAATCCCCATGTCTGACCTGAAGGAGGCTTTCCCAAGCCCAGAATCCATGCTCACATTTCGGCTCTTCAGAGAACATTTCCTAAATACCGCCTGTATTTTTAACGGGAGGTATTTCATGTTGTTTTCTGTTTTCCCGCGTGATTATTCAAAATCCTGAAGCAAGTTGGTGAATGCATATAAAAAATATTTATAACTGACATAGGTCCTCTTTCTGGGGGAATTTGCCTTTCATTAAGACTGACTTTCACAAATATTCTATGAGGCACTTTTGCTAGAATTATAGTAAGGAAAGAAACGTGGCTCCAGCGCAGCTCTCATATCTCCATGTCCCAGTGCCCAGCATCTGCAGTGGTTTTATGGGGCAGAACCCCTGTGGAATGCTTTCCAAACCCTAGCCTCTGGGCACGAAAGAAACACGAGGACTATAGGAATGAGCAAGTCAGAAATGCAATGTGTTCTGAGGATTCAGAAGCCTGGGTCAAACACAGCACATATTTCACAAAGTGCCTATTACAGAGCAAGAAAAAAACGTTGCAAGGAAAAAATTATAGGCGTGCAATATCGTGAAAAGTACAAAAGGGGCAAGCACTGTTTACAGCATTCTAGTGCTGGCCTACTTTATATCCAGAGCACTTATGGCCTCCAGTTATGACTACTTCCTTTCCTACATTCGATCACAAATAAAACATCCGTGTTTGGCTAACTGGCTTGTGCATGAAGCAGATCCACTGAAAAGTGCAGCCTGTATTCCCAAGGCCGTAATTAACTGAAACTACTAATAGCCGCGTTTTACTAGCTCCTGAAATAGAAGAAGTCAAACTTCATGGTGGATTTTTTTTTCCAAAATGCTTTGGTTTAGGGTTAGATTAGAAGGTACAGTTAAACGCACATGATACACTATTTCAGAGTTCTTTAGCTTTGGCGTAATCTATATTTTTTTTGTAACCGGTTTTTACAGATGTAGCCACAGAATGACAGTGTGGTTTAAAACTGCTGAGAAAGCGCAATGAGGTCATGAGAGCCTGCCATAGAACAGCTCTGTCTTTGTCATCTTACCCCATTTCCCTCCCCCAGCAGTAGGCAGTTCCCTGAGATGAGGAAGCATTTTCAGCAATCTTGTTTATGATATTTTTTTGAAGGATACTGGTGGCAAAGAGCCCATCTTTCTGACACTCAGATAAAACAGCATTCTCCTGCCCCTCAAAGCAGGGCTTTTAAAAAAAATGCAGTTTCTTTATTTACCTTTCAAACGTTATCCCTTTTCCTGGTTTCCACCCCTGGGAACCACCTATCTCATCCCCCCTCAACTCCTATCCCCTGTTTCTATGAGGGTGTTCCCCAACCTACTCACCCACTTCCACTTTCCTGCTCTGGCATTCCCCTACACTGGAGCATAGAGCCTTCAAAGGACCAAGGGCCTCTCCTCTCATTGATGCCTGACAAGCACATTCTCCAGCTGTGCTTTTTAAACCATTGATTCAACCTTTCAACCCTGGATGTTGGCATTGAGGGTGATTCTCTCTAGTCTAGATTAGTTTTATATTATTGCTGAAATTGTCTCATATCTTCAAAAATTCAATAAATTGGCCCAAGATTTAGTAGCTTGAAACAACATTAATTTATCCTATAGTCCTACCGGTAAGATTATAGAACAGATCTTACTGAGGGGAAGGGAGAGGCAGGACTACATTTGTTTGTGGAGACTCTGGAGTAGAGAATCTGTCTTCTCTCTACTTCAGTATTTCCAGGCTGCGTATGCCTTGAGACTGATAGCTGACTTCCATCTTCAAATCAAAGAGGGCTAGCCTAGTCTTTCATCAAGGCACCTCCATGCTATTACCTCCATTCTTCCTCATTTAATGACCCATGTGATTACATCAGGCACATCTAGGTATCCTTGGAGAAACTCCCTATTTTGAGGTCAGCTAATTGCTAAATTAATTCCCATTCCATAGGTAATGCATTCTCAGGACATGGGTCTCTTTGAGGATTTTTCTGCTGGCCATAGAGTCTGACCCAAATTCAGATTTCTCTAATATGCAGGTGTATAATAACATCAACTCTAACTTTATAAGTAGAAAAATAGGGCATTATGCCTTATTGCTGTAATAGCGACAATATATTTAACACTAACCTCCTGGCACTGTATTTAGCCACATGGAATTGAGTAATTTCAATTTAGTAAAAATGGAACATTTTTCTGATCAGTTTTCTTGCGTCTGTTTCATACAGTTGTGAGAAACAGTGAGCGCAACAAAAATGTTTGACAGCCACAGACCTTGAATTTCCCTTACTGTGCTACACAAATGTATGACGTGGAAATGAATATAAAAATTCAAGCATTTTCAGATACCTTAACTCATACCCAAGCCACATACTTCCTCCAGTATAAGTTTTTATTGGCAATAAAGTTAATATTTTATACCACAATGAATCATCTATGTCCAAATTAAGTTTGCTTATTACTACGTAACCTATAATACCCTTTCTCTACAGCAATATTTTATCCATTTAGAACCCAACAGGTACTCATACAAACTTGACACCAAGGCTTTGTTCTCATCTGTTCATTAATTTTCCTGCTGTGCTACCATTTTTCTAAAGCTTGAGTAACTTTTTAAGTCTGAGTTGACCAGTTTTCATTGTGATAGAATCTAGGACATAGGAACATCAAAGTTGAAAAGCTAATTTTGGATCACAGAGCCAGGGGTTTCAGTCCACAATCTCTTAGCTCTTTGCTTCCAGGCATCGGCTGAAACACTCTATTGTGGTTTAGAGGGTACTGAACTCAGGGAGGCTAAGAAGCAGGAGTAGAAGACAGGTAGGCCTGTAAGAAAAAAGCTGCCAGCGACTAACCACCAACCACGTTCTACCTCCTACTGCAGTCCACTGGGCTATGCATCCACTGGGCTATGCATCCATTGGTTAGGATGTGGTATGCATTATATAGTTGCCTTTGGGAAATCCCATCAGCTTGAAACTAAGCTCCTGTTACATGAGAACTGGAGAGGCAGTTTTAGAGGGAGTCTATAATACAGCCAGTGTCTATGTATAATTGATGTTCGTGAACTATGTACTGCTGTTAATTTACCAGGAATAGAGATAGACTAAAGAGGTGATTTGAAGGAGCACATGGTGATGAACTGCGATAGGCCCAGCAATTGGGAGGTTAAGGTAGGGGAATTGCATATTGTAAGCCAGCCAGGGATACAGAGGGAGAACCTGACTTAGAAAACAATAAGTGAATGTTTTAACTCATCGTGTGAAGCAATTTGATAAATTAGCTCTCAAACTGTACAAAACAATGATATTTAGCCTAATAGGTGATAGCCTTGTGTACCTACTTGTTGAGATACCCAGCTCTATCTACTTCAGAGCAGGATTGTGAGGTATAATGGGAGAAGCCAAATCTAGCTTTGAGCTTATCATCTGTATTCCAATAGCGATACAGAAGAGCTGATTTTGGTTCTCTTCCCATGCCTCTCAAAGCTAACATGTCTTTTCTCTCTTATCTCATTGAAAATTAACACCAACAAAGGAGATGAAGTTGTTTGGATCATATAAAAATAAATGGAGCTAATTTCAACTTTAGAGCTCCAATATTCACTTCCTTAGCTCTAACATGAAATATCATTTTATTTCAGCTAAATTCTACTAGACAGTGCTTAATTATTACATCTCATGTAATAGGAGATAGTAAAGGTTTAGGCAAAATTTTGCTTAATTAAAAAAAAAAAAAAAAGAATAGTGGAAAAAGTACCCACTAGCCTTAGTAGAGTTTCTCAGAGCAGCCGAGGACTAAGAGCACTTTCCTCTGTCACAAAGGTCATAAATCTTGCAGATTATCAGTACTTTTCGGGACGTCAACCATGAGATGTGATCAGCTATCCCAGGAGATGAGTTTGTATAGCTGGACTGTGTTTCCCAAGAGAATCACTGACGGATGGCTCCATCGTTCACTCTGCTGATATTGGGTAGATTTAATCAGTCATCGTGCTACCAAACAGCTAATGTCAAAACCAGAATCTCCACATGTAAAAATCTCAACTGTTGCCGGGCATGGTGGTGCACGCCTTTAATCCCAGCACTTGGGAGGCAGAGGCAGGCGGATTTCTGAGTTCCAGGCCAGCCTGGTCTACAAAGTGAGTTCCAGGACAGCCAGGGCTATACAGAGAAACCCTGTCTCGAAAAACCAAAAAAAAAAAAAAAAAAAAAAAAAAAAAAAAAAAAAAAAAAAAAAAAAAAAAAAAAAAAAAAAAAAAAAAAAAAAAAAAAAAAAAAAAAAAAAAAAAAAAAAAAAAAAAAAAAAAAAAAAAAATCCTCAACTGTTAGCTTAAGAAATATCAACACCTGCCATGCCATCTTAAATAGTGAGAGACGACAGTAATGTGGAAAGTTTATCTTTTTGAAAATCAAGCTGTGGTTTGATTTTTTTCCAACTACAAATTCTTCAATTTCTGAAAACGTCAGATATTTATCTTCTCATAGTGTGTAACAAGCTTCAGAGAGGGTCATGAGGATTTGCAAGAAAGGATTTCTACTTTCCTAATAGGACCCTGGCTACATAATAAACTTCCACTCTAGACCAGTTCTTATTTGCTATTCTTGCTACTGTGCATGTGTTAAAGGTTGAACAGAAACAGATAGCTCCTTTGAACTGAGGAGGCCTTGGAGAAGAATATGTGAGATTATTTGATCAGGCAATAACCAAACCAAAATAAAATAGGAGTCCATTCCATGGGGGGGGGGAATAAACCTGCAATAAGAATCCAGGAAATGCCAAGCTCTTGAGTATCTAGTCTCTAAATAAATGTGTGCGCATGTGCACAGGAACAGAGACAGTAACACAGCTTCAGTTTTTGAGAAAAATAGTGTGAATCCAAGCAAGCTAACATTCCAGATGTGCAGAGAATCACAGAGACTGTGAACAATGTAGTCACCCTTATACACATATCAGCCCCATGTCTACAGATTTAATCAAAGACCATAAATATTGAAAAATGATTCTGTGTCGAACACAACTATTATTTACAGAACATGTACCATGTAATAGATAATATAAGTAATTGAGAGATGACCTAAAGGACCCAGGAGACTCCAGGTAGATCATATGAAAATATTATGTAACTATGCTTAAGGGAGTTGGGTACTCATTTTCATATTCGTGTGAGTGCTAGAACCAATGGTCCACAGATCCTTATGTATTACTGTGAATTTTACCTAGTTTTTCTCAGGGTACAACTAACTTATTTGACCCCGTGGAAATCAGACACAAAGAAAGAACTGTAGCAAAGCCTTAAATTCTCCACTATAGAGCAATAATATCAGCTAGTCAGACCTCCCTGAGCTCAAGGGGACTGGACCACCAACCAAAGAGTGCACATGGCTCCAGCCACAAATGTGGCAGAGGATGGACATCAGTGGTAGGAGTGGCCCATGGTCCTCAGGGGGTTCGATGCTGCAGTGTAGGGGAATGCCAGGGCTAAAAAGCAGGGGTGGGTGGGTGGGTGGGTGGGGGAACACTCTCATAGAGCCAGGGAGAAGGAGGATGAGATGGGTGATTTCTGGAGGGGAGACCTGGAAAGGGGATAACATTTGAAATGTAAATAAGGAGAATATCCAATTTTTTAAAATCACCACTGTAAAGTAGAATATGTGACAGTGACAACTGAGAAGTAATGAAGAGGGGGAAGAAGGAGAGTCAGTAAGATGCCCAACTGGATAGCACTTTTCTGAGGTTGCTAAGTTGTTTCAAACCATTTGATTGAACAGGTAAATGATGTTACAAGATGCTATTAATGTAACTTTGAAACATGTTTTCCTTACCAGGAAACAAAGAATGATACAATATAGCTTGGTGGGAATCCCGATGTTTACTGTTCAGGATTGCAAATAGACAAGCAATGCAATAATAAGAGGCAGCTGTTCTCAGGGCTCAGCAGGGACTCCAGTCATGATATCCTTTACACAACTCATTTTCCCAGCTGAGATTTGTCATGCCCAGATATGGTATCCATCAAGTTGAAAACTTGGCATGGATACTAGAATTTTTTTTTTTTTTTTTAATGGAAAGGATTTTAGTAAGTACCATTTCCTTTTCTTTCTGAGAGAAATGTAGCAACCAAAGGAAGAGGTAGATCTGGCTCCTTTTGAGTTCCTTTCTGTTTCTATTTTAAATTGTCCCTTTTATTTTTGAGATGATAATCACATGTCCTTGATTCCCTACAGTCCTTGCCACATAAGCTTGATTGCTCTCTTTCAAAGTCATGGCCTTTCTTGCTGTTGCATACACACATACGTACATATTCCTACATACAGCCTACTTAGTCTATAGAGTGTTGCTTGTAAGTGCACTTTTAGGGCTTATTACTTAGTGTTGGGCAGGCAGTTAATGTGCTCTTCCCTTGAGAAGATTCTTCCACCTTCCCCCAGCATTCTCTACTTGCCTATCATTCTGTATGTGGGGTTGACGCCTCAGGAGATTCCATGGTTTCCTAATAACCAGGCCTATTATTGTTGTTCTTGTTCAGCTCATGTTAAGGCAGTCATGTTGGTGAGACTTTATGAATATAGTTTTTCACATTCCTAGAGGACACCATCTCACAGCAAACTCTCTGAACCTCTCACGCCCCAACTAATTTTTGCATTGATCCCTGAGTTTTAGGTACAGGAGTTGGTTTTTAGATGTATTGGATGGTCTTGGACTCCCCAGCTCTAAAAATAAATGTGGAGAGTTCTCAAGAAGCTAAAAATGAATCTATTTCTTCAAAGAACATTTATCAAATACTATTGATAGATGGTAATTGCAGGTATAAGCTTGTCTATGTGCACAGTCTCCAAGCACATAGAGGTAGTTTTGGTTTTTTTATATTTATTTATCTTGTGTGCATGAGTATTCTGCCTTTTTTGTGTGTCTGTGTTCTATATTCTTTCTTGGTACCCCATATATCAGAAGAATGCATCCGATCTCCTGAAACTGGAGTTGTGTGTATAGTTGTATGCCTTCATTTGACTACTGGGGGTCAAACTGTGTCCTCTGCAAGAGCAACAAGTGCTCTTCGTGCTCTTAACTTTCGATCCGTCTCTCCAAACCCATTCACATGTGATTGTGGGTGTTAAATTGCAAATTATGATCATTACTGGAACACAACACATTTAGAGACAGAATATTCACATTTTCATAGCTGTTCAGAAGATCTCTTTCTAGAGATTCTGTGACATTTACTATTTTACACCCTCTTGGATCTGCTCTTCATCCTGAAAAGTATTCCACACTTTGAGGAGTACACTGAGTTCAAGATCAGATTCTTCCAGCTTTATGCATTGAGGCCTTGGGGGACAGTCATTAAACTCTCAGTTATTGTTTCTAAAGTGAATAAAGAGTTGGAATGAAAATACTCAACCCATCTGAACTGTGAAATATGCTGTAATTTAGTCATTTTAGAAACCAGTTATGTTTTACTTGTATTGCTTCAAAAATAAATGTGTATAGGTTTTAATTTGGGGGCATTTTTTGTTATTTATTGTGGTTGTTGGTCACAGAAATATTGTTTTCTATGTTCTATATCCTAATCTGGACTCACATATTGTCTGTTATTAACTGTAGTGACAATTTTGGAATTTTGGTTTCTTTGAAAAACACAAAAATATTATGGGAACTTTTTTTTTTCCATTTTGATCCCAGGTGTGAAGATATAGGATTGTTTCAGACAGACCATAGCAGCTGCCTATGATTTGCCTCATGCTCTAACAGGGGCATGATTTTGCAGTCTAGTTTCTGTGACTGTGTGACGTTTGAAATTTTGGGGACTTTCCAGGGAGTATATAAATGCTAGGGCCCTGAATGGTAGTGGAGATTGCTGGTTAGTTGATTGGCTGTTGGTTGTTGTTGGTTGATGTTGGTCATGAGCAAAGAATAAGCAACGAAAAAATGAAATTAGATCTCCTCATGATGAAGTTGAAACTTGCTCTGAGGAACTCATCATCCCTAATCAGCAGGAAGCTGTACCTTTCTGACTCCTGACTTTATTCAGGAATCTCTCTCTCTCTCTCTCTCTCTCTCTCTCTCTCTCTCTCTCTCTCTCTCTCCCTCCCTCTATCCTTTTTTCTCTCCTCTCTCTCTCTCCCTCCCTCTATCCTTTTTTCTCTCCTAGTGCTAAAGGGTTGAAAAGATAGAAAAAGAGTGGAAAATGGTGAAAGAAAGAACAATCCACAAAGTAGCTAAAGACAAACTGCAAATATCTCTGCCTTTAACTAACAAATAATCTCACATTTCAGCACACTGTATCATACAGAGTATGTTAGCACCCCAGAAGTATTCTGTGTGAGGTGAATCACTCTGAGGGTGGACTTGCTCCCCAACCACTTATCTTTGCAACTGTTGGTCTTTTTATTGTGTCCAGTCCTGTGTTTTCCAGTTCCTTGTATAATTGCTACTATATGGTACACAACCATATTAGAGAGTTTCTTTTTTTTATGGTTTTTTTTTTTTTTTTTTTTTTTTTTTTTTTTTTTTTTTTTTTTTTTTTTTTTTTTTTTTTTTTTTTTTTTTTTTTTTTTTTTTTTTTTTTTTTTTTTTTGAGACAGGGTTTCTCTGTATAGCTTTGGCTGTCCTGGAACTCACTTTGTAGACCAGGCTGGCCTTGAACTCAGAAATCTGCCTGCCTCTGCCTCCTGAGAGCTGGGATTAAAGGCGTGTGGTAGCAGCATGTTCTTCAGGTTCTTTTTAGATTTTAGGTTTAAAAACTCATTTCTGTTTATTGTCATGCAATATTCAGTGTGTGAATACATCAACTTTTTACACAGAATACCATTCAAAGACTCGTTACTCTTTTAAATAATTTTTATGGATAAAATTGTGTGAGAAGAAAGTCAGGACACTTCTCAGTAAATATCTAGAACCATGTTTACTGCTTTGTGTGTTAATCTTCTGTTTAACTTTGTAAAGAACTGCCAAAACATTTTATGACGTTGACAAACAACTTTGTATTAAAACCAGCAACATCTGGTATTTGGTGAGGACAAAGGACTGAAGCCCTGTGGGCCAGCAGAAAGAATGAAAACAGGCAATCATGGGTGGTAAGAGGTTGGGGGTGGGGGGAGTGGCAAGGAGGACTGTCCAGAATGCACCAGAGACCTGGGAGATGAAAGACTCTCATGACTCAAAGGGAGGGACCTTAGATGAAATGCCTCACAGTAGGGAGAGGGAACTTATAGAGCCCACCTTCTGCAGAAAGACAGGGCATCAAGTGAGGGAGGGAGTTGGCACCCCACAGTCAAAACTCTGACCTGCATTTGTTTCTGTCTAAAAGAAATTCAGGAATGGAAATGGAGAGGAGCCTGAGGAAAAGAGGGTCCAGGGACAGGCCCAAAGTGAAATCCAACTCAAGGGGAGGCCCCAAGACCTGACACTATTACTAAGGCTATAGTGTGCTCACAAAAAGACACCTAGTATGACCACACTCCAGAAGACCCAACAAGCAGCTGAAGCAATCAGATGCAGATATTTGCACCCAACCAATGGACAGAAGCTGCTGACCCCTGTGGTTGAGTTAGAAAAAAGCTGGAAGAAGCTGAGGAAGAAGGCACCTCAGTTGGAGTATCAGCAGTATCAACTAACCTGGACCCCAAAGACCTCTCAAACACTGGGCCACCAACCAGGCAGACTACACCAGCTGATATGAGGCCCCCAACAAATATACAGCAGAGGACTGCCAAGTCTGGGTTTAGTCAGAGAAGATGCACCGAACCCTCAAGAGACTGGAGGCACCAGGGAGTTTAGAGGTCTGGTGGGGTGGGGGGTGGGGACATCCTCATGGAGACAGGGGAGCAGGGAGGAAGTATGAGATGTGGAACAGTTGAAGGGTGGACCAGGAAGGGAATAAAATCTGTAGTGTAAATAAATAAATAAATAAATAACAGCAACAAATAATTCTTACAAACAAGTGTGTTATTTTAAGAAATACTATCTAAATTAAATCAATCTAAATAAATTCTTACCTTTTGCAATACAATAAATTTACATCAATTAATTTTAGCTTCATACCATGAGTTCTTTCAACACTAAAAACAGTTCATATATGACAATTTCATGATTTAAAAAAATTAATTATTTACTAATATACAGCTGGTGTGTGATTATATATGAAGTGATTTTCATAAGACAATTTAAGATTATTGTTATGTGTAATAAATTGTGATATTTTTATTTTTATTTATATTACTACAAACCATCTTATAGGTAAATCCAGGCATATTTCATTTGTGATGTAGTACTGAAATAAAATGATATTATTTAATATCAGTTCTTTGCACCTATTTAGTATTAATGTTATCTGGTTATCATATATTTTAAGGGGGCTGTGGAATTTCTTATATGTATACTGTATTTATATCATTTATTCACCCCAAATCCTCTCAGACTCTCTATTCCCTCTCTTCTTCTCTAATTACTATTATTACATATACTCACAAATGGTATGTATGTATTTATGTATTTGTTTGTATATATATATATATATATATATATATATATATATATATATATATATATATATATAAAATAGAGGCTATTGAATTAGCTAACATTGTTTAGATTTGTGTTTAGATCTGACTACTTGGAATTAGATAACCCATCAGAGGGTTCAATCTTGGAGTCGTTTGATTCTTCCCTTTTCAGGATTCATTGTCTTCATCAAGGGATGGGAACTCATGAGATTTTCCCATCCTCACTGGCATGACCAGTTTATCACTGTGTAATTCTTTTTTTGTTTTGTTTTGTTTGTTTGTTTTTTGTTTTGGTTTCTGTTTTTTTGGGGGGGTTGTTTTGTTTTGTTTTTTTTGAGACAGGGTTTCTCTGTGTAGCCCTGGCTGTCCTGGAACTCACTCTGTAGACCAGGATGTCCTCGAACTCAGAAAATCATGTGCCTCTGCCTCCCAAGTGCTGGGATAAAAGGCAAGAGCCACCACTGCCCAGCCACTGTGTAAGTCTTTAGCTACCATATTATAACTACTCTATGGGTTTAGATTACGTGTTGTAAATAGAAGACAACTTCTCTGTAGAATCTTGACCTTCCACTCTTACAATCTCTCTGCCCCTTCTTCTCCAGTAGTGCCTGAACTGTATGTGTAAAATTTATATGCATATCTTTGTGAAATCTAAGATTCTAATATACACAATCACATTTTATAAATACTATATTTTCAAACTAAAGATAAACCTTATAAAATGATATTTTTATAATACAATTGTGGTTCATTCTCCATTTTATTATCGAATTTCCTTATATTCAGTGCTCCAGGAATGGAGACTAGATAGGCCATTAACAATACTTGCCATAGCCCTTTGTTATTTGAAGTTGAATGAATTACTTAACTTTCATTTAGCTTAAATTTTTCTACTGATAAAAGGTTATTCCACAAAGTAGTTGTACAGATTAAATGAGACAATACGTCAAGATATCTTGGCACAGCTTCAGGATAGTGTATAATGAACTTTTACAAGTATTATCCATAAGAATATTGAATCTCTGTTTTGGAATGGCAACTCTTTCTTTGGCACATAAGTTTACAAATGACACCTAGGTATGATCTCTAATGAGAAACTTCCCCCAATATAAACTCACCCAGCTCATCCACTTATAGGGATGATCTTCCTCCTCTCATTTATCAAAACCCTCCATAGTTTGTTTCTTCACACTGGGCAACACATCTATTTGGAAGATTAAAAAGCTGTCCCTTGGGGGCCCTGTAAAAATGTCATTACTCCTGAGATAATTAGCACCTTGGCTGAGTCACACACAGAGCCTTGGAGGTAAGGAGCATGAGAATCATTTGCTTGTACCCGAAGTCAGGGGACTATTTCTTCCATTTACAGGATCTCTAAAAGGAAGGAATAAACTGAAATAAAACTAGAATTACTATTACATGAAGAAAAGAGAAAAGTAATATGTTAAATGAAAAAAAAAATTCTCCCTTTTCCCTCAGTGGGCACAAAACTGATTTGAGAATGTTTTATGACCTTGCAGGACATGACTCATGTGAGTCATGTGACTGTCACTGACATGTGATTGTATCCCCTTCAACCTCTTTTAAACAAAATTCCAGTTATGATGCGAGAGTTGACCTTTAAATATATCTATCTTATATATTGCTCAGCTTTAGCAAGAAGTTCATACAAACAGGTCCGTGGCTTATTTTAATTATTGCTAAATCCCTGGGTTATAGCAAAACATCTGGCATGTAGTATTTATGTAATAAGCTTTAATATAATGGCTATGAGAAGAGTTTCACCATGGGAAGAAGATGTAGAAAATCTGGTTTAAAAGAAAAAAACTCACATGTGTTCTATTTTAAATATCAGGAAATTTTACAGTTTCGTTTTATGATAAATTTGCATGTCATTAGGAAATAAAGAGCTAATTAAAGCCATGTGTCCTAAAGAACTCCCTCAAATCATGTGAGAAGCTGGGTCATAAGTTGCCTAATGACTAATGCACTCAGTCATTGATACTGATTTTTGTGTCCTTCATCAGAATACAGGTTCCCCAAAGAGAAAAAATTGTATTTTCCTCACTGATGTTTTGAGTTCGATTAAGAGAAATTTGTACTATAGTAGTTTTTTATACAAATGTATTAAATGGATGAGCTTATGTGTTATTCACTTATTCAAATCAGTGGATCAACTTGCCCAAGAAGAAAAACTGATCTCCTTTGTCTGTTCACATGTTATTATTTACATAATTCTCCTGTGAAAAAGCCTTGCCATCAAACAGAATGTATTTTGAGTCTATAAAATTTTCTGATTTACAAGTTACATATTAATGAAATACAGTCATTAGATTATATTAAATGTTATACGATATTTAATTCATACACAATTTAAGTAGCTGAGCATTTGACCAAGTTTCAGATATATACAATTTTGAGTAGAAGATTCATTTCTCCACAATTACTGAAGTTTAAACTTGATATTTTCCCAAAGAGACAAAAGCTCACTATCTTCAGCTAGAAAACAGAATTCTTTTTTCTTATAAAGGACATGTATTTGGGCCTGGGTTACAGGTTCAGAGGGTCAGTCCTGTATCATCAAGGCAGGAACAAGGCAACATCCAGGCAGGCATGGTACAGGAGGAACTGGGAGTTTTACATGTTTACCAAAAACAGAAAATTCTAAAACAGCAATTACAATTTTTTTTTTTTATGTTTTGTTTTTCGAGACAGGGTTTCTCTGTATAGCCCTGGCTGTCCTGGAACTCACTCTGTAGACCAGGCTGGCCTCAAACTCAGAAATCCACCTGCCTCTCAATTACAATTTTTATTTTAACATTTAGCCAATAAATAATCTGACCTTTCATAGAATTTATTTGTTACATGGATGCAAATAATGTCTAATTATCAGGAAGATAATTTATTCTTGATGCGTTTTCTTCTCTGAGTAGAATATTTTCACTACATTTATTAGTAAGTTGATCTTCTTTCATACAAAGTACTCCTCTGTCACTGTACTCAACGGTGGCCATTTGGCAACTTTTGGTTTTCCATTCCTTGAGAATGTTAGGCCTTTTTCTTTCCAGAATTATTGTTGTGTTCTATCTACTGCCAACAAAGAAGAGAAGATAGATAGAGAGGACAATGACTGAAGACTCAGATGTTGTCTACTTTTATGCCAATTGGCTCAATATTCTCTAGATTATGTGTGTACTGTGCCTGGGCTTTGTGCTTCCAGTGTCTTATGGGAGGTTAGATCTTTTCAAAAATAGTTCACCTTAGTCTTCGCAAGCTACAACATTCCACACTGACACAATATGTCGGGGATCTACTTAATTCTCCTTCTCTTTGACCAACCCAAATCTTTCTTATTCTGCATATGTTTTTTTGGTCTTCTTGCCCAACCATTTCAATACATAGTTAGAAAATAAAATATGTATGGAAGTGACCATACAAGGAGCAAGTATATTAAAAAAAAAAAATACTGCCAACACATGTTACTTTATTCATTGAATTGCTTCTCAATCTCCAAATCCCCATTGCTACTAGTCCCAGAACCATTTCAAGTACTATTTATTTCCTTAAATTGGTGATACCCTAAATTGGTTTGTAGCTTAAGCAAATTTTATCCAAATGTCTATTCAGAAAAAAGTAATAACCCAAAGATGCAGTGTTCTCAATGGACACTAGTTATACTCCAACCTTTTGTGATTCACAATGTGAAAAAAAAAAATGCATTCAAAGTTATGTTATCAAACACCCTTCATGTGCTAGATGAGGTTTAAAAAAGAAAAAAAAAAAGATGTTGGGCTTCTGAAGATTAAACTAAATCTCAGATTCAGATCTTTGATCACCTGATTGTTGATACTTCTGCTGTTTAATGTTGAACAAAGATGGAGAGAAGATAAGATGTGGACAGTCAGAGGAAACAAAGCACATTGTATGCTGATCCTGCTGGCAGTGTCATGTAGTTCATTAATACTCTTTTCAATGGAGTCTCTGAAAATTTACACATAGGATAATCAAGTGTTCATTGAAATGAATAGACTGGATTTGAACAAATGTTAGCGTGTGATGTTTTGCAAGTATTTATGTAATATATTTGGAAATTATAAAATGCCTACAAAAATAAAGTAGAAAAATTATTTCTCATTTAAAATTAGTAGTCTTGTAATCTGTGTAATAAAAGAAACAGTATTTTATTTCTCTAAGAAAAGTTAAATACAGAATACAAAATAGTAGCAAATTAAAATAATGACTCCTAATCATTCTAGTAGCAACAAAATACATGTACAAGGTAATTACTATTGTATAACGACATTTTTGTGTCATATAAAATTTTATTTGCTTTCACATAGGATAATTTTAGTAATATTTTAAGTTATTTATGTGAAATCTAAAATGTAAGCTTATGGAAATTTTCAAATCACATATGGGTCATTTTATATAAAACTTACTAAAATAATATTCTTACACAATAAATAAATTAAGACCTTATATTATACTATCTAATTAACTGGAAAGCAGGACAATGAGTGGAAATAGATTGACAGAAACCATATATCAATTTAAAATTAATTATATAATTGTTTTTGTATTTTGACAGATTCTATAATGCCGCAGGACATATTTGAAAAGGAGCCCCCACGTTCCCGTGCTAGTGCAGGCATTGGTATATTCTTGCCAAGCTACTCTCTCCAGCTTTCCCCCACTGTGCCTGATCTCCGTGTTCCCAGCTCTTGTTCCCTTGTCTCTGGAGCACATAGTTCCTTTTCTGCCATCAGCTCTGTCCCACATTCTAGTAACCAAATGGAATCGCCAACCTCGCGGTTGCAAATCACAATACCCAGTAATCCAGTAAAATCAAGACTCTTACAGCTTATAATTATGGATAACCAATCAGATCTCTGTATCAATAAAATCACAATTTACAAGATGCCAATACAATAATTTCTGAGCCAATTGATAATGGTAAAAGCTGTATCCCAATTATTCTAACCTTATGAAACCTTCATGTTGGTCTCCATTCTCCTCTCCTTCTCCTGAGACGCTCTCTGTCTCTCCCACTCTTAGATCTGCCTCCCTTTTCCCTGTCCAATCACAGGCCTCTTGCTACACTAATGTGACTGTACAGGAAAAATTCCTGCAACACTCTAACACCTCTACAAAACCTTATAAGGACTTATTTTCAGTAAGATGCTTCTAAGACAGAAAATATGGACTTATTTGCTTACGCTATAAGTAAGATCATAGCATATGCTAATGTATTTTAGAAAGTCGCTAGAATAAGAATTTAAAGAGGTTTAAAAAAAAACATTTTAGCTAACTAAACAGTTTAATATGAAAAACAGAACTATTCTCCATGAGTTAGAGTTACTTAAATTGTCTCAGAATATTATAAACATACAATTTAGTATCAGTCCTGTGCATTGACTATTGCCTTTCAGTTTGCTTCATATCTTAGTCAATTCTATGGCAGAGAATACCGAAATGGAAAAAGTTAGCAATAACTCTAAATATACTAAATTTTAAAACTGTATATTATTCCTGAAACTGGGTGTTTTCTAGTACCAGCAATTCAACTTATTGTAATTACTCATTTCTGGGAACATGTGTCACAAAACTTTACTAATTCCTTCCGTAATGGTTTGTACAACAAGCCAAAGTCTAGAACAATGAATGCACTTTCCTGACTTAGCCTTCTGGGGTTTTCCATCTGAAATGACACACAGTTTGCTCACCCAGTACAGACAACATGACGTTCTAAGTTTGTACAAACAGGCCATTGGTGAGAATCCCAACCCAGCACCACTGAGATCTCATGACAAGAGACCTATTTGGAACTAAAATTAATTTACACATTGATATATTGAGAAATCCAGAAGTTTGGTTTCTGTGTTTTGTTTTGTGGTTTTTTGTTTTTTAATTCCAGAATTCTCACCATACATGAATAAAATCAGGTTATAGTTATTTTCCTCCTGTGGATTTGGCAGTGTGCATCCACTCTTTGTGGCTTCATTTTTTATTTCTTTAACAGTAAAAGACTGAGAGCTTCTGGGTCATGCAGAGATTGTAAAATCATCCTGGTCCCCTCATCAGTGGGGTGAATTAGAAAATAATAATTTTTATTGGATATTTTCTTTATTTACATTGCAAATGTTATCACTTTTCCAGGTTTTCCCACTCCTCCAGGAAACCCGCTATCCCATATCCCCTCTACCTGCTTCTATGAGGGTGTTCCTCCACCCACCCACCCACCCACCCACTTCTGCCTCCCAGCCCTACATTCCCCTACAATGGGGCATTTATCAAGCCTTCATAGAACCAAGGACCTCTCCTACAATGGATGCCTGATAAGGCCATTCTCTGTTACTTATGCAGATGGAGCTATGTGTACTCCTTTGTTGATGGCTTAGTTCCCTGGGAATTCTCAGGGGTTTGGTTGGTTGGTATTGTTGTTCTTCCTATGGGGTTGCAAACCCCTTCAACTCTTTCAGTCCCTTCTCTAACTCCTCTATTATGGACCCCACCCTCAGTCCAATGGTCAGCTGTTAACACTCATCTCTGTATTTGTAAGGCTCTAGAAGGGCCTCTCAGGAGACAGCTATATCATGGTCCTTTCAGCAAGCATTTCTTGGCATCCACATTAGTGTCAGGGTTTGGTGACTGTAAATAGGATGAATCTCCCGCCGAGACAGTCTCTGGGTGGCCTTTCCTTCAGTCTCTGCTCTACACTTTGTCTCCATATTTGTTCCTGTGAGTATTGTGTTCCCCTTTCTAAGAAGGACCAAAGCACCCACACTTTGGTCTTCCTTCTTCTTGAGCTTCATGTGCTCTGTGAACTGCATCTTGAGTATTCTGAGTTTGGGGCTAATATCCACTTATCAGTAAATGCATACCATGTGTGTTCTTTTGTGATTGGGTTACCTCACTCAAGATGATATTTTCTAGTTCTATACATTTGCCTAAGAATTTCATGAATTCATTGTTTTTAATAGCTGAGTAGTACTCCTTTGTGTAAATATACCACATTTTCTGTATCCATTCCTCTGTTGAAGAACATCTGGGTTCTTTCCAGATGCTCCTTAAAAATTAACTTTTATAAAGTTCTGTAACATAAAATTTCATCTATGGTTTATGTGTAAGGCTTGAATTACTTCATCGAGGAATATACTCAGATCAATAATCAATGCCTCTTCATTTAGATACTCTCATGGGACAGGTGCTAAGCTATTTGAAGGGCTATTTGTAGTGTGGATAGTTGGAAAAATCTAAATTTATTGAGGCAGAGGATAAATAATATATAGTAGTCATGTAATTTACTGCAAGTCCTTTATAAAAACAGATTTAAAATTTTAATTTGAACAAAAGGTGTGGCAGAAACAACCTAATATAATTATATTACAAACCAAAAATACATGTATATATATATGCAAAATAATTTAAATGGACAGAAATGATAAATATCAAATCCATGCTAATGAGTGCACTTCATGAGAGGAAGGGTGATATGTCTGAGAAAGAGACATAATTCAAAGAGTAGTTATCTTCATCAGTAGGATATTATTTTTCAAAAAAAAAAAAGGAAGGAAGGAAGGAAGGAAGGAAGGAAGGAAGGAAGGAAGGAAGGAAGGAAAGAAGAAAGGAAATAAGAGAAAAGAAAAAAGTAAGGAAAAAAGGAAGAGGGAATAGGAAAGGAAAGGAAAGGAAAGGAAAGGAAAGGAAAGGAAAGGAAAGGAAAGGAAAGGAAAGGAAAGGAAAGAAAAGGAAAGGAAAGGAAAGAAAAAGAGTCTATAGCTAACCAAATTTGAAATAGCAGATAGAATTGCTGTGACTCAAATTTATTATGTGAAAAATTGATACTATATGAAAAGACCATCTTACAAAATGAAAATATTTATTATTTGTGCTTATCTTTTATAAGTGTCAATTAGTTTAAGGTTAGCAGTTCATTTCCCTTATCAAATAATATTTAATATGATTAATGTGTTGGACCTTTTTTCTTTGAGCTCTTATTTTTGAGGAAAAACTTATTTTGAAGAAGAGCAGTGATGGATATATTGGAGAACTTGGAGGCAGACAAGGAACGGGGAAATGTAATTGTAAAATCTCACAAACAAAAACCAAAAATAGTAATCCAGTAGATTTATCCAATATTTCAGGGTTTTTACTTCATGTTTTGATTGCATGTTGTTTTCGTCCAAAAACCTCATCACATCTGGGATACAGAACAAAAAAAAAATTCTCTACTTGGATTTTGAATTTGATTCAAAAAGTTAGTGTGTTCCAGAGGTCTGTCAAAGGTCTAATGGCACAGCTTCCTCTTGTTTTGTGGATTACAAAGACTTGCCTGATTTTTATGGATTCCAAGATTTTTGTTTTGTTTTGTTTTGTTTTGTTTTGTTTCAGTGTGGGGGTACTTTTTTTATACCAGTAAGTATGCATGCCAACCAAATCCTTTCCCAGCTCTGATGGTTTATAGCTTTCACTGGAAACTAACAATTCTTGCACATCTTCACTAAATGTGGTAGCTGTTTCCAATTTTTCATCTCACATAAATGGTTACTCAAGTGGACTGAGATGGGTTTCCCCCAAACCAAAGCTATTTGGCTAACATCATTTTTTTTCCTTCCACAAGTATAAATGTCTTCATTTCTATGTCCAATACTTACTGAATGAAAAACAGATATACTTAAAACAGGAGTGGTTATCACGGTTATTAATCTCTGGTCACTTTTCAAACCTCTAGTTAAAGTAGGCAATGCACCATAGACTTCCTGTAATATCTTTTGCTTGTTGGCTTCTTATCAGGATTCAATTATACATATTTCCTCAATTTCTTATGGGACACATTCCTCTGATCCTTTGTCCTATTTTATAATACTTTCAAAGGAAACTTTACTACAGTAGACTCATTTAATGAAGCAACTTCGTAAGAACTCATGTTAGAGAGGGGGAAATTGTAACCATTTCCTTACAGACCATTGACCTGAGAATGCCTCTCTTCTGCTTGAGTTGAAATATGAACAAAGCATTATTGACAATATTTGGAGATGTTAGATTTATTTGTTTGCATGCTTTTTTCATTGGCATTTACCAAATTACACTGCCCACACCACACCAGGGACTCAGGTTTTGCAATTATTACTTATTAATATACCATGCGTTGACTTTGAAGAAGCTTCTGGAGTTTTATAGAACCCAGTAACATTTTAGTTACTGAGAAAGAATAATTAGCCAGTGTAGAAGCTGAGATGTCTCAACGGTTAGACATATGAAGATGCCCTCTATTGAGTGGTTCTTCTTCTCTATCTGGCACTAAGATTTGTGAAGCTATAGTGTAGTTTGTCCGCTATAGTCATCTTTTCTTACGTTTGTACCTCTAATAATTTGGTGTCTGTCTTCATACATTAATTTTAATAGTGCTTGTTCTTCTAGCTGATTTTATGTCTACTTAACACAAGCTAAAATGGAGTCTCAATTGAGAAAATATCTCCTTACAATTGGCCTACAGGCAAGCCTGTAGGGCAATTTTTAAATTAGTGATAGTTGAGGAAGCTAGCCCATTGTAGGTTTGTCCACTCCTGAACCAGTGTTCCTGGATTCTGTAAGAAAGTAGGGCTAAGCGAGCCTTGTGAAGCAAGCCAGCAAGTAGCACACATCCGTGGCCTCTGTATCAGCTCTGTCCTCCGTGTCTCTGCCTGGACTGAGTTCCTGTCCTGACTTCCTTCAATGGTGAGCATTGATGTGGAAGTGCAAGCCATATACCCCCCACCACCACTAATTTACTTTTGATCATGGTGTTTCATCACAGGAATAGTAACACTAAAGGACACTTGTACAAAATACTTTGGAAAGTTAGAACCTCATAGAAAACTTTCTTCTTTTTAACGTACAAGTTCTGTGTTTTCAATACCTTCCAGGTACATGGTGTGATATTTTAGTGGATATGTCTTTGTCTTGTCCTCAGTAATGTCTCCAAAGCTTAATGAAGTCCTGTTTGCCACTCCTTATCATGTTCTATAAATGTCATTGCCATCATCCTGACATTGACATTATGTTTTGACTTCCTTGTGTCATGCTATTATATCACAATTATGAAACTCTGACAAGGTATGGGAGAGGCAAAGATAGATGAAAGAAAGAATTGTCTGTTATTAGGAAGGAAGGAAGGAAGGAAGGAAGGAAGGAAGGAAGGAAGGAAGGAAGGAAGGAAGGAAGGAGAGTCTAAAGAAAAAAGATAATGTGTTTCAAAATAATGAAATAAGATACTTAAATATGCCAGGCAGTGGTGGTGCAGGCCTTTAATCCCAGCACTCGGGAGGCAGAGGCAGGAGGATTTCTGAATTTGAGGCCAGCCTGGCCTACAAAGTGAATTCCAGGACATCCAGGGCTATACAGAGAAACCCTGTCTTGAAAAACAAACCAACAAAAAACAAAACAAACAAACAAACAAAAGATACTTAAATATTTCTGCTTTCTAGAGGAGCTATATAATATTGTCAAAATGTCTAAGAAATAACTAGAGAATTGAAACATATGAAAAATTATTTTAAAGGAAAATCAAGGTATACCATATAAAGTAGAATTTGATTTGTGGAAATTTTTAATTAATTCATTTTGTGCATGTACAATTCTAGGCTTTTTTTGAGGCAAGGTTATCACTTTAATTTTTCTCTTTTCTTCTTTCTTTTTAGTTTTTTCTTTTCTTTTTCTTGGATATTTTTTTATTTAAATTTCAAATGTTATCCCCTTTCCAAATCTCCCCTTCAGAAACCCCCTATCCCATCCCCGTTCCCCCTGCTTCTATGAGGGTGCTCCCCCACCCACCCACTCCCATCCTCCTGCCCTGGCATTCTTGTATATTGGGGCATTGAACCCCTCAGTCCCAAGGGTTGCTCCTCCCACTGATGTCCAATAAGGTCATCCTCTGCCATATATGCAGCCAGAGCCATGGGTCCCTCCATGTGTACTATTTGATTGGTGGTCCAGTCCCTGGGAGCCCTGGAGGGTCTGGCCTGTTGACACTTTTGCTCCCTCAATGGGGCTGCAAATCCCCTCAACTCCTTCAGTCCCTTCTGACTCCTCTCTTAGGGACCCTCAAGCTTGATCCAGTGGTTGGCTGCGAGATTCCTCCTCTATTTGTCAGGCTCTGGCAGAGATCTCAGGGGACACCCATATCAGGCTTCTATCAGCAGATACTTCCCAGCATCCACAATATTCTTCAAATCCTATTTTTAATGATGGTTCTTAAATGCTTTAACCTAACTTTTTTTTTTTTTTGATTTTTCGAGACAGGGTTTCTCTGTATAGCCCTGGCTGTCCTGGAACTCACTTTGTAGACCAGGCTGTCCTCGAACTCAGAAATCCACCTGCCTCTGCCTCCCGAGTGCTGGGATTAAAGGCATGCGCCACCACGCCTGGCTAATCCACCAGCAACCAGAGATAGTGGAAAAGAAGGGATACAAAAGAAGTAGACCTGTTTAGAAATTATGCTTTGGAACCACTCCCATGTGCATTACCAGGAAATTGGCAGGTGAGTTCACTGGTCAGCAGGGGCAGCTAGATCCACTCACAAACACTTCACAGATGCGTCAGCAGTCCACTTCAGTAGAGTCCTATAGAAAACAGGAATCAGCAGTGGTGGCACTACCTAGCAGAGACATCCAGGCCTCAGCCTTGGTACAAGTCATCAGGAGGGACCAGGGCCAACAGGAATGCCAGGAAAAGTTCTCTGCTGTGCCTCTCTCAGCAAAGCAAAGATCAGCAAAGGTGGGAGACCAAGAAGTGTTTAGCTATGTAAGCAAGCCAATCAGGCCAAGGAAGCCAAGCTCAGCTTCTATCGCTGTGATTCCTTTTTATACTCCCCCCCCCCCAAGCATCATGTATACTCCACTGGTTTTGCCTCATCACATGAGTCTGTCTCAGCTGACATTGCTCTGCCAATCAGCCAGAGACCTCAGAAGCAGCAAGAAACTGCAGCACACCACCAGAAGTTTTTGGGTGCATTTCTCTATATGGAGTCCTGACAAATGGAGCTCAACTACACAATGTAAGGCAGCCTAATACATATTTGTCATTAGCAGAAAATCCTTCATCACATGTACTTTCACATGCTTGCTTTAGCTGAATATCCTTTCACCTGTGTCTACTTCAGCAAAGCGTTCCTTCATGTGTTTATGTTAGCAAAACACTATCCAACACAACTGACTTTCCAAAGAACCCCTAAGTTTCCATTTCACAAGGTCATAGTATTTCATCTTGCTTATAACTCAAAAGCCTTCTGTCTCTAGTCTTTTGTACTAGAATTACCAGGAATACAATGTGATGTCTGAATCAACATGGCCTCATGGGTAACATCCACCAAGAACTGTGTAAACACTGGAATAATAAAATTTCCTAGATGAAATAAATATTTAAAAGTTTTGTGAGCATGGAAGGAAGAAAGATACTTGGTTAATAGTAATGTACATTGTTAATAGACATCATCCAGCTATATGTTCAGTAAATAGTCATAACATAATTCCTATGTACTTGCTATTGTCTAGGAATGCAGAAATAAGATATATCTACCACTATGTTCTTCTAGGAATAAAAAACATGTACGAAGAGAAATAAGTTTTATATATATATATATACCCTGAGCAGCCTTAGTCTTGTAACTATGACATGTACATGAACAAGTGCAATGATTGTTAGAGCAAATTCTGGGACACAAAGAAATGAACATGGTATGCTTCGTATCCTGGGGGAGGAGTAGCACAGTTGATGCATTGGGAACATTAGATTATAGAAGGAGATGAGTAAGAATGAGTATATCTTAGAGAAGAAGTAGGAGGCCAGTTAATGATGTATCCTCCTGTTTTCTACAGTTTTCTGAGAAATGGTCAAATGGACTGCATTCAACTAAAATCTGAATAGTTTTAAGCTGATCAGAGATTTGATCGAAGTTTTGTCTGTTTTGATTAAAAACGATCAGTTCCAATAGTCCACCATACTTTCAGATCAAGAGAATTAAGGAGATTATAGTTGGAATTTCAGGAATTCAAATGATGGATTTATGAATGAAACGAAGCTATAATGGAATCTATCCTGAACATTAGTCAGGGGAACCAAAGAGACTTGCTGAATAAATAATTCAATAGTTCATTTCTGATTTCTCATTTTAGAGGTTGAAATGACAAGACTTGGAAAACTGTGTTTTCCTGTCTTCATCCAAATTACAGAGTGAAGGACTCATGAAAAGAGGGAAAGATGTCTCTGGAGCATGGCACATGGACACATGTTGTCTTAAAAGCTGGATATCCTGCCACAAGGGAAATTGGTGAGGGTAAAGTAACCGCAGAGGAGCCCTGTCACCACTAGGTCAAAGCAATTCTTCACTTTTGAAGATGCATACTTTAATATCTAACAGTAGTTCATTTCTTTCAATGATGACTTACAGCTTCACGGTGGGATGGTCTGTTCAACTCCAGATGGTTTGACTTTATATCTAGGAATTCCTGCATAGAAAACATTTAGAGACGAAAGGCCAGTATGAAATTACCTTCTGAACTGTGCCATGCTATAACCTGTTTTGAGAATGCAGCATTGGGACTCTGTTGCCCTTTCTCATGAAAATTCTCACTTCATTTTAAACCTTGATAACTCTAATTGATCTGACTAGGACTTTGAGTACTATACTGAATATATAGGGAGAGAGTGAGCATAATTTTCTAACAACAATGTCTCCCAACTATGTATTTTGGACAATTGAATAATCTCCAAAGCACTCTACCATTTCTTTTAAGTTCTTCTAATCCTCCCACCATGATTCAACTTTAACAGTTTTCATGACCAGACTTTGAGCAGTACCTCCAGTGTCTTCCTAGCAAAGCTTTTGCTTTGCTGCATTAATTTCTCTGATATTCACTTCCTTCCAGATCTGACAATCTCTCCCAGACATTTTATTATATCCTTGCATGAGCTTTAGGTTTTGGAGAAATTGTTACTTATTAGCTAGACATCCCTTGTATTTTGTATGATTATACAAACCCTCTTAACTTAATATTTTACTGAACTTATTCAGCTTGACCCAGTTAGGTCTAGATGCATCTAACATTAGAATCATTTGTATCATTTTCCTACGCCACTATGAACTGTTTGATATAGGTAAACAGCATATCATTTGCCCTAATTTAATAAAATAGTGAATAGGTGCTTATCTATTTTGTATGAAACATGCTGCAAAGGTGTTTCCACATCTTGTTATCTAAGCTTTTGTAAAAAATTTAGTCTCTTATAAACATGAATATGGAAAACTTCATTAATGGAGTGAAATTACATACTCAAAAGATTTATTCATGGGAGAAACTGTAGGAAGGGTACCTTGGAAAGACTACAGGGAGGAAAAAGGAGGGGGAAAGTGATATAATTCTATTTTGATTAAAAACATACTAAATAAATAAATATGTAAATGAAATCAATACACATATTCAACATAAGTTTCCTGAAACAATTAACAGTAAATTGTTCTGATTGCAGAGAGTATATACTTAAGGGAATACCTAATGAATAGACAATGAAAATGAAGTCATCTGCTTTATTAGTTCCATGCAAACAGTTTTGTGGAAAGATCTCTGTAAGGATTCAATTGCAACATCCTCATTTGAAAATGTGATTTTTCTTTTATTACATTCTGAAAGTCAGGAGTACAACCACAGGACAAAGAAGTGATTGACATTTTATCCCCAAAATAAGCTTTTCCCACTAACCATCGGTCAGTGGAGCTCATAAAAAGCCAACACACTGTCAACTACATATTCAACCCATTCCTTTGTTTTTATATTGTTTGCTTTTGAAGATCCAGTTATCATTGACCTTGGCATAAGTATAGATTATTGGGGTTTGGTTTACCCAAAACAACATATGCTAAACTAGGTTAACTAGAGGTTTAAACTTGAAAATTATGTTGAAATGTTACTTTGGTTAGAGCAAAGTTCCAGCCAAAAAACAGAGTATCTTTCTGAGAACAGGGCCTTTCCACAGCAAGAGAGCTCAACCAGAGAAATTGCGAGGATTTTTCATTGTTATTTCTTTTTCTCTCTCATTCCCTCTCCACAAAAGCTATTACAAGATCACAAGCATTTAGAGTATTTTGCATAGGAAAGCTTTAGGGAACTCTGTAGCTTTCCTGGTTCATGAGGATCTAGACAGAGTGAAAATCCCCCCACTATGATACTAATCTGTACTGTATATTTGCACCACACATTTTCCCTTTGAATAATGTTGGCAGACACCTCACATTCATTCACCTCATTCACCGTAGTAGTATATTCTGTGTAGCTTACTGTTCATGAAGAGACTAAGCTATCACTTTAGGTGATATTGTGAGGATAGGATTATAAGATAGGAAGAAGCAGCTGGAGGGGGGAGAATTTTGCCATAATAACATAGTACTGTTTCACGATTTCTCTGAGTGGTACTGACACAAGACCTTGAGTTATTGAGGGTAGTGGATGGAATCTCATTATAAGAGGCTGCACAACGGTATAGGCATTTTTACCACTATCAACATCCTTTTGCTCTGTAGTAAACACAAAATGTCCCGACAGCAAAGTATTCTAGTATTGTGGGCAATGAATGTCAAAGTAACAGTATATCCAAAGGACACTTGGACATGTGATAATCTGAATAGAAATCAAGAAATATTTAAAACTGACATGTATATCAGTTTTAACATTTAGATATTTATTGGCAGATTTATTTTGATTGAACAGGGAACACCTTGGATAGGTAGATGACTCAGTCAGAAAAATGCTTACAGCGTGAGCATGAATACCTGAGTTCTGCTCATCAGCACCCATGTAATAGCCAGGGATGCTAGCACATGCCCAAAGCTCCAGCATCAGTATGTAGAATCTAGTGATCTCTTGAGCTCACTGGTCTTCAAGCTGATGTACCCAATCAGTGAGCACAAGGTTCAGTCAGAGATATTCTCCCAAAACCAAGGTTTAGAGTAACTGAAGTGGACAGCTCATACTGACTTCAGCCTTTTATAACGCACACATACACATACATGCACACACACATACACACACACAAACACAAATACACATGCATGTACACACACACACACACACACATACACATACATGCACACACACACACACACACACACACACACACACACACACATATACACACATATAGTCTCAGCACGTAACTGTAGAGACTTGTGTGAAACTTGAAACAGATTTTATTTTTTTGCTGGTTGGCAAAAGAAGAATAATTAGTCTTATGTATTCTAACAGAAATGCATGACTTTAGGGTAATGCCCCCCTATACTAGTGGGAACAAGTTTGCCCTTCTTAAAGTAGTTAACACATCTATGGTTCTTATTCCCTGGGTTAGCTCTAGCACAGATCCTTATCGGTCAGGCTTGTCCCTGTCCAGGGAAGCCATCCTATTATTGTTACCATCTGCTTTCAACCTTGAGAAAAATCCATGACTTAACGACAGACAACTTTTTCACCCCACTCACGCATGTTATAGCTTTGGGACAGTCACCAAGGTGGTGACTATCATCGTGGGCAAATAGAGATAGGACTTCTCTACACAGCAAAGAGTCAACATTGTCAAATCTGCTGACGGTAAAAAAATAATACTCGGTATTTAGCAAGTTTAGTTACTAGAAATACTAAAACAAACAGAATAGACAAGAGTGTTTAAATTTCTAATCTACTTTGCAACATTAATGAGCACTAATCATCTAAATATGTAGAACATAAAAAACCTAATTGAAAACCATCCTCACACATTTTCTGATTCTGCATAACCAAAGAAATACTTACAATAACATTAGATAATACTCATGAAGTAACACAAAAGACTGACCAAATTATTCATATTTCTCGGATAGCATATGGCTTTCAATTACCACAAACAAACAAAACATTGCGATGGTTTTATGGCAATAACTTAAATGTTGGATGAGATGGTTCCTCAGATTCCTGGGGTGAAAGTGCTAAACATCTATTAGCTCTGGGTGATTAGGCTCATGAAAGCATTTGGAGCCAATAAAATATTTACTATAATGAGCACAAATGTATGTCTTAAGTTAGAAAAACAAACTTAAAAATGAAACATAATAAGTGGAAAATATCAAAATGCTTTATTAAGAGAGTTGAAATCAAATGAAAACACTTGGCAAATATTTTTTCTTTCTTTCTATTTTTTTTTTTTTTTTAGAGAGAGTCTTATGATATAGTGCAGGCTGACCTAGAACTCATTTGTCTCAGTCACCAGACTTCTGTGATTAAATGAATGTGTCCCCAGCTAGAACATTTTTTATCTGAAATTTTTAAATTTAAAACAAATTAATATCATCACATATGTGGAATGGGAAATGTATTGCAGCAAACAGTTTATATTTAAATTATGTTTATACCTATTTATTTATTTATTTATTTATTTATTTATTTATTTATGCAGTGTGGATCTCTGTACATCTGTGTGTGTACCTGTGTGTCTGTGTCTGCTCATATGTATGTATGTGCACTCACACATTCTACCAGGTACATTTCGGACCATAAGAAAATATGTAGGATTCGTTTCTCTCTTTCCACCATGTAGGTTCCATTAATTAAACTTATATCACTAGGCTTTCTGGCAAGCACTTGTAATTATTATGCCATCTCTTTGGCCTCAGGGTCCTGTCAGCAAAATCTTGCTGGCATATACAATAGTGTCTGGGTTTGGTGGGGGGGGGGGGGGGCAACTGCCCACTGGGGATCGGGCTGCCTAATCTTAAAGGAATGACAAGTGTTTTCCATTCATGAATCTCTTTTTTTTTTTTTTTTTTAAAGTGAGTTTGACTTAGATGTTGAGGCACCAATATGTTGTAGAAATTGTTAATCCAAATCCGGGGTTTCTTCTACTCTGCCTTTGATCATTCAGTTCCCACACAAAAGGCATACAACTTTTATTATTTACAATAAACAGCCCAAGAGCTGGGCATATATCTATCCTCTATGCCATCAGGAACTATTTTTCTACTGATAGCCCCTAGCTATTACTTACTGTGTTGCATTTGGGATGCTCTTTACTCCCTTTAGCCAGCCCTTAGCCCATGTTCTCTTGAATCCTAACACATGCCATTTCTCTTTTACTCTTTCACCTTCTTCTCCCCCACATGGTTACCCTCTGATCCCCCCCCAGCTCTCTAATGTTCCCCAGTCCAGTAACCCTAAAACCATGTGTCTATTCTGACCAGCTATTAGCTGTCAGCATCTTTATTGACAAATAAAAAATAACTTGAGGGCAAGATACATAGCTCACTTGGGTCTACATGCAGCCTCTCTCATCTCTGGGGAAATCAGGTCTTGGGGCTCACACTTAGCATTACAATACAGAGAAAAAGACCAAACTTCAATACTGAATAGTATTGGAAAATATCCTTTTGCTTATTGGTTTATTATTTCAATACATAAAAGTTAAAACTCATCCAATTATGTGTCCCTTAAAGAAAGAGCAGGAATAAATCCTGAGAATTTTGTTGTTAGATGGCTCTACTGGAAAAAACATCATAGAATATATAGATATAAACCTAGATGGTACAGCACACTAAAGACTGCTGGTTAGTTTCTATGTCAACTTAACACAGGCTACAGTCATCTGAGAAGAGGGAAATTCAATTGAAAAAATTCCTCCAACACATTGGTCTATAGGCAAGAATGTGGGACTTTTCTTGCTTGGTATGGGAGGACCCAGTTCAATGTAAGTAGGGAGAACCCTGGGAAGGCATCCCTGGAGGATAGCAAAGTAAAGAAGCCAGGTGAACAAGCCAATAAGCAGTAATATTCTCTGGTCTCTGTTCAGTTCCTGCCTACATGCCTTGAGTTCCCATCCTAACTTCCCGTCATGTTGGGCTGTGATCAGGACATGTATGCTGAAATAAACTCCTTCCTCCCAAATTGATTTTGGTAATGGTGATTTTCCACAGCAGTAGAAATGTAACAGGCACAAAACTGGGTTATACAATATGAAGCCTCGTCTTTGGCCCAAAGTACATGTGACTGTATATGTAATGTTGATTATGACATATATGCAAATATGCCTATAATTGATCCCTGGCATTTGTAGGAATATACATATATACAACCAATCACAGACGAAAAATAAGCATTCACAAACACTTGCCATATGTATATAACACATATGAGGTTTCCCTATCATTTTCTCAGACACACAAAGAATCTATATAGTATTTCTTTCATATTATGTCTGAGGAGTTATGATGACTAGTCTTGACTGTCAACCTTGACAGTCTTGACTGGAGTGAGAAATGTCTGTAAGATTTTAAAGCATGCCTATGAGGGAGTGCATGACATGTCCAGAGAGACTAGAGGATGATAGCTTTCAAGTAACCAGTAGATTCTTGCATTAGTGGACTATAAATTTGCAAATACTACTGGAAGATCAAACAATAATAAACCTAGAGACATTTTAATGTATATAGAAGGACGTAAAAGCACTGCTTATTGACAACAACCATTATCTCATTATTTACAAAGATACATATTTGACCCAGAACTTCATGATGTAGTATTCCAAAATTATAGACTTTTATAATGTATAGACTTCCAAAAGTCAATACATTAATTACTAATTTTATAGTTATTGATGGTTGCAATGACATGTTACTTATTTGGAAATATGAATGTTGTGTTAGTTTATTGAGAAGACAATTTAAGATGAACAAATAAGAGGTCACTGCCTAATGGTATATAGTATATAAAGGTTTAGATATTACCTTTCTGAAATACAGACTTAATTGCTTGATGTCTATGCTTTTGATATTCTACAGAAAATAACTTTAGTTTCTTGCATATATACATTGATAACGAAATAGATTTCCACCACCTTGGAAATATTGAATCTGAACACTGAATACTTAGATTTAACATTTTGACTATTCAGATTGTTTGAGTACAGATACAGCAGATTATACAGCTCTGGAAGAGCAATGAGTAATACATTTTCCAAGGTAATTATTTCTCAAGGTAATTTTTTAAAAGATTTATTTTATTTATGAGTACACTGTTGCTATCTTCAGACACACCAGAAGAGGGCATCAGATCTGATTGGAAATGGTTGTGAGCCACCATGTGGTTGCTGGGAATTGAACTCAGTGCTCTTAACTGCTGAGTCATCTCTACATC
This sequence comes from Mus minutoides, assembly GCA_902729485.2. Taxonomy (NCBI): domain Eukaryota; kingdom Metazoa; phylum Chordata; class Mammalia; order Rodentia; family Muridae; genus Mus; species Mus minutoides. The sequence continues at coordinate 1,067,995 of LR749721.1, forward strand.
CCCTATAAAAGGTAATTTAAATGCAGTAAAAAATCAAGTGAAAAAAAGCACAGACAGCAGAAGTATCTGCATGAAAATGAAAAGGACACGGTACAGCTCTGCTCTTCTTTCATTTACTAGTATTTGTTCATTTAGTTGTCTATAAAATAACCACTTGCAAAAAGAAGTGAAGACCATTTGATGTATAAGATATGCACTATTGCTGAATAATACAGGATATTCTACTAAATTTGAGGAATTTATAGCTGGAAACATGACTTATAAATAACTAATATATTTTGAGCATCCATAAAAATATTCAAGTATAGCCAGTGAGTCCAACTAAAAATGACAGTTCCTCTTGGACCTTTGAGGTGAATACATGTAGGTGAAGGACACATAGGATAGTCATCCCATGTAAAGTCATCAGACCTTGACAGATAATGCCATTCATTATTATAAACACAGGCAATTGTTACTTATCTATGTATATTATTGGCGCATGAAATTATTGTTACTGCTACTATGCATTTTAAAGATTAAAGAACAAAGATGATTCAGGGAAAGGATTGAGTGAAGAAAAAGGGGAAAAAAAGAAGCTCTATTTATGGCACACACATCTTGGGCTTGACTATGTCCACAACACTTTAAAGATACTCCACACCAATAACTGACCAGTAAGGTACATATAATTATCATATATTAATGATGAAAAGACTCAGAGTTAAAAGATTAGAAATTTAAGAATAGCACCCAGACAATTACAATTAAAAATATATTGCTAGTATAACCAGAAAGCTATAGCCATAAAACCATTTTCTTTGTATCTTGAGAATTTTAAAAATATTTCATGCATCAATGGGAAGAGAGGTTCTTGGTCCTAAGAAGGCTTGATAGATACCCCAGTGTAGGAGAATTGAAGGCAGAGAGGGGAGAGGGGGTGGGTCGGTTGAGCACTCCCATAGAAGCAGGGGGAGGGAGGATGTGATAGGGTGTTTCTGGAAGAGAGGGTAACCTGGAAAGGGGATAACATTTGAAATGTAAATAAAGAAAATATCGAATAAAAAATATTCTAGTTAAGTGGAGGAAGTAAACTAACTGTACTGTGTATTCTATGGCTTTTTTTAAAAAAGACTATATTTAATCAAAATCATAAAATACAATGTCTTCTATAAATGTGAATTAATTATTTTAAAAATAAACAAGTGCATAGATAATTAATAAAAAAGTGTTGGCAGTATACAAAAGCCTTACTGCCCAAGCTCCATTTTCCACAGATACCCAGTCTGTGTGTGACTTAAGATGAAGTCTTAGAAAATCAAAATAATTTAAATACTCCAATACCAATCAAGTACCTCTTAACAGCAAAAGATTTTTAATTTAAAATATAAATAAAATACAACTTTCGTCATAATTTCTCCTGGAGTAAAAATCATGCTAACCGATAAATATATGAAATTTTGATTTTTAGTTATCCCTCTGAACTGAACTTATTTATTTCTGATTTGAGTAATAATAAGACTCAAATAGTTTTTTAGTCTTAAAAATGTGCCAGGAGTTGAGAACCTGGAGAAATTGAAAGTTTCAGTTTGTTGTTAGCTTAGGCATAAAAGTCTGTGGAATACTTTTTTCTTTTGGCAAAAACAAAGGGAAAAATCCATTAGCCTCCCCAGTGTGATTTTTGGTTCCGCCTCCTTCAGGCAAGTCCAGAAACACTAAGTGAGATCAGAATATTTTACTAAGTTCTAACCTTCTGTTTCTCTCCATCTTGGTAATGAAATATGGAAAACACATTTGTTAAGGTTAATCTGAACTTCTGACCCCTTGGAGACATCCTCTTAGTCATAGAAAAAAATGGAACCACTACGTTCTTTCTTTTTATTTATATTTTAAAATTTTATTCAATTTACATCTCGATTGTTGCCTGCCTGCTCACTCCATCCTTCCCTTCTCCTCTGATGGGGTGGCTGCATCCCCTAGGTATGCCCCGACCTTGGCACATCAAGTCTTTGCAGGGCTAGGTGCATCCTGTCCCATTGAGACAAGGCAACCCAGTTAGGTATTGTATTCAACAGTTTTGTTATCACCCCCCCCACTTCTGTTGTTGGGGGACCCACATAAAAACCAAGCTGCATATCTACTACATATGTGTGAGGGTCTTAGGTCCAGCCCCTGGGTGCTCTTTGGTTGGTGGTTCAGTCTCTGAGAGACCGCAAGGTTCCAGGTTAGGTGACTTTGTTCGTCTTCCTGGGACATGTGTAAAGCCTTCAGGGCCCTCAATCCTTTCCCTAACTCTTCCATAAGAGTCCCCAAGCTCTATCTAATGTTTGGCTGTGGGTCTCTGCATCTGACTGAGTCAGCTGCTGGGTGGAGCCTCTCAGATGACAGCTATGCTAAGCTTCTGTTTGCAAGCATAACAGAGTTATCAGTAATAGTGTCATGGATTGGTGCTTGCCCATGGAATAGGTCTCCACTAGGGCTGATTATTGCTTAGCCATTCCCCCATTCTCTGCTTCATCCCCTGTCCCTGAATTTCTTGTAGAAAGGATAAAATTTGGGTCAAAAGTTTTGTGGGTGGGTTGGTGTCCCCATCACTCCACTGGGGTTCCTGCCAGGACACAGAAGGTGGTCTCTTCAGCATCCATATCCCTACTGCTGTGAGTCTCAGGTAAGGTCACCTCCATTGATTTCTGGGAGTGACCCCTATCCCAGATCTCTACCAAGTCCTCAAGATATCCCAGCCCCTACCCTAACCCCACAAGCTGCAGATTTCTGTCCATTCTGCTGGTCCTCAGGCCATCTCTCTTGTCTCTCCCCACACCTGATCCTGAACCAACTTTTCCATTCCCTTTCCCATCCTCTCTCCTACCTGATCCCTGCCTCCATCTGTCTCCTATGATTATTTTATTTCCCCTCCCAAGTGAGATTTAAGCATTCTCTATTGGGCCTTCCTTCTTGTTTAGCTTCTTTGGATCTGTGGAGTGGAGTGTTGTTTTCCTGTGTTTTATGGCTAATATCCATGTATAAGTACATACTATAAAGGTACTTTTGAGTCTGGATCACCTCACTCAGGAGGATATTCTCATTCCATCCATATGCCTGCAAGATTTGTGATATCTTTGCTTTTAATAGCTTAATAGTAGTCCATTGTGTAGAGATACCATATTTTCACCATCCAATCTTCAGCTGAGGAACATCTGTTATTTCCAGTGTTGGGTTATTATTAATAAAGCTGCTACAAACATGGTTGAGCAAGTGCCTTTGTGAGATGTTGGAGCATCTTTTTTATCCAGGAGTTGTTTACATGGGTCTTGAGGTAGAATTATTTCCAGTTTTCTGAGGACCTGCCAAATTGATTTCCAAAGAGGTTGTATAAGAACTCCCACCAGCAATGGAGGAGTGTCCCCTTTACTCCAGCAAGTGCTATCACTCGAGTTTTTTATCTTAGGCACTTTTTCAGGTATAAATGTCATCTCAGGGTCATTTTGACTTGCATTTCATTGATGATTAAGAACTTTAAACATTTCTTTAAGTGTTTCTCAGCCATGTGAGATTCCTCTGTTGAGAATTCTCTGTTTAGCTCTTTACCTCATTTTTAATTGGGTTACTTGAGTTGGTGGCATCTAATATATATATATATATATATATATATATATATATATATATATATATATTATATATATATATATATATATTAGATGAATCTGTCAGGTGTAGGGTTGTGAAGACCATTTCTCAATCTGTAGGCTGTTATTTGTCCTCTTGACATTGTCCTTTGCTTTACAGAAGCATTACAGTGTCATAAGTTACCATTTATCAATTATTGATCTTAGAACCTAAACCATTGCTGTTCTCTTCAGGAAGTTGACTACTGTACCAATGAGTTCAAGACTATTCCCTGTTTTGTCTCTGATTAGATTTAGTGTATCCAATTTTACATTGAGGTCCTTGATCCACTTGAACTTGAGTTTTGTGCAGGGTGATAGGTAGGGATCTATTTGCATTCTTCCACATGCAGATATCCAGGTAGACCAACACCCTTTTTAAAGATACTTTCTTTTGTCCATTGTATGGTTTTGCCTTCTTTGTCAAAAATCAAGTGTCCATAGATGTGTGAGTTTATTTCAATATCTTTGATTCAATTCCATTGATCCACTGTCTACTCTGATATCACTACCATGCAGTTTTTATTACTATTGCTCTGTAGTACAGCTTGAGATCAGGGCTTTCTCCAGAAGTTCTTTTATTGTTCATAAAATAATAATCATTTTATTGATTATTTTACCTATCCTGGGTGTTTTGTGTTTTTCATATGAAGGCAAGAATTGCATTTCAATGCCTGTAAAGGGTTTTTTTTGTTGTTGTTGTTGTTTTGTTTGTTTTAGAATTTTCATGGGCATTGCATTAAATCTGTAGTATAATAATATTCAAAGTTTTTATGAGGGGATTTAGTACTATGAGTAGAGTATTGTTCATTCTCTGTGTACACTTTCTAGTGTTGTTAACATTTAATGCATGGTGGTTTGATAACATACAAGGCAAGGCAAAAACTAAACAACAAAATAATGAAACTAACTGACATTACAAAATCAAACGGTCCTAATAGACATCTACATAACCCTTTACCCAAACACAAAAGAATATACATTCTTCTCAGCACCTCACGGATCCTTTTCTAAAATTGACCCTTTAGTATGTCACAAAGCAAGCCTCAAAAGATATAAGAAAATTGAAATAATGTCTTGTATCTTTCCAGTTCTTTCTTAACATCAGTGCCGAAGTAACTTCTGAATCATGAAAACCTTTCTCACTGTGCAGACTGTTTAGAATCCATTCTTTTTGTAAACACAGAATTAATGCTTTGTTGAGGTCTTGATATACAGAACATTTGTCAGACCAGATGAGATAGCTTTTGTTGCCAGAATGTCACTTTGTTGCCCCCTAACCTATTTGAGCCAAACTTCATTGAAATAGAAAAATGCTTGGCTGCCTGGGGTAAGTTGTTTTCTAAAGGTCATGCTTTTATGATGTTTATCTTGCTAGCTATCAGCATGATTCATTTACCCTTTGAGGATGATCATGAGAAAGAAATGGAGACTGTTTTGTTTTATGAATGGAAATGAATCTGAAACGAAGTTAGAAGGCAAACTTGTTTTTTCCTCCTTTCATTCTACAAGAAAAGCCAGAGAGTAGAGAGATATCTGCTTACCCAATCTATTGCATCTGAAGTATCTCTTCTATGAATTTGAATGTCACACTCTGACATGCCCTAAAATGTTCTTTTATTAGTTTTTCTCAGCCATTAAGTGGTTACATAAATTCCTATTATTTTAAACAAATAGATCATACTAAAACAGGTCAAGACTGGATTTTTTTTTCATGTGTTGGAGTTTGGCAATGTCTCAACTGGTATTGGTTGGAAATCTAAACTTTAAATTTAGCCTTTATTTATTTATTTATTTATTTATTTATTTATTTATTTATTTTAGCATTACTGGGAATAGAAGTCAAGGAGTTTCTCACACTAAGCAAGACTAGTGCGGAGCTAAGTCCCTTGCCATCACTGGTCTCTATTAGAACTACAATAGCCAAGTGCAAAACACAATCCTACAGGCTGTCACCACTTCCGAATTGAGAGACTGTGACACGGAGGGGTGAGAAACAAAACATTTCTCCCCTTAGTTGCCTCTGGTCAGCGTGTGTAATCACTGTACCAGAAATGTAACTAAACCATCCTTACACCCTTTTTCAAATTAATCTATCAACCCTTTAGAATATAACATATAAGTATTATAGTTTTATAAATCTTACCCTCCCCCCTCCAACTCCGTCCATTTCTCCCCCATCCCTATCAAATTAATGGCCTCTTAATCTTTAACTCTTATTGCTTCACATTTACAAATACAACCTTGTGGGCTCATTAATATTGTTCCTATATATGCATGTTGAGGGGTAACCATATGGGATCAGGTGGATTATCCGGGGGCTTTCCCTGAAAAAAAGCCTGATTCTTCCTCTCTCAGCAGTCATTCATTCATCACATGGAGCTCTTCAACTAGAGGTTGTGCCCTTGTGATATTTTCCCAATCTATGTAAGCATGGAAACTAATGTTACGCTTGCACAGGTATTGTTAAGATGGCCATATTGTTGAGATTTCCTGGGTACAATTTGCCTACCATTCATAAAAGGCATAATGTCACAGTAGAGGCCAATGCCCCCTGGCTCTTACAACATTTTTGTTCCTTGTTTCTGAAATGTTCCTTGGGACTAGGATTTCTTTTATGGGTTTGAGTTTGTCAGTCTCTCACCTGGTATTGGTGAGAGTTGTACTGTTGATCTATCAAGCAAGGTACGGCAACTGATGGCTAGTCATTGTTTATATTTGACCAGTTGTTAATACCTGTAATGGCCTCCACTTTTTTTGCAAAAAGAAACTTCTTTGATGATGGATGTGAGCTACACTTATAGGTGGGTATAAAAAATATTAGAATACAAGTAGAAAACACTAGTTTTGGAAAGTGGCAATATTACGTTCTCCTCCAGAGTCTATGACCTCACTGAATATATTGTTCAAATCAGAAATATTTCTTCAAATGTCTGCCATCTTATTGCTGTGAAGGCTTTCAAAATCCTTTATCCTAACTTTTGTAAGTCATGAAACTTACTTTTGTTAGTTAACTTTTGTAAGCCATGTTTTCTATAACCACCTTGATGTGTACCTTAGTTAGGGCTTCCTTTGCTGTGAAGAGACACCATAGCTAAGGCAATTCTTATAAAAGCCAACATTTAATCAGGGCTGGATTACAGTTACAGAGGTTTAGTCCATTATCATCAGGGTGGGAAGCATGGCAGCATGCAGAGATAGTCCTGGAGGAGCCAAGAGTTCCACATCTTAGTCCAAAGGCAGCCAGGAGGAGACTCTGGATCATAATGGCCAGACTTGAGTACATATATGAGATCTCAAAGCCCTGCTTCCACAATGACACACTTCCTCTAACAAAGCCATACCCCCTCTGAAAAGGCTATACCTCCTTATAGTGCCAAGTCCCATGGGTCAAGCATATTCAAACATGCACACTGTGCAATAACACATCTGTTCTTGCTCCTACTTAGATGTAAATTCATGCTATTGATTAACTTTTCCTCACCCTTCCTTCTACTTTATCCCCAGTCTCTGCTAATGAGCATTCAACCTTTACCTTCTATACAATCAGTTTTGAGTTTCCACATGTGTGTAATCATACCATATTTGCCCTCTGTACTTAAATTATTAGACTTAATAAAATGAACTTCAGAAATATTGTGTTGCTATAAATTTCCATACTCCTTATGGCTGTATTCCATTCCAGCCCATGTTTACACATTTTATTTATTCATTCATATATCTGTGAATACCTTGGCTGGTTACATATCTTGGTTATTGTGACTAGCACTACAATAAACCTGAATGCAAATAACTCTTGGAGATATCCATGTCATTTCTCTTGTGTGTACCTTATAGAAGTATAGCTAGATGTTACAGAATCTTTTTGACCACTTTGTATTTTGAAGGACCAGCAATTGTTTATGATAAGAGACGTATTAACTTATAGCCTACTGATGAGAATTTACCTTTCTGAAGATTCTTTCCAGTGTTTAATGGGTGTTTGTTTGTTTATTTATATAAGTCATTCTAATTTGAGTAAGTTGTTATTTCATTGTTCAAATTGCATTTTCTTATAATTAGGAAGTAGTTTTCATATGTCTATTGATATTTGTACACATTATTTTAAATCTATGTTTTAAATCTATTGACAATTGGTTAAAATGTGTAGTTTGAGACAAAAGGATGTACCAACCAGTGACTTCTGCAGCCAAGGATCTATACCAAAATCAGCCACCAAATGAAGACACTATTGCATATGCCAGCAAGATTTTGCTGAAAGGGCCCTGATATAGCTGTCTCATGTGAGGCTATGCCAGTGCCTGGCAAACACAGAAGTTGACACTCACAGTCAGCTATTGGATAAAACACAGGGATCTCAATGGAGGAGCTACAGAAAGTACCCAAGGAGCTGAAGGGGTCTCCAACCCTGTAGGTTGAACAACACTCTGAACTAACCAGTACCCCCTGAGCTCATGTCTCTAGCTGCATATGTAGCAGAAGATGGCCTACTCGGCCCTCATTGGGAAGAGAGGCCCCTTGGTGTTGCTAACTTTATATGCCCCAGTACAGGGGAACACCAGGGCCAAGAAATGGGAGTGTGTGGGTAGGGGAGCAGGGTGGGGGGTGGGGGAGGGTATAGGGACTTTCGGGATAGCATTTGAAATGTTAGTGAAGAAAATATCTAATAAAAAATGGGAAAAATGTGTTGTTTGACTTCTGCTATTGAAGTTTGGAGTCCTCACACGTCCAGGAAATGAAGTCCTGTCCTATATGTATAGTTTATAATGCTTGCCATTCTCTCTAATGGCTATTTCCTCTACTTAAAAAAAAAGTATCTTTGTTTGCTTTAATACCATCTGTCTAATTTTGCCTTGGTTTCCTGTGTCTTGGATATTTTCTCCAAAATGTTACTAACCATCTCCTCTTACCCAAACATGCTCCCCCTCCCATGGGTCTTCAAGTCAGTTCAATGTTTCATATCTTATATTTAACATTGAGTTGTTCATTATTATTATTACTTTAAATTTGTTGGTGTGTATGAGCGTTTGCCTGTGTGAACTTATATTCACCACATGCATGCAGGGGCCAACAGGTCCTGAAGAGGACTTTAGATCTGTTGAAACTGAACTGCAGGTAGTTAGTTGTAAGCTGTCACATGGTGCAGGGAATAAAATCTGGGTCATGGGCAAGAGCAGCAAGTGCTCTTTCTTGCTAATTCATCTCCCTAGTACCATCATTTGGTTTTGTGCCTGATGATGTACTATTTTTGTCTTGCTGTAGAATCATTTATCTATGTCCCTGAATTAAATTTGCTTAGGAATTTTGGGTCTATACCATAACAGGTAGTGGCCTACATTCTCCTTCATTCCACTTTCTTTAATTTTGTTATTAGTATAATTCTATCATAAAATAAGAGTGTGTCTCTCCTTTTCTTTTTCTAAAACAGACTAAAGAGAATTGCCATCTATTTTGTGAAGATTTGGTAGAGTTTTCCAATGGAACCATCCACATATAGAGCTGTTTTGCAAGCCTTTTACACATTCAGATTTGTTTTTGCTTATGATACTAGCCACATGGTTTAAATCTATTTAGTTGAGATGCTATAGTTTATAACTCTGTATGAATTGATCTATTAATAAACTATTTTCTTATACTGGCCTTTTCATAAGCACTATTTTTATACTTTCAAGGGTTTTTTGTTTGCTGATGTTTGGTTACATTGATTTTTATTTGTCCTGTAACTATTTTACCATTTTCCTGCTTTACATTTACTTAACTCTTGGTTTTCTGTTTGTTTGTGTTTGTTTGTTTTTTAATTATATTGTTGACTTACCAATTTAAGACCTTTTTTCATTTCTTATTATAAGCATATGTCCTGCAAGTTTTATTTTCAAAACAGTGTTGTGTGCACTCCAGTCCTCCAGATATTTTGACTTATTCAAATTTTATCCTTGTGTAAATTTGTGTACTCCACCTTTTCTGAAATTCTTCCTTGAGCCATTTGTTCCTGGGAAGTTTGTTATTCAATCCTCCAGTGGACAGACTTGTTATTCTTTTCTCTCTTTTACTAAATTTAGTTGATTTCATTGGCATGATAGAGCATACTCCTTATGCTCTTATGATGTAAACACTTACAACGTTTTGAGATTTTTCTTTTTTTTTTTTTAACCCTTACAAATTTGGTCCATGTTGGAAAATATTTTATAGATGCTGGAAAAATATAAATTTAATTTCTGTCAGCTAGAGTGTTCTATTAATAGCAATTTTGCCACCTTAGTTGTTTATGATGATCAGGTTTTCTACACTATATGTTTGCTGTCTGCTTGAAAGGTCTACAAATTTCTAAGAAAGTACTGTTGAATACCATAACTACAAGGGTAGTTCAGCTATTTTATAGAAATGCAGTACGTGTGTGTGTGTGTGTGTGTGTGTGTGTGTGTGTGTGTGTGTGTTTGTGTGTGTGCTTGCATGTGTACATCATTTTACAATATACCTACAGCACATGAAAATTGCATAATGTTTCTTAGGACACACACTTTCTTTCACCTTCTGTGCTAGATAAGTTTTACTTAAGCATAAGGTAACACAGTGATGTGCAGAGGTTTGAATAGAGCCTAGATTGTGTAGCTTTTACAGCTTCTAAACTTGCCGATTTTTCCATACATAAACTTACTTTTGCTATTTCATTATCACTGCTTCTGTCAGATTAGACATGAAGAGGATCTTTAATTCCTTTGGATCTTTCCTGAACCAATGAGAAACAATTTAGGAAACAGTCTTCCTCGTGGGGCTATATTATCTAATGAAGCACAGCTGATTTTTGCTGGCTAAGTAGTCTCAAAAAAATAAGTTTTATAATGTGTCCAGGATTCAATAATTGCTGAATCAGTACATCTTTATGTAAGAGAAAAATAAGAAAACCCTGCAGCAAGCATGTTGAACACAGTTTTAATTAAAAACAGTTCTACAGCTGGCAGCTGCCTTTTCCTGTGTTTTTAAGTTCTTTTTGTTTTTTTAAATAAATTCTTCAAGATTCTTAAAGACAAATTCTACCTTTTCTTACGACATATATATTGATATTTCCGAGGGACGTGAACAAGAATCATTATTTAAGTCATACTATCACAAAGATATCAGCTTTGGTTATATGTTAGAGTCAGCCAACAAAGGGGGTGTGTGGAATAAAAAGCCTGCCCTGTTCTCCCTAGGGTGTGAGCTCAGCTTTGGGAAGATAACAAAACACTTATGTAAGAGATTAGTTCCTGATGTTTATTCCATTCAGTCCACAAAATGTGCTGTTTGCTTAAAATCAAAACCCAGGTTTCCTTTTTCAGTCAGTGCCTTGTGCCTTTATACACATTGTGCCACAGTCTTACAAAAGGTCTCAAGCATAAATCCTATTAGAGGTTTCTAACTTCTATCTGATTGTGTCTGGCAATATCTTCTCTTTCATCCTAAATTATCGCTGCTATGGCAAGCCGATCTTCTTACAAAGAATAGGCTAATCAAAAAAAAAAATGCTCCCCACCTTTTTAATCCACCCCCCCCCAAAAAAATAGAGAGCACTAAGTTGGAAATTTTATAAACTGTGTTGAAACGCCTTCAAAACTCTGATAAAATTGATAAACTACTTTGAAGGCGTTCGGTTATAAACAAACAAATCCCTGGGTCCCAGAATTCTCTTACTGCCTCCTGTCTTTATTTTCACAAGGTTTCTGTGGGAGCGATCCTCTGGGAACATCTGGGAGGGCTCTGAGAACAGAATCTAGATGTTCACAACACAAAGTCACTTTAGTGCTGATTTTCTTCTGTGGGGAATCTTATGTTCTCATCATTTAATATCCTTCCATATCAATGCCATGCTCCAAAACTTGTAAATGCATTTAGTGAACTTCTGTTCCATGTAGGTTTGCTTTCCACATCACTAATGGGAAATCTGATGTAACAGTTTTCACTACACCACAGCTGACAGTTTGGGGAACTATAAAGACAGGCAAGGGATACACTGCAGGATTATAGGCTACAAAGACAATTACTTTTGTTGTTTTTGCTGCTTGTTTTTCTTGTTTTCTGGGTCTTTTGGTTTTGGTTTGGTTTGGTTTGGTTTTTGTTTGTTTGCTTGCTTTCTTGTTTATTTGATCTACTGCGAATTAACCTACAAAGTACCAGGTTTGATTCAGGTGCTTTACCCTTATATGTAATTTAGTTCATCCGCTTCTCCTTTAAGATCTTTCCTATGCCTGCAGTCCTGCTTACACCCTACCACTCCAGAAACTTCCTCTTCACCTTCATGTTTAATGGAGTCTATTGACTCATTTACCCCACTCTCTTAAAACTATTTCCTCCCCCCATCCCATGATTCTCTTTCAAGAGCCCTATATAAATACATACTTATGGAATTTAGAGGCTAGAATCCATAAAAGGGTCATATTATGGGGAATATGTGGTATTTGTCCAAGTCTTTGTGATTTAGTGCTTTATTACTTTTAGGCTATCATATCAATAATACTTATCAAATATCCACTCCTTTAATGAAGTTTCAGATGTATAAATATTATTCTTGACCATGGGCACAAGTGTACCACATCTTGAAAACTTGGTGGTCCATTCTTACTTACCATTTATGATGATTGATTATTTACTTTTAATTTACCCTACCAGATGCAGCTTAAAACTAGCAATCCATTCCTTAGCCCCATATAATTGTCCAGTTTATATCCTTCATGTTACTGCAATCATGAAATACACGTTTCTTGTAAGTAGCTTATTGAGTTAATAGCTTAATAATTGTAGATATTGCTTATTTTCCAACTCTCCATACATATGTTTACAAAAATTTAGTTAAAAATCTTAAAAGGGGATACAAGTTGACATATCCCATCATTACATAGATGTACTAGCTTGTCTTGTGTGTACTGCAAAGTTTTGACCAAAGCAACTTAAGTAAGAAGGGGTTCACTTTGTTTCATTCCCAAGGCACAGTCATCAGTGTGGGAAAATCATGGCATCAGCTGGTCACAGTTCATCTGCAATAAGGAGACAGTGCTCAGCTCCCTTCTTAGTCTACCCTAGCTCATGGGATAACACTGAGTATAGTGAAAGTGGCCTTCCCAGCACAATGAACCTATTCTACATAATCTCTCAAAGCCATGCACGGGGGCTTGTTTTGGAGTAATTCTAGATATAGTTGAAATCCCAAATTGAATATGAAAATAGGACAAGTTGCTTAAAAAAAAAACTCTTCATTGTAAATAACTTTTCCCAAATTGCATTGCTGAGGTTTGCATTTAGCTATAGATACAGATATAATATACATTTGGAGCTAAAACTATGTTCCTAATTATTATTAATACAATTATTTATTGGGACTGAGATTATGAAATCATTCTTAGCCAACTACAGAATATATTAATTTTTAAAAATGAAAACATTTTGTACCTAAAGATTTATGACTTGTGTAAATTAGTTGGGAATCTATCTGCCTCAACCAGCTATATAACTCCTGGGCTTATACTGAAGGAATGCTTAATCCACTCACATGCACACTTGCTCCACCATGTTCACTGATGCTCTATTCATAAGAGCCAGATTCTGTAAAATAAAACAAACAAAAATTACATGTCACTCAACAGAAGAATATATTAAAAAATGGTACAGTTATACAATGGAGTTTTACTTGGCTGTTAAATAAATAACATCCTGAAATTTTAGACAAATGGATGGAATTAGAAAAAAGATTCATTCAAAGTGAGGTAATCCAGACCCAGAATGATAAATATGGTACATATTCACTATATGTATGTATTATCTAGTAAATTACAACCAAACTACAATCTGTAGACCCAGAAAGGTCAGCTATAGAGGAAAGGACAAGAGAGGGGTCACATGTATCTTCCTGGGAGCGGGAAATTGAATGAATTGCATGGTTGGGGGGACAGGAATGGGAAGAAGAGGAAGGGAGATGCTCTTGAAGAAGGTAACACAGGAAGAGGCAGCTAAAATAAAGGTGTATTTGATGGGTGGTATAGAAACTGAATGAGTGGAAACTTCCTAAAATATATGAAAGCAAGCCAAAGGTATTCTCCAAATAATGAGGGAGACAGACATTCAACTAACTGGTTATCTGGTGTCACCAAAAAAAGGTTCTAGTATCTGGGCCAGGTTATATCCAATTGGATTGTTGGCCAAAGGGGTCCCATTAAAATTCCCCAAACAACCATGTCTGTTGTCAATATATTTTCTCTCCACAAACTATTATCCCGTTTCATCTGTACTATTCATTTATAAATAATTCATTTATAATAAATCAGTATTTTTACATTTACACTATTAATTATTTCTATAACCAACTTTATTATTGCTATGACCATCTCTCTGAACTCTTTTAAATATCCCATTTCTCCTTACATGTATCAAAACTCAAGCTGACCGATGAGTTCTGGTATACATACATTTTTGCTGAACTTTTGGAAAAAGATTAAACACTTGTGCAAACACAAATCTTCCTTTGTAACAGAGAGCTTATTATTGAACTTTGATGGTCAGCATTTTAAAATAAAAAATATACAATATATCTGTATTATAAATTTATTTTTCATGAAAGTTAACAGAGGAACTTATTAAATGTCACATACAATATATGTTACATTAGCTCTCTCAGATCCTCATGTTTCCTGGAGACTTGTATACCCTAAGTCAAGATGAGGACAGATGAGTGACTGAAGGATTGGTAAGGTTTCATTATGAAAATTGCTAGCTGAACATCAGGTTTATTGGCTACCATTTATTCTCTACTGATTTTCTTCTTAAGGTGAAGGGCTGTGACCTGTATATTGACAGTTCCCAGAGTTCCTCCTGCTCGAGAAATTAGAAAAAAACCAAAAAAACAAAAAAAAAAAAAAACTATGCTTTTCAAGGGCTGTTGGCAGAGGCAGAGGGCAAATCACACACAGCCTGTAGAGAAGAGGAGGAACTTTTTATAGTCTTATGCAAATGGCTGAAAATGGAAAGAATAGGACAGACAGGATGAAGTTAGTATTTTATACTAATAATGTGCCTCATTGAACACTCATTCTTTCTCCCCAGGTCATTAAACTTGAAAGGACTATGTTGTTCACTAATCTTTAGGAAGGAGAAAGCTCAGGCCAGAACATCTACTTAGGCTATACTGAGATCTCTGACTTAATGATCTAAAAACTATTTCTTTTGATTGACCTAAGTCAGTCAGTTATTCCTCATCAACATGTCCTTCTCTTTGTAGTCGGCAACATACATCATCTCTGTTCTTAGAAGCCCACCATAATTCCCATAATCCTCTTTCATAGAGTATTATATGCATATGCATTTTATATACGTTATATCATGGCACAGCTTATTGTATGTCCTTGCCATGCCTCTATGTATCCTTCATTTTTCAGAACATCATTAAAACATTTTCCAAGATGGATGTTCTTATATCAGACACTAGAGTGTTTGCATATAATGAGCTGGTTTCCAAGAGTTTTTCCATCAACATGGAAGCTATACAATCTTGGGCTCCATATCTACACTCTGTGCTGATGTTTTTTCTGTCTCGGCTTTGGTTCTGAATTTTTGTACCCACTCATGTATAGGCCAGGAAAAGATTAGACAGATATTAGTGATCTAATTTTTTTATGTTTTCAATAAAGATGAAAGCTAATGTAGAATTTAATTTAGGAATGATTTACTAAACATATAACATGTGTATGGCTCTGAGAAAACACTGTACAGGATATAAAAATTAGATGATTTTTTTTTCTTTACTATGACATTAGGCTCCAGGGAGATACTCTGTGGGTAAAGGATCTTGCTGTCATGCCTAGGACTCACAGTGGAGAAGGAAAGAATCTATTTCTGCAAGCTGCTGTCTACATTCTTTCCATGGACAGCTCAGGTGCATTCGCAGACATAAAATAATTAAATGGGATAAGTTTTCCCAAAAGGACACATAGTAAAAAATGGAGGAGGTATGTCAAGATAATTCAGACATGAAGTATATAATAGATATCAGAAGAGAAGTAACATCTGCCATGAAGTCACCTGTGAGGAAGTTATTATAGACTACAATCTTTAGGGACATAGTAGAGACATTGAATATTATCCGGTTTAGGAGTTTTCAAACTTAGTGAGAGTCAGACCCTCTAGAGGGCTCATCAATACCTAGATTACTTAGCTCCAGAACTCCTGATTCAGTAAAAAATTAGCTTCAAAATAACATTTGTTGCAAGTTCCCAGTAATAAGAAGACAGCTCTTGTGTCTGTTCAAGAACCATGATATAGCCCATGCATTTACCTTTAATAGAAGAGAAAATAGATAAGAGAGACGAGACAACTTGTTAAAATAGTCACAGCTTATTGAGCTAGACTTAATCTCCAAGCTACATGTTCTATATATTTGCATTATCTTACTATAGTTTCTTGAGCAAGTTTAAATATCATTATTCTCATTCTCTCTTTTATTGTTTGTATTTTGGGGGGAGTGAGGGGTTGGCCTTATTCAGTCTTTGTTGCTGCTGTTTAATAATAGAGCCTAGCTATGCAGTCCAACCTGTCCTTAAATTGAAGGTCCTTCTGCTTCACCTTCTTTGGTGCTTGGATTTTCACCAATAGCAATTTAATATTCAGCCACAAGTGTAAACTGAGTATTACACATTACTACGAATTAAAATAGGAAATAATTTGACATGAAAAATTGATTTTTAAAATTTATTTTAAACTTTTAAATTAATGATGTAAAATAGATTCAAGTCACATTCACTTTTACAGCTTCTCATAGCTGCTTTAATAAATTAGCCAAAAGAAAAGAAAATTCAATTAATGATGAGTTAAGAAATCCAAAGACAGGAATTTTATTTCCCTCTACAGGTTTGAAAGGTTTAAACTTCAGGGACCATTTCTAATGAACATATAAATCTTCAAGTTACTGCTTTGGCAAAAACTACACAAAAGATTTGGTTCAAGGGGAAATTAAAAAAATATTTTGCTCAAGAATTTAATTTCCTCAGTCTTATTTTTATTTATTATGTTTACCCACTAAAGGCTATCATAAGATTTCCGAATTAGACTCATCTGGTCTTATTTCTAATATAAAAAATTGTTAACTGTAGACTCATTATGTAACAAAAGGCCATCCTATCCCTGTGCTAGACTTAATTTTACCCACAGGAATGAAACCTGAGTGTCCCATTTTGTATTTTAGAGAAGTCAGGCAATTAAGAAGATGTCATAGTGTTGGACAGCTTTAAACATTTCTGCAAAATTAGTACAATGTTCAATTGCTCCCTAGGTTTGGGCTGGTTTAGGATTTGCAGATTCAGCAGGCATTGGCCATCCAGGTAGAGCACTCATGAACCATTGGACATGTGAAATGTGTGGTTTTGTTGCTGTTGATTCGAAGTAAGTACCTGTACCTGTGATAACATAGTGTCAAGAGATGGGGCTGGTACCTGAAAAATAATAAAGGTGGAAAGGAACACAGACTCCAGAGAAGGTACATGAATATCTTGGCAGTATGGTGAGAAGGGGACAAAGCAGAGACTTTCCATTAGAAAGTCTCTAATGACATAGAAGGGATGTCACCTGTCATTCCTGTCTCTGGCTTGCGCCATCCCTGTCATGATCAGGGTGCAGTGTGGGCTTGGTATAGTCTTTATGACTGGGTACGTTAGCCTGGCCATGAAGGAAATGACAATGCGTTTTCTTCAAGGATGCAATCCCGAAGAGACTACCCATGATGAAAGAGATTGCCCATACCCAGGCACATACAGGCAACAAGTAGGCTTAGTGGGGTTTAAAAGTGTGTTCAGAAAGTTAAGGAGGAAAAACAATAATAAGGGGAACATGGGAAGAGTTTGAAGCTAGGGAATGGAATAGACTTGATAATAACATAGAATATGTAGGTATTTAACCATAAAGAGTAAAGTTTGCAGCTATAATTCTTATACAAGGCCCATCACCTCCATAGCTGTCCTAATAAGCTGCTACTGCACACCTCTCAGTGACACTAGAGCTAGTGAGCTTTCACTGTGTGCTTACTCGTTCTCTCTCTCTCTCTCTCTCTCTCTCTCTCTCTCTCCTTCTCTTTCTGTCTCTGTCTCTCTCTCTGTATCTGTCTCTATATCTGTTTCTGTGTGTGTGTGTGTGTGTGTGTGTGTGTGTGTGTGTGTGTGTGTCCATCTGCCTGCCTGACCTCTCCTCTCATTGATGCATGACAAGGCCATCATCTGCTACATATGCAGCTGGAGACATGTGTACTCCTTTGTTGATGGAGTTCTGGGGGGTCTGATTGGTTGATATTGTTGGTTTTCCCATGGGGTTGCCAACTCCTTCAACTCCTGCAGTCCCTTCTCTAACTCCTCTATTAGGAATCCAGTGCTCAGTGCAATGGTTAGCTGCTAACATGCCCCTCGGTATCTGTAAGGCTCTGGCAGAGCCTCTCAGGAGCCAGCCATATCAGGGTCCTTTCAGCATGCACTTCTTGGCATCCACAAAAGTGTCTGGGTTTGGTAACTGTATATGGGATGAGTCCCCAGGTGGGACAGTGTCTGGGTAGCCTTTCCTTTAGTCTCTGCTCTAAGCTGTTAATATCTCCTGCATGGCTTCCTGGTGGTGTTCTTCCTCACAGGCTTATCCTCCCGCATCCTCTCTTCCATGTGCTTCCAAGAAAGCTGTCTCTAGTAAACTCAAAATATAAGTCTAATCATGTTATTTTCTCATTAAAAATTCCCCAGAAGTTTCCCTTCATCTCCAAGATTAAAGCTAAATTACTGCCACATCTGTAGAAGGCATATAGGAACCTGCATGTCTTGGTCTCTGCATACTTCTGCAACCACACCCAGCCTATTAAGTAAACTTCTTAAAAGTCTACTAACAATTAAGGTTGCTGCAAGCTCTTGAACTTAGTCTATAATATTTCTTCTAGATAAACTCATATTTTTATTTTGTTTTCAACACTTGAAAACACCTGTACTTCATTTGAATCCCAAGTAAGTACCATCTACTCAAAGATATTATGATGCCTGCCTAGTCTCCACTACATAATTATGTCTTGAACATAATCTTAGCCTTGTGTTTATTTGTAAAATATTACAATTTTTGTTTACTCACTTTCTTGATCGCCATCCCATGTATCAGTTAAATGTTGACTTTGTATCATTTCTATTCTCGGGTCTAAAAAAGATTTGTCATTTTTTCCACAAATAATTATTTAAATGAATTCAAACCCAGCATATTTAATGATTTTTAGAAGAAGATATTTTATATCAAACACATCCAATTTAATAAAGGAATAACAAATTTCCCAGCACAGAAAATCTTGACGATATGACTTCTATTACCCATGGTCTTGTGCAGACATTTACAAGTTCTAGAAAATGTAAGGACATGAATTTGTTTGGAAGGCATTACCAAAGGATTATTTCTTCTACATAACATGAATTAATACAGGCCTCTATTCTTCATTTTCATTAATTATATAGCAGTTAAAAGCATAGGTTGTCCATAGAACTATTTCCAAATATAACAATGGTTATTGGAAAAGTAGCCGCTTAATTCAGCATGTCTTATTAGGAGCAAGTATATAGAAGACTGTGGTATTGGAGAGAAGAGAAGACACATACAGCGAATACTAGTTTTTCTATACTCAACTGAAATTAAACAGTTCTGTGGGAAAGTGGAGCTAAACAAAGAAATCCTATAGACACACACAAGGTAAGCTATGCATTACAGATTATATGGGATCCATCTCATGGGGGTGTGAGCTACCAAGGCTTGACACTATTACTGAAGCTATGACATGTCCTCTGAGAGGCCCAACCAGCAGCTGAGTGAGATAGATACAGATATTTTCACCCTACCATTGAAGTGAAATCAGGGACCCCTATGGTTAAATAAGGGGAAGGACTGAAGAATCAACTGAAAGGGAGGGTGACCCCATAGGAATACCAGCAGTCTCAATTAACTCAGACCCCTGGGAACTCCCAGAGATTGAGCCACCAACTAGGCAACGGCTGGTTCGAGGCCCCAGGCATGTAGATAGCAGAGAATATCCTGGTCTGGAATCAGTAGAAGAGGAGCCTAACCCTTGAGATACTTGAGGTCCAATTCACAGAGAGATTCCTGGCGGTGTATTTGGGGGCCAGGGGGAGCACCCTCTCAGAAGCAAGAGGGAGGAGGGATGGAATTAGGAATTGTGGCAGTCAGGAGCTGGAGGGGGAGGCAATGCCTGGAATGTAAATAAATAAAATAATTTTTAAAAATTTTAAAAAAGAAAGATTTTTAATTCTCTCTCTCTCTCTCTCTCTCTCTCTCTCTCTCTCTCTCTCTGTGTGTGTGTGTGTGTGTGTGTGTGTGTGTGTGTGTGTGAATCTGCTTCTCTCTTCCATTTATTTATTTATTTATTTATTTGTTTATTTATTTATTTATTTAAAAATGTGTTCTGATAGCCCAGTGTGCTATATAGCCCTGAAATTATAGCTCAGGCTAACAAAGGGTTTATGATCCTCTCTATCTTTCTCCTCACATGTGCTAAGATTACAGGCATCCTCCACGATATCTTATTGTTGCTCACTGCTTACTTTCTCTTTAAGAAAGTGTACAGGAATAAGGCAATGGGCAAGTTGGTGTATAGGAAAAGGGAGATCACAGGCACACTCTTGCATGTGCCTGAGATTCTCCTACCATCTTTCCTTAAATTCTGATCCATCTAGAATATAAATGAACACGTTGGTTTAGTCCCTGTCCCCCCAGTTATTTGGGTAGCAGCTAAACTCACTCCAGATTCCTTCTTGCCTTAATGTTTACAAGCTGAAGTTCAAACAATATTGTTGAGTTTTGGGTGGGGATTGAAATGACATCTTCAGAATAAATGGTACTAATGACTCCAATACCCAAAACAGATCAAGACAATGTTTTGTGGTACAAAGCAAGGCAGATGAACTCACAGCCTTGGTCTCTGGACCCAATCTTCAACAAAGTTGCCATGTCTTTGTGGAAGTTCTGAGAATTTGGAGAACCAAGGTTTGTAAATCACTAGGTTATAAAACTAAGATTCTGTTCCAAAATGAAATTAAGCCAAGAACACTCATGTGTGAGGGAATCATACTATTATTTAGTTTAATTTTTAAGCATTTAAATCCATGATTGTTGGGGCCACCTAATCTACATTGTGATAAAGATTATCACATATACTTCATACATAAATTATCAAATATACTTCATACATAAATTCTTTATCAAACTTCCTAAAAATTAAGGAACATATAGGAAACAATTGTTATAATTAGAAGAATAAAACTACTTTTATATACAAATACTAATTTGACTGATGTTAGTACTACTCTAGAGGTAAAGTCGAAATACTATATTACTTACCATATATGTAAAAATACAAGGAACAATTGCTTTTTTTCCATTAGTAGTTTAATTCTAATAGAGGTTAAAGTACAGAGAAGAAAGAAAGAAAGAAAGAAAGAAAGAAAGAAAGAAAGAAAGAAAGAGAAGCAAAGGAGAGAGAGAGAGAGAGAGAGACAAAGGAAGGAAGGGAGGGAGAGAGAGGGACAAAGGAAGGAAGGAAGGAAGGAAGGAAGGAAGGAAGGAAGGAAGGAAGGAAGGAAGGAAGGAAGGAAGGAAGGAAGGAGAGGGAGGGAGAGAGGGAGGGAGGGAGGGAGGGGCAAATTAGGTCAGGAAAACCAAAAGGCTTGTGTTTAGTGGTACAGATTAGAGAGGTTTCTCATAATATATTGCTATTGTTTTTTGGAATTTGTTTTTTATGATTAATTAATTTTGGTTTGGTGTAGATGGATTTTTGTTTGTGTTTAGTGTGTGTGTGTGTTTATTTTGACACAGGACTTCCATATGTAGCTCCAACTTGCCCGGAAGTCACTTTGTAGACAGACTGACTTCCAATTCACAGAGATCAACCTGATCTTGCCTCCCAAACAGTGGGAAAAAGGCAAGTGCCACATCTGTCAATATCAGATTATTTTTTTATACTTTGTGTATAATGCTTCCCCCCAAATGCTGCTTAGCCTGCTTCTCTGTATTGTGCTTCATTTTTGTTTGTTTTTATTAGTTCATTTTTTCATATAACATGTTTTGTTCATATTGACTCCAACTCTTCTCAGGCCGACCTACCTTTCCCTTCACCTTCAATGTTGTGCCCTGACCCCTTTATTCCCTTTCAAGGCCAAACTTTGCTGCACCAAGTCTTGGATGTGTCAGATGACCACAGAAGAGCAGTCTAACTTACCACTTTTAGAGAAATCCCTTTCTTGTTCTCCTAGAGGCAAAGATAGAGAGGAGGAGGAGGAGGAGGAGGAGGAGGAGGAGGAGGAGGAGAAGAGAGAGAGAGAGAGAGAGAGAGAGAGAGAGAGAGAGAGAGAGAGAGAGAGAGAGAGAGATTCTGGAACTGTCTGTTTCAGGTCTGCACAGGCTTTGTATATGCTATTCCAACTGTCCCACTGCATCTTGAGACATGATTTTCTCCTAGAGAAGGTCTCCTCCTTCTAGTAGCCTGAGCCAACCAGTCAATGCAGACATAATGGGCTTCCATAGCATATGTGTTATAGAAAAATGTTGGATTAAATATAGTATTTAGTAATGAGCTTTCTCTTTTTGAATGTTTTAGTTGTTAGTTTACTGTAGAAAGAATTTCTTGTACTGTATGGAAGCATCACCTGTCAGTAAAATGCTATTAGACTATAGTAGCTTAGGCAGGAAATAAAGAGGTAGAAGTTCTGTGACAGAGAGGATTTCTGAGAATAGAGGCTCAGAGATTCATCCCAGACACAAAAGAAAACAGTTGCATAAAATTGAGGATCAGGTAACCAACCATGTGACATGACTTAGAATAAAATAATTGAGTAATTAAGATATGAGCTAGTTGGGGAACAGAGACAAAGCTATTGGCCTAAGCATTTATTCATATATAAGAAATCCCATAGTTGTTATCCCTGGGAACAAAGTGCATGTGCTGAAAAACATGGGGTAGTGGCATTAACTACAGATTAAGTTTAAAATTATTATTGTGAAGAAGGCTATTAAATATGATTATTTTAACAGTTCTTAAAAGCTTGTAGCTGAAAAAGGCTCATTAAATTAAGGTCCCAGGGAAAGCATGGTTCACACATCGAATCAGCACCTATCAAGATGTGGGGAAGCAAGGCAAAGCAGTGGGAAAGAATGATTGGAAGATCCTTAGAGCTTACAATAGGGAAGAAACTTAGCTGGCTTAGCTTAATACATGAGCCCTTTGGTTCCTGCGTCTGGAATGAAATAGAAGGTTCTGCTGCAGATTCAGTGAGAAGGAATGTTGGTTTGGTTGGGGCAGCCAAGGAAATTAAGGAGGTCATTCCAGAAATCCTTTGAAACCGAGCATCATGGAGCCCCTGACCAGTTTATATGTGGCAAACTTGATGGGATTACCAACCAGGAAAAAAAAGGAAAGAAAAGAATGACTGAGAATTTCGACACTTTTACTGACATGGTAGAAAGCATGGGAAAGTGTTGCAAGAAAAAATAAGTATCCTATGTTCAGTCTAATATGGGGTATTGTGGAATAGCTTGGAAACTATACAAAGGTACCCAGTACATCTCCCTAGAGATAGAACTTTTGCAAAAGGCCATGTGAAGACTCAGAATAAGTTTGATGAAACTCAGCTGCAATTGAGTCCAACTTCTTAGCTGAAGGACCCAGTGTGCTCTGAATCTAAAGTCTATTTATCGTCTACAGGACTTTTAAACATTTATAGTTCGGCTCCCTTAAGCTTTTCATCTATAATATTAAGCTTATTTCCATAGTGTCCAATTTGAGAGATTTTTTTTTCATTAATCAGCCTTCACCTCAGGTGGCCTGCCTGGTGTTATTTTCAAAATATTAAGCCTGGGGCTTATATTGCATAAGAATCCTCTTTATTTGACCTGAACCATTCTTTTTCTCTTGACAGACAGGATGTGGCCTAAGACAAAGGGTTCACAGAGCTGCCCTGCTAGTACAGCTGGTGCTCATTGCTGCCAAGACTTTGGGAAAAGCTGTTGTCTCCAGCCCCAGAGGTTGCTCTGAGTGGGGAGGTAGGGTTCCTTGAGAATCGCCTCTGGTTGGGCCCCTTTGTGGGTGGCATGTTTATCTTTCTCCTTGAAAAACAAAAGGTCAACTAGGAACACATGTCCCTAGAGCAACAATCAATTCACAGGGGATGCTAACCCTCTGCAAATGTGGGCTTGGAAGAACAGGAAGAGTGGAGTCTGCCCCCTTTGAGAGGAAGTGAGTTGGTAGCTCAATGAAACTTTTTATTTCGATTTAATTCCCATCTGCATTGACATGTGGTGCAAGACCTTAGTGGAGAAATTATCTGAAAAAAAAATGACGAATATTGCACTAAAGTTTCTTCATGCCTGAATAATACTTAAAATAGATGTTTTAATTTTAATTGAGAAAAACTAGTGGTCTTCGCTCAGTCAACGACACTACCGATTTCAGAATGTATGATTCAGTTGCACATGACGTGATGTAATATAGACAGCCTTCTGTCCTCATCACAAAGCCTAATTTTTATACATATGACCAAGGGAAAATGTATTTTGTCATTTGTTCTCGGTTTCAAGTCATCTAAACCTTCTGTGGCTTTGTGAGTCTTTGAACACATGGAAATCAACACTTAAAAATGAAAATATGTCATAAGCATCATGGAGCAAGATAAAAGGATCGGGAACAAGAACAGAGAATGAGAATATCAGAGGGAAAGCCTGCCATTCATAATTCTTCCCAATTTCTTGGGAAAAAGACAACAAGGGGGTTATATCATGAAGAAGAGGAAAGCTTCCAGAAAAGCATTTGTCCAGACTTTCTTCAAGGTACTAAAAACATTCTTTTGAACAATGTTTTAGACTAGACCTCAGAGGTTTCAGATCTAATAACCACAGATGTGAAGAAAACAAGTTTAACACATAGGTTAATCTGTAAGTTATCTACCTCCTTCATTTTCAAGCTCTATGGGCTTTACTGTTCCAAAGTTAAAGCAAAGATTCTGCTCCATTGTACTCCATCACTGTGCTGGGTAGTTTTATGTCTGCTTGACATAAGCTAGAGTCACCAGAGAGCATAGGGCCTCCTCTGAGAAAATGTCTCCATAAGCTCAGCCCATAGGCAAGCTTAGAGAGTATTTTCTTTCTTTCTTTCTTTCTTTCTTTCTTTCTTTCTTTCTTTCTTTCTTTCTTTCTCTCTCTTCTTTTTCCTTTTTCCGAGACAGGGTTTCTCTGTGTAGCCCTGGCTGTCCTGGAACTTACTCTGTAGACCGGACTAGCCTCGAACTCAGAAATTCGCCTGCCTCTGCCTCACAAGTGCTGGGATTAAAGGTGTGTACCACCATGCCTGACAAGAGTATTATCTTAATTGGTGATTAATAGGAGGGCCCAGCCCACTGTGAGTGATACCACCATTGAGTTTGTGGTCCTAGATTCTATAAGAAAGCAGGGCGAGCAATCCATGATGAGCAAGCCAGTAAGCAGCACCCCTCCATGGTCTCTGCATCAGTTTCTGACCCCAGGTTCCTGCCCTGTTTGAGTTCCTTCTTGTCTTCCCTCAATGGATGTGTTACATAAGCAAAATAAATCCCATTACTTCTCTACTACACCTTCAAAAAGTTGTTGTAGATGTAACAAGCAGAGATATCAACTAGAACTATTAAAACCAAAATTTAACAGGTTTACTTATGGATAGTTGCTGTAAGGATCTAGACGAGTAAGAGAATGTAACCCCCTTGTCTTAGTCAGGGTTTCTATTCCTGCACAAACATCATGACCAAGAAGCAAGTTGGGGAGGAAAGGGTTTATTCGGCTTACACTTCCATACTGCTGTTCATCACCAAAGGAAGTCACCTGACCTTGAGTTCGTCCTCGACTACGTCTTCGGTACCTCCCTACAAGAAATGACCGAACGAGTCGGACGAGAGAATATCTACCCAAGACTGCCAGCCCAGAGATGGTCCCACCCACAAGGGGCCCTTGATCACTAATTGAGAAAATGCCTCACAGCTAGATCTCATGGAGGCATTTCCCCAACTGAAGCTCCTTTCTCTGTGGTAACTCCAGCTGTGTCAAGTTGACACAAACCTAGCCAGTACACCCGTCTTCCTGCTTTATGGTCCCATCTACACTGCTACAGGTTTCCTGGAGCTCCTGGAGTCAGAGGACTTTAATTCCATAGGAGTAATAGGATCACAGATCATGGGTCTATCTGTACTCTAGAAATGCACACCTGGCTCTTCATGCCTGATACCTTAATTAGGGTTTCTACTGCTGTAAAGGAGCACCATGGCCATGGTAATTCTTAATAAGAAAAACATTTAATTGTGGCTGGCTTACAGTTCCAGATGTTTCGTCCATTATTGTCATGGCGGCTTCTCTTTATGGGTTTTGGAGGAAAGAGAAGCCACTCTACAGAATAAGGAGAATCCTTACTCTGACCGATACGACACATGCTCAGAATAGATATATCCTAATTTTAAGCATATATAAGGGATACAGTGAATACACAAGAGAGGGTGACTTGAATTTTCCAAATGACTTGAATTTTCCAAAGACTGGGTCTGCTTAAGGAGAGATTTACCTTACTTTTGCTCATGCCCAACAAGAAGTTAGGCATTCCTCCTCTGGTGATTGGGAAATCCCTCTCAGGTGAGGTTACTGGTCCCCAAGAAATTATGCCAGGGACATTCCCATGGGGAGATAGACAGAGAGGAAGTGGAAGATAAAGAGAGAAAACTCACAGGCAGAGAGAGAGAGAGAGAGAGAGAGAGAGAGGTCTATCATAATGTCTGTAATTATAGGGAAGAGAGAAGAGCTTCAGGGGGAGGAGAAGGCGATCCCCTAGGCTGGAAAGTTTAACTGATCTCATTGACTTATTTTATGAAAGACAGGTATTTCATTTAAAAAAAAATAAGACACTAAAATATAGAAAGACAATCCATGTGTATGAATTGGAAGAATTAATATTGTAAATTTCAGGCCCATCATCATCAAAATTGCAATTACATTCTTCAAATAAATAGAAAAGAAAAAAACTTAAACTTTGCGATGAAAGTCTGAAAAATTCCAAGTAGACAAATAAATGCTGAACAAAAAAAAAAAAAGAAAAGAAAAAAAGAAAAGAAAAGAAAAAGAAAAAAAAGAGAAAAAGAAAATAGAAAAAGAAAAGAAAACCAACTCCAAAATGCTAAAGGTGTCACATTGTTATTCAAGCCAGGCCAAGAAGTGGGAGTGGGTGGACAGGGGAGCAGGGAGGGAGGAGTGGGGAGGGGACTTTCAGAATAGCGTTTGAAATGTAAATTAAGAAAATATAAAATAAAAAATGGAAAAACAAAACAAAACAAAACAAAAAACAAGCTATACTATGTACTCTGTAGCCATAGTATAGTAAACAACATCTTACTGGCACCAAAGAAGAAATGGAGATCAATGGCATAGAAGACTTAGACATAAGTTCATTTAAGTACCTCTATGTGATATTTGGCAAAGACTTAAAAATGTATATTGGAGAAAAGGCAATCTTCAAAAACTTATGGTGGTCATACTGGGTCTCCACATGCAGAAGACTGAAACTAGATCACTCTCTTTCTCACTGTTCACAAAAATAAACTCCAAATTGATGCAAGACTTCAATTTAGAATCTGAATTCTTGAAACAGAGAGAGGAAATTGTAAATACTTCTATAGACAAGCATTGGAAGAGCTTTCTGAAGAGAACTCTGGTCACTGAGGAAATAATGCCAACAATAGAAAAGTGGGACCTCATAAATGAAGAAGGAGGAGGAGGAGGAGAGAAGGAAGAGGAAGAAGAGGAAGGGGAAGAAGGGGAGGGGGAGAAGGAGAGGGAGAAGAAGGAAAAGGAGAAGCACAAGAAGAGGAGGAAGAGAAGGAGGAGAAAGTCTTCTCTTCTTTTGTTTTTTTTTTTCCCAACTTTTATTAGATATTTTCTTCATTTACATTTCAAGTGTTATCCAGAAAGTTCCCTATACCCTCCCCCCTCCCTGCCCTGCTCTCCTACCCACCTGCTCCCACATTTTGGCCCTGGCGTTCCCCTGTACTGGGGCATATAAAGTCTGCTTGACTAAGGGGCCTCTCTTCCCAATGATGGCCAACTATGCCATCCTCTTCCATATATGCAGCTAGAGACATGAGCTCAGGGGGTACTAGTTAGTTCATGTTATTCTTCCACCTATAGGTTTGAAGACCCCTTCCGCTCCTTGGGTACTTTCTCTAGCTCCTCCCTTGGGAACCCTGTGTTCCATCTAATAGCTGACTGTGAGCATCTACCTCCATGTTTGCCAGGCACTGGTATAGTCTCCCACGAGACAGCTATATCTGGGCCCTTTCAGCACTATCTTGCTGGCATATGCTATAGTGTCTATGTTTGGTAGCTGATTGTGGGATGGATCCCTGGCAGCCGCAGTCATTGGGTCCATCCTTTGGATTCAGCTTCACACATGTCCCTCAACAGAGGAATGGATACAAAAAATTTGGTATATTTACACAATGGAGTACTACTCAGCTATTAAAAAAATAAATATATGAAATTCATAGGCAAGTGGATGGATCTGGAGGCCATCATGCTGAGTGAGGTAACCCAATCACAAAAGAACTCACATAACATGTACTCACTGATATGTGGATATTAGCCCAGAAACCTAGACTACCCAAGATACAATTTACTAAACAACAAGAAGAAGGAAGATCAAAATGTGGACACATCACCCCTTCCTAGAATTAAGAACAAAGCACACATTGAAAGAGTTACAGAGAAAGTCTTCTGTAAGAAAAAAGAAACAGTTCATTGATTGAATGAAGAGACAATGTTCCGATTGGGAGAAGGATTTCGCTGGCTGAACATTGACAAATTTGTTGTTATCTAGACTATACAAGGAACTCAAAATATTATACAAGAAATCAAATAATGAATGAAATCATGAATCATCAGAAAGTTCTTAAAACATGAAATACAAATGGCCAACAAACACACAGAAAATACTCATCCCCATTAGCTGTCTGAGAAATGAAATGTACAACTACACTAAAATTCCATCTTACCTTGGCAGAATGGTACTCATTAAGAAAACAACAGATGCTGAGGAGACTGAGGAGAAAGGAATGCTGTATACTGTTGGAGGGATGCTAATGAGGCCAGCCACTGTGAACAACAGTATGAAAGTGTCCAAAACAAACAAACAAACACAAAAACAAAACAAAAAACAACACAGCAACAAAAGCTAAACAAACAAAAACAAACAAAACACCCTTGAGAACTCATCTTCCATATGACCCAGCTCCTAGAACTTACCCAAAGAATTTTAAGTTCAAGTAACAAGGATGCTTGCCTGTCACTATTCTTTTTACACTATACACAGTTGTTGCTAAGTTACAGGATTAACTCAAGTGGGCAACAACAGAAAAATACTTAGAGAAGTTTTTTAAAAATGTGTTATGCATACTAAATGGCCTTTATGTTTAATTTTAGCTAGAAGGAAGAATGAGGTTATTGTTTATAGAAAAATAGATGTAATTGCACATAATCATATTGAGCTAACTAAGCCAGTTTTATATAAATACAAAAATCATATTACACACACATTTATTTACTTGTATAAATGAAACTTTCTAGAGGATCACAGGGGACTAAAGAAGAAAGAGTCATTAGACAAGAAAAGCAAAGGGGGAGGGAATATGATTAACACACTGTACGTTTGTTCAAAAGCTTAAAAGTTAAATTTTAAGGGAGAAATTTTTATATATTTTCCTAATAATAATAACCAGTTTCTATAAAATTTTATTTTACTATATATACTATAAGCTGATGTATTTAATTATTCTAAAGTTTATACAACAAAATCCAACTTCTAGATCTTCACAGCAAATATGAGCTGCTTTGATAGGTCCTGTATTATTGATAGATTGTCCTTTAGATATTGGCAAGTTTAAAGAACATCATGGCTGAGCCTCTTTATAATCAACATTTGTGAAACTCAGGACTGGATCTGGAGGATCCAGATTATCTGGAGGATCTTGATCAGAGGGATGGGACCTGAGACAGACTGTTGGGACATAAGAGGATACATCATGTCCAGAAAACCATTAAGTGATAACTATCTCTAATACAGGAGTCCTAAAGCTTGTGAGATTGCAGTATCTCACAGGATTTCTGTTAAAGAACAAGAACAAACAGACACACCAATGCCTCCTTCCCTGAGAATAAATCCAAGTGAGTCTGTAAATCACATGCTTAGGAAGGCAGTCTGTTCTGGAAAATGTAGATAGTATAAAGTCTAAGATGTAAAATCATCCATCTGGTCATGTTTTAGTCTGATCCTCAAGGATGTGCCTTTTTTTCTATGCTGTAATAAATTCAACCTTGTACATGATGTTCTGTGAACATCCTCTGGATTCCTGGAGTAAAAATCAGAGGAACAAGGAGAGAAGGGAGTTGGTCAAAGTGGGATCCTGGTGATTGTAGTGGTAGGTAGTACGTTATTCTGCTCTAACATCCCTGGCAGCCTCTCCTGGGCCACAAACACTGACTCTTTCATGTTGGCTGTCTCTCTGTCCTGCACTTCGTAGGCCTGATCTTTCTGATTCCCCATCATGGCCGTTCTCCCTCTTCCTCTCTCTCCTGCATCCCTTGCCCAGGAACCTCAAGTCCTGCCTCTGTCTCTCTGCCCAACTATTATTGACCACCGGCAACTTTATTTACCAATTAGAGCCATCTGGGAGCAGAGACCAGGAGCATCTTATGTGCAGACATGCGAATTTCCATGGAATTTGGGTACCTAGTGCAAGCATTAAACCAAAGCTACAACAGGTTGGGCCATCGTTTCTTTCATTTTGTAGGAGAAAGGAAAGAACCCACTCAGAATTTGTGTGATTTCTAGAGCATTTTCATCTATCAAACTCATTCTAGACAGGAGTGGAAAAGAAATAGCAGTGCGAACTCTCTTGTCTTTATTTCAAACACATTTACTCTGGCAACACTCATCCACACAGCAGTAAGTAGTCTGTGCTGTGGGGCCAGCCAGTTGGTCTCTTCCCTAGTTCTGAGGTAAACAGAATGTGACCTGCTTACTCTAAGTCAACTCTCATTAGGGAATCTAG
The DNA here is from genome assembly GCA_902729485.2 of Mus minutoides. Lineage (NCBI taxonomy): Eukaryota > Metazoa > Chordata > Mammalia > Rodentia > Muridae > Mus > Mus minutoides. The sequence goes on from LR749721.1 coordinate 1,098,776, forward strand.
GTTCTGTTTCCCTTTAAGGACCTAGTCGAAGATGGGAGATCCTTTTTCCCCATAACTCCCAGAGTTAGAATCTTCTCTTTTCCATGGGGATGACTGTAATCCAAGTCAGGGTACTCACTTCTACTGAATTTTTACCTAGAGTGAAGATGTATCAACGTTTTCTTTGAAGCATAATGGACATGCTTGAGAGCATCTTACATTTATTTTGCTCACTAACTTTTGCTTAGCCCCAGTATGGCCTATTTGACCCAGAAGTAAGACACTGCATCATGAAGTGTCAATCTCATTTCCTCTCATGTCAGTCAAAGATCACGTCTTGCCCAGAAATTTCTGAACACTTGAATGTAAATGGACGTTGCAGCTTGTAGGGCAAAATAATGACAACGGGGAAAAAATATAGAGCAACATGGTCAAAGGCCAAGCGAAAGTGGGTTACCTTTAAGGGAGACAATAGAGAGATTTGAGAAGTGACGTTAAAAACTATTTTTCTTTTTTCTTTTCATGGATACTTACATGTATACAGTTTACTGTGGTTGTGTTCAAACCATTACCCTTTGTGGCCTGGCTTCCTTTCCCTCTGAATACTTTTTCTTCTTCCATAACCTCCACTGGCTACACCACTATTGAAAATGGTGCCTCACATCTATATCGTTAACAGTAATTAGTACCTTAGGAAGAGGTAGGACCTCATGGCTACCTCCTCTATCCGTGGTAGAAAGGTTGGAGGCCTGATCCTGTGCAGATGTTTGCAGTTGCTGTGCTCATGCTTGGAAGAGCAATGTTATGCCTGGGAAGCCCCATCTCAGGACACTCTTCCTCATCTTCTAGCTTTTACATTCTTTCTGCACCCTACTCTCTGATGTTCCCCATGCTTCAGAAGGGAACAGAGTGTAATAATCTCCCACTTACATCTAAATGTTTAGCCCTTGATCAGTTACAGGACATAGACATCAAGCTGGAGCTAATCTATAAGTCCCAAGTGCACTGGCTAGTGTCCATGGGAGCTATGAAGGTCTCTGCAGGCTGCTGAGAAAGAACAACTCTGGTCTCACTGAGCTGCAGACCATGCCTGCTACAGTACCAAGTTTCCCAGCAAGATAAGTCCAGTGGTACAACTATTTTGGAAACAACAACTGCCATCAGATGGGACTTGAGACCAATTCCCAGGAAGGAATACACATCTGGTACTATAAACCTGGCCAGAAGCTGTTGGCTGGGAAGGCGATAGGCCCCAAGGAAGAACACACTACTGTTGTTACTCTAAATAAAAATGTTGTCAAACTGTCCTCTAAATATCTATGTTTATGCCCATAAACTAATGCCATTCTCAGCCTGGAGTAGATGAGCTCCAATTTTTCAAAGGTTGACAGGTAATGTAGAGTCTATCTGGCCAAAGCAACTAACTTCTTTTGGAACATGTTTTCAAATGAGGCATATACTGGAAAGATGTTTATGTGAAGTTTTCCTGGCATTTGCGATCATACTTCTTACCTTATTATTGTTGGCACTTTCTAGAGCAACTGTAAGAAAGGTGCAAATTGCTTTTAACTGCTCAGTTCAAAACCTTGTTTGTTTGGAGATGATGTTGGCACACTTGACCACCCAAAATGTAGTTGTGTGTGTGTGTGTGTGTGTGTGTGTGTGTGTGTGTGTGTGTGTACTACATCTAAAGATGGAAATTCTCCATTGAGGGAGGTCTTCATTACATATAAGTATACATATATTCATGTATAAAATGCAGAGATATGACTATATCTGTTTTAATTGGTTTGGTTTCCTTGGACAGTCCATACTGCTGCTTATATAATTCAATGCTACAATAACCTTCCCTTCAGAGTTAGAAGTCATTTTAAAATGGTGATTTCAATGAACTGGTCATGTGTAGATTCTCATTAAGAATTTATGTTCATGTGTGTTCCCTTTGCAATAATTATTAAAGCTAGTTGTTAACACTTAATACCAGTAATGCATTTGGGGAGAGAAAAAATTTTCTCCATCTCTGACTATTTCCTAAACAAAATAACCAATAATATCATAATAATCGAGGTGCTCATTGTGTCTACAAGAAAATACTTATTTGTACATTGTTCTTATTTGTCTATGTTTTGCTATAAAGCTAGAGGCTTTCTAGCTTCTCCTCTAGAGGTTATAAAAAGCACTTCCAGATGGAAGCTGAGACACAAGCAGGAAACAGGACTCTGATTGGTAGAAATGTTTCAGAAAGAAGTAATAGCAACGTGAAGTTCAGTGGCCAGACCAGTCACAAGGAATACACAGTGTCCCATATAGAATTAATACCCATACTTTCCAAGGTCTCATGTCCTTCCGGCAGCTGCGAGAAGAGGTGGCATAACATCGATAAATGATTATAAGTAAATTATGGTCAAGAGACAAGCCAGAATGGTGGATGGTCAATATAGTTAAATTCAAAACTTTGATGTTATCTGGAACAATAAGTTTTGCATCTTGTGTTGCTTTCATTATTTCCTTCCACCTTTCTGTTTGTTCATTTCTTCTCCTTCTTTTCTGCTTTCTGTCCTATCTCCTCTTTCTTTTCCTCTATATTTCATGTAAATACAAGTATCATTAATGTATCATTAATTCATCAAAGATACCTGACTAGTTCCTTACTGTAGAGAAGGCTCTCTGGGAAATGCTCCTTAGCATGTAGACTGACTCTATCCTTCTTGAATCTTCTGGAAGACACACATATGGCCAGGAAACTGAAGTAAACATTGAGCTTCCTGACATTATAGCAGGGAAGGACTATGAGATGAATAATGTGTGTGTGTGTGTGTGTGTGTGTGTGTGTGTGTGTGAGAGAGAGAGAGAGAGAGAGAGAGAGAGAGAGAGAGAGAGATCAAGGACTCATCACAATAGATAGGCCAATTTGTGTGCCCGCTGCCATGCCCTCTACAGAAAGATGGTAACCTCAATAAGAAAGTAATAACAGCAATTAGGAGCAGATTGTTATTGGTGGAGATAGATGTAGATCAGAAGAAGTCAACTAATCAGAAACATGTGGTCCAATGTCATGGTGTACAACCATCAACATCCATTTCCACATCTAGCTACTTTCTGTGCCTTCTGATGTAGTTTGCAGAAGTGTAACTAATATATCTTACCTTTAAATTTTCCTCTCCTCAATTCACCTTCCTCAATATGGTTTTCATTCTTCTGTGCCACTAAAATAGTTTCTAAGATGGACTCAAATAGTCAGAGTAATGCTGAAATTACTAGACATTTTCCACTAGTGTGCCCAGCATCATTAAACTGCCTCTTTCCAGAGCTCTCTAGTCTGTTGAATGCCATGGTACTGGTTTCTTCGGCCACTTCTGTGACCACTTTTTCCTTTCTTTTGTGCCAGTTTGGCTCACACTTATCTGCCTGTCTCTTAAACACTGAAACCAATTGTGGTTCAACCCTGAGACTACTCCTTTTTTGACAGTAAATGGCATTCCCTTGCCTTCTTACCCAGGGAACGGTTTCTTCTATTTTAACCTCCATTTCATTTAACTCTAACATCTCTAGGCTCAACTATAGCACTGTCTCTTAAGTCTTTGGTTTAATTGTTCACAGACAACTCAAACATTGTGTCCCTCTTGAGGAAAGACTCAAGGAAATAAACATGCCTGAAGCCGCCAGTGGCTGCTATATAACAAAGGAAAATCATATGTGGATACAAGATAAGGAAGAGAGAGACCAGGAATAGAATATATATTTCAATGAAAACAGTGAGATTACTTTTTAAAATTGAACGAATTCAGTGTTGAATAAGTCTTTAAGTGAGATACAAGGCCTTTCATTATTTTGGAGTATAAAAATTAGGTTTGGCTTATAATATTAAAAGTAACAATGGAAAATGTTGTATAAAATAAGTAAAGGACAACAACTTAAAGTTTGAAAACATGGCAAAGAGACTAAAGGGAGATAATAAGAGAATTTAGGAATGGACATACCAATCATATATTCAATTATCCAGTTTAACAGAGGCACTCACATACATATACTTATATATGTATGTGTTATACATATGTATGCACAGAAATGCAAACACAAACATAGGGTTATACATATATAAAATAACTAGACATGCATAGATGAGGTTGTGTCTGTTTAAAACTGCTCTGTTTTTCTTGGATAGTCCATACTGCTACTTATATAATTCTATGCTATAATAATCTTCCCTTCAGAGTTAGAAATCGTTTTAAAATAGTGATTTCAAAGAGCTGGTCATGTGTAGTTTCTTATTGAGAATTTATGTTCATGTGTATTTATTTTGCAATAACTACTAAAGCTCTGTACATATGGGCTGGCCTACTATTGTATGCATATTTGTTCCCCACAAAATTATTTTCAATATAATACTCAAAACTTAAGAACCAAGCTGTCATGTGGATGATTTTTGTTTGGCTCATAAGCAATTCATAGAACATACAGAGACATTAAGAAACAAACAAACAAACAAAAGAAACAAAATGAGTTTAAATAGGTTATAGTTGCTATTTTAATATATAAACATCAATTGCTAAAGGCTCATTAAAATAATAAGCACACAGTAGTATCAAGGAAAGTGAAACACAGATAATTATAACATTTTTTCTTTAAAAAAAATCCAGACAAAACCAAGCAAACAGAAAAAGAAAATAAGAAACAGAATCCTGTTTCTTGTTCAAGCTGGTCTTGAACTCACTATGTAGCCAAGGTTGGTCTCATACTTGGAACAGTCCTTGTCAATGTACCTAACCGATCCCGATGTCTACATAGAAAATTATAACATTATATTGAAATAAAATAAAATAAATGGGGGGATTTTAGTCTGGTGGTATCTTTTAGAGTTCTTTGAATTCTTGGCCTGTATCTCGTGACCTGACACAGAATCTCTGGAAATGTAAGACTTATTTTATTTTCTTGCAACATTGCTTGCAATGACAAAGACTAGGAACCCTCTGAGTGCCAGGATCAGTGGGGCCATATTTTATCTGGCCCTGTGAAGGGTTGCCTCAAACACACAGAGGAGTGAGCACAGGAAGCTGCAGGAAAACACAGCCTTATCTCAGTGTTGTACAAATATTGCCACACAACCCAATTATCTTGTTTGTACGAAAACATCATTAAGCTGTTATTCTCTAAAAGATGTACGTGACTGGAAAAGGCTGGGGAAAGTGGAAAAACATTTTAAACTTGAATTTTTCCCTACTTTTATGAGTTCCTTTATTACATGACTTTGAAATGTAAAAACATCTAAAGAAGAAAATGATTTTCTTCATGAATCATCATATGTAAAACACCTTTCCTTTGCCTCTCTCCACCCTCTCCCATGTAATCTCATATAACCTGGCTTCCCTATGGCTACCTCCCAACACCAGTTGCTTCTTGTCTGCTTTCATTAAGGGCTCTTGAAATGGACAAGCACTGCCAGCCTCTCTTTTGGTACTTGTTCTTACATTCTACAAGCATTAACGTTGTGCTAAGATGACTCTGCAGGCCACGTTTCAAAGGGGATTCTGGTAAATCCTCTCCACTTTCACCACGTTTATCTATGAACTCACCACAGCTCCCTGTTCCACTTTGTGTTTACATACAGATTTCATCCCGTTTCTTTATGTATTGCCAGAACCCAAAGGCACAGTTTTCTCTTCAATGCATTCCAGTTTCCATAGTACTGTAGGATTTGCTGGCTCGATTTTCTAAGAGACAACCAGCCCTTTTATTGAATTACAAAGACTGGAGATTTAACCCAAGATAAATGTTTAATATTGCTCGTGGTACTGGCAAGCGTTAGATGCTAGTTGAAAGAGTAGACCTACCTCTAAGTTGAAAGCAGCCTGCTTGAACCTCCAAGTATACATTCCACTTACGAGGGCTCAGACACCATAGGCTCTGACTCACCTTGACAACCTAACCCTTCTTTTCACTTGAGTTCTTTCTTCCCTCAGGAAACTGGAAAAGACTACAGACTCGAAGATCATTCATTTTTCTGTCTCTCTGAACAGAGTTTGCTGATTTCATGTTCTTGTTATTGACAGCCAAAATGGCCCCAAAATATCCCGATGGGAATATAAAACTTCTCTGTATGATTCTTTACATGTGACCAAAGTAGTTTAATCTAGTAAACTTGCATCTAAAGAACAGTTGTGCAAACAAATTGGCCTCACGTTACCCATCCATCAAGCCAATGGGGGGAAGAAAACTTCACAACTTCTGGGCCTAAACCTTCTACTGTGCTTTCTTCCTTCTTCATAACCACTCTCTTGCTTTTTCCTTTTAAAGTCTATTTTTAAAATAATGTTTTTATTTATTCTTTGATTATTTCATACATGATATTTCAGTAATATTCATGCCTCTTTTCCAACTTCTTCCAGATTTTCTTCTACCCCTATCCATTAAATGCCATGTTCCCCCCCTCTCTCTCCTAAAGTAAAACTAAACAAATTAACAACAATAACAACAAAAGCAAACAAAAACCATGGAGACCAGTTTGTGTTGACTAACTATTCATAAGCATGAGGCCACCTGGTACATATACCAGATGCCATTACATTGAAGAAATCAACTGACTTTCTCTTTTCCAGAAACAATCAAATGTTAATACCTCCTTACCTAGCATTAGGGGGTGAGTTTGTACCCACCTCCCCTCCTTAGTTCTGGGATTTTTGTCTGGCTTCATCTTGAACATATCTCATACACAACATAGTACCCATCTGATGAAGTTTTAACCATTGGTCTTTCATTTTGAATTTGTTAACTTTATTATTTTCCATTCTGCATCTGTGTGTGCATGTATGTATGTGCATGTGAGTTCTGTGTTACAAAGACCAAAGGCATAGGATTCCCCTGGAAGTGTAGCTACAGGTGGATATGAGCAACCAGATATGTGCTGGAAACCACATGTGGGTCACTGTGCTTACAGAGACTGAAGGCATAAGATACTTGTGAGCCACCAGATAGGTGCTGGTAACCAAATGTGAGTCCTCTGCAGAGCAGTACATGTTCTTAACCACTTAGCCATCATTTTATAACAAACTAATTCTTCTATTTGACTTCATCTGTCTGCTCTACTTCTAAAGATTAAAAGATTCTGTGTGAATGTATGTCTGTGTGATTGTATGCAACGTGTTTCTGTATGTATGCAAAGGTTACAAAAGGGAAGAAGCTGTCCACCTCTATCCGTTTAAAGGTTTTCCTTTGAACGTGGGGTTTGCCTTTCCCTGGATAGACTAGACACCAACTGGTTTCAGTGACCCTCCTGTGTCTATCCCCAGCCTTGAGAACTAGGATTAAAGGCAGGCTGTGGATGCTCTGTGTGTTAAATACATGCTAGCTTCTGAACTCTGACCCTCATCATTGTACAGGAAGCACTTTTAAAGCCCTTCCATTACATGTCTATTTGCTTAAATGGTTTTAAGGTGAAACTAGAGATGAAGCTCAGGAGTTAAAAGGTATCTCTGCTCTGTCTTCTTGCTGGAGGTGGGCTCTATAAGTTCCCTCTCCCTACTGTCACGCATTTCATCAAGGTCCCTCCCTTTGAGTCCTGAGAGTCTCTTACCTCCCAGGTCTCTGCTGCACTTTGGAGGGTCCCCTCAACCTCTTATTTTTGAAGTTGGCTGTTTATATTCTTTCTGCTGGCCCTCAGGGCTTCAGTCCTTTTCCCTCACCCAGTACCAGATCAGGTTTCCCTCCCCCCCCCCCTACTCCCACCACCCCATCCACTTTCCTTCCCAGGTCCCTCCCTCCCTTCCCACTTGTGATTGCTTTATTCTCTCTCCCAAGTGGGACTGAGACATCCTCACTTGGGCATTTCGGATTGTTGACCTCTATGAGTTCTGTCAACTGTATCTTGGGTATTCTGTAATCTTTTTGTTTTTTGGTTTTTTGTTTGTTTGTATGTTTGTTTGTTTGTTTGTTTGTTTGTTTTTGCTAATATTCACTTATTAGTGAGTACATATCATACACATCTTTTTGGGTCTGAGTTATCTCACTCAGGATGAAATTTTCTAGTTCCATCCATTTACCTGCAAAACTCAGGATGTCCTTGTCCTTAATAGCTGAGTAGTATTCCATTGTGTAAATGAACAGGGCCGCCATTCTACAGTCACATCTCTGACCCATAATTGTTCCTGTCTGAAAGAATTACAGGGATGGAAATGGAGAGGAGCCTGAGGAAAAGAAGGTCCAGTGACAGGCCCAAAGTGGGATCCAGCTCAAGGTGAGGTCCCAATGCCTGACACTATTACTGATACTATGGTATACTTACAGTCAGGAGCCTAGCATGGCTGCCCTCTGAAAGATCCAACAAGCAGCTGAAAGTGTCAGATGCAGATATTTGCACCCAACCAATGGACAGAAGCAGATGAACCCTGTTCTTGAATTAGAGAAGGCTGAAAGAAGCTGAAGAGAAGGTCAATCCTGTAGGAGGACCAGCAGTCTCAATTAATTTGGACCCCTAAGATCTCTCAAACACTGGACCAAACAGACAGCATACACTAGCTGATATAAGGCTCCAAACACACATATAGTAGAGGACTACCAAGTCTGTGTTCATTCAGAGATGATGTACCTAACTCTCAAGAGACTGGAGGCCCAAAGAAGTTTAGAGGTCAGGTGTGGTTGGGGATGGGGGCATCCATGTGGAGATGGGGGTAGGGATAGGAAGTAGGTATATGATATGGAGCAGTCTGGGAGATGGGGGTAGGGTGGGGAATAGAATATTGAGTATAAAAATTAAAATTAAAAAAGATTTAAAAAATCTCAGTGCTTCTGTAGAGTTCAGTTCTGAGCACCTCCCTCTGATGACTCACAAATTCTTGAAGCTGTGCATCTATGTTCTATGATGCTCTCTTCTGGTTCCATGAGCACTCACACACCCTTAGTATGCACACACACACACACACACACACACACACACACACACAAACATGAGAGTGAGCACACAGAGAGAGAGACAGAGAAGAGACAGAGAGAGAGAGACAAGAGAGATATAGAGATAGAAGCAGAAACAGAGACAAGAGAGAGACAGAGACAGAGACAGACAGGCAGAGAGACATACACAAATATAAATAAAATCTTCTTGAAAAGTATTTTCATGTCTCTATAACATCCACAACTGCTTAAGGTATCTACATTATACCATGTTATGGACAATGTAAAAATCTTCCCAGTGGTATTTTGTTGGGAGTGATGATTGGTTAGGTGGTTGGTTGGTTGGTTGGTTGGTTGGTTTGACTTTAGAGGTTTACATTTTTTCCAGCTTTTGTCCATGTATGTGGTAAATGTCATTTGTGCCAACAAAGTTGTCCTCCAAATATGAAAATCTACAAGAGTTAATTATACTCAGGTCTGCTGTTACTATTGTGTGACTGGCTTTTGTGACTCTGATCTGCTTGGGTGGTTCCAAGTTATCCTTTAAAATTCCACTCAAGTGTTGCAGGTTCTGAAGGCCTTTCTAACTTCTTTGGATAAACTCGTTCTTCACTTTTATCTTCACGGTGGTGTTTGAAGTTTATTCAGTGTATATCATATGATATTTTAAACATTAAATTTCTCAACAAAATCACTAATTCCTCCTGGGCTGGGATGATAAACTCATACGTGAACTCAGAGTCCTCTCTTGATGTGACAAATTCTAGCACTGAATTTATTTCAAGACTGCAGGAAGTGTCTGAGTAGAGGTTGCCCATGGTCCTCACAGAATTCCAGAAAGCATCTGTGAACCACGACTGACACCAGGAAATGAATCACAGAGATGTCTCTGTTATTTTGTTTAAGAAAAGTCCTGGAGCCTCTGTGGAATCCAGTGGAAAATGACATCAATTTCCTAACTGTAATAGTAGACTAAATTGTTATTACCAAACTGTCTGACCCAGAACAGTGTAAATTTTATTTCCAGACTATGAAATATTACAAACCCTTGACTCCTTTCACCATTACGATGTCAGGGTTCATTTTGCTTTCCACTTAAAATTTGATCCTATTTCTAGAATTCTCTTAGTAAATTTATCAAAGTACAAATTCTACTATACAATGTGTCAGGTATATCCTTCTGCTATAAATATGCTATATCTATGATTATACATATATATTCATATGTATATATGAATTTATGGTGGGCCTTTCTGGAAAATTACCATTGTACTTATCATATATGTAGTTCATATATATGATATATGTGAAGGAAGATGTAAATCTGATTTCATATGTATACATTTCATATAAGGGTTCTGATGTTGAGAAAGCTTAACTCAGTTAATACACATCCATCATTATTTGCCTGAGGTGAAGGAAAGTCTCTAAATGCAGAACATTTTATTTTAAAACCATGAAGTTTGGAGCTGGACAGTTGACTCTGTGGTTAGGAGCGCTTTTGCTATTACAGAAGACCCAGTTTCTAGCACCCACAAGGTGACTTGCCACCTGTAACTCCAGTTCCAGGGGATACAACACCCTCTTCTGAATTCCGTGAATACCAGGCACACATGTGGTACACATAAATCATGGGGGTAAAACAGTCATACAAATAAAATAAAATTTCCTAAAAAGATTTGTTTTAAAAACATGAAAGTCCAGGGGGAAATCAGAAAGAAGTGGCTATTTTATCATGTATTCAAAGTCACAAGGTAAGAGGTAGATATAACCTTCTAAATATGACCTATACATGTCCTCCCATTCTGTACTCAACCCACATGTTAACTCTATAATTATTAATACTCTATGGTATTTTATCTATGGCATTTCTTCCCATATTGTGCCTCGTGTTGTACAAATAATAAAAATCTTCAGAAGCAACGACAATATGCTGGGGAAGTACTTTAATTGAATTTTAAATTATGAATTAGTAGCACAATTTGCGTTTCAGCAACAGATGTTCATATTCTAGCAACATGCCTCAATTACTACCTAATAGAATGATTTTACATATTTTTATGCTAACATATAAAAACCATTCAATTATTTATAAAATAAGTATTAATTTCTTCATTTAGATTCCTGCTCTAATTTCACTATAGAAATACAATGTTTTGCAAATGTTCATGTTTTTAATGACCTAAGATGTACCCCAATCATGCCCCTCCAAACTTAATTTTAAATATATTTACAGTGATGAGTAAGCAAGCAAGACAAATAATATTTCAATTAATTTGCAATGAAAAGCAGCAAGCCAATGGGAGAGCTACGGGGAAGAGTCTAAGAACAAATGGAATAAGGAGACAATAGAGGTATATACACCAATAAGTAGTGTTCCTTCTCCAAAGGATGCTCTGGAATTAATGTATTGTTTTAATTCAGTTTCTTCACCTCATTTGTATGTTTATAAATAAGCATAGTACTTCTTTGTGTATAACTTCTAAAGATTCTATTTCTTTTGATTCCTTTCTCTGAAGCTATGATTGAAAAATCTGTAGAGATATGAGTGTGTTTCCAATGAGTGATGATAATTTGAAACTCAAGAGTTTGTGTTAGAAACAACTGACATAAATGTGTTGTTTATAATACTATATTCTCACTCCACATGCAGTAGCATGATAATATATCACATTTGGAAACAGGTTAGGGTATTTCATCTTACATTTCCATTCTACTCTGATCATCAAGAGGGTTCTGAGGAAATCCTATAAGATTATGAGAAAGAACAATTATTTTACCTTGTTTATGAGCACATAAATAGTTCACCTATGGGACCACAATGCATTCTGGGAAATAAAGTCAATAACTTTTAATAAGAAAATGGATGGTAGAAACTAATACTTTACATAATTTTACATATAGCCATTTCAAGAGAATACTCTGAATTCATGTTTCATAGAGAACTTGTTAAAGTGAAAATTACAATCTAGAAACTTTGTCTTATGGCAAGCATTTTGAAATTTTAACATGCTTCCCGGTAATGTCACTAATGTATCATGAGATCCTGGGTAGAACATCAAGATACTAGGATCCGAAATGGTCAAAGGGCTGATAAAGGTTGCACTACTATAGAACCATCATGACATGCTACCTCCTACGAAGACACTGGATTCTAATTGATGCAACAGCTGCTATAGTACATTCTGATTACTATAAAAATGTCCAAAATTAGATAATTTACAAATTCTCGGTATTTATTTCTTATAGTGTTAAGAATAGAAACTTGAAGATCCAGAAGCAGAAAGGTATAGTGTCTTGAGGAGTCTTTGTTTTCTGTTTTACAGATGGTGCCTGTCATTTTTGTTCTTGCATGGGTGGAAGGAACAGTTCTCTGAGGGGACTTCTTTTAACAGCATTTATTCTATTCTTGGGTGCTTTGTCATGTGACCTAATCAACCCTCCTCCTTCAAAGCATCATGTTAAGAGCTGAAATTGCAACACTTGGATTTGGGGAAAACCACAAATATTTAGAACATCGCATGACATGCCAGGGAACCGTGAGGAGAAAGTATTGTAAAGAACAGATTGGAAGGAGGTTTGGGTAATTCATTGTTGAGAAAAAACTTAGGATATATAGAGCACAGGGGAGTTTGCTTAAAATAAAATATTTTAAAACACAAAGCAACTGGTAGAGTATACAATCAATCGTGTAGAGAACACGTTTGAGCAAACTGCTCAATAACAAGTCACCACAAGGAGAGGCACCTGCAGCTGGGTCTGAGTCCAAGGAGTCATCCTGGATCGGGAATTCTGAAAACTGAGAGGCAACATCTGCACAATGTTGGTCCCAAAAGCATCATCAGGGAAGAGGGACAGCACATGGGAAGGCATCTGAAGAGCAAAGGAAGATGTGGGGCTTTTCAGCCGTTAGAAAAACACAAAATAGGGTGGGGCGAGGTCATGATGAGAGTCAACATTACTTGTTTGAGGAAAGGAAAAGAATAAGATCAGGCAGAAGAAGAAATCCCACCAGAATACACAGGAATGGAATGAGGAAATGGGAAGAATGACCCAAAGGAGCACACACGGAGAAGAACCCTTGTAGAGACAACCAGACATAGTGGGAAGCATTCACACAAACATTGTGGAAAACCCAGGTGATGGTTTCTCGGTTTGGTTTGAGCTAACATGACCAAAGAAATGCTGGTATGAACTGGGGAGGTCTAGGACTTGAGCCCACAGGGAAATGTAGAAGGAGAAGAAATAAGTCCACAGGATAGGAAAATAGCACTCCTAGGGTGCCTTTCCAAATTAAAACCAGCCACTTTTATGAATCACTATTAAGAGGGAATTTGGTGACATCATCTAAAATTTTGGCAAATCCTTACAATCTGGTTTTACAGATTTAGGGGAAGCGATTGCATCACAAAACCAGGAACTATTTTCAACAGCTGGAAAACAACAACAACAACAACAACAACAACAACAAAAAACCTAAGTAAAAAGCACTATAAAAATAAGGTAAAAATAAAGCAACAGAGACAACAATAAAAGTCATTGAGTAACGCCTTGGAAAGCATGACACAGAAAGTAAAACAGAAAGGGAAGGCAGCAGAAGTGAAAATAGGAAGCCAAGTCATTTGGTAAGAGTTGGGTAGTTTCTAACCATTTACATTCCAAACATGCTGCAGAAATCTCACCACCCACCCTTCCCAGAAGCTAAAATTCCTTTCTCATAAATCTCTTCTCCCACCCACTCATTCCCAATCATTCATCAATAGTTTCAAAGGTTTCTCTTCCTTTTTATTTGACACATAATAACGGTACAAAATGACAAGGTACTTTCTGATCCTGTGATGCTTGCATACAATGTATACTGAGCAAATGGAGCTAATGAAGCCAACTAGAGTTGAACACACCTTATTCAGGCTAAGTCAGGAGCATTACTGTGATGTTGAAGCCACCCTGTTTTACGCCAACTTACCAAGTACATGCATAGACATACATATTAGGGTAACTAGAATTTCTGTCTCAAAATTTAAGCATTTGCCTGTGTTGAGACCCTTAGGTTCTTCTCTTTGAGCTCTTTACAGAACAGATAATAAATTTCTTAACAGTTGCCATCTAAAAATGCTATATATTAAATACTAGAACTTATTTCTCTTATCTTATTTCTGCATTTCTTCTTTCCAGCCTCCCCTTGTCCTCATTCCCCACTTCCCTCCCTACCCTCTACAGATGAGCACTTTACATTCTTCTGTGCTTTCAGCTTACACACTGCTCACTGTTCTGCTGATGCTGGCTGATATCATTTATTTACTTTCAATTTTATTTATATCACTCCAAATAGCAAGCTTCTATCTTTTTTGTGGCTGAGTATTTTGGTTTAGTATAAGCTTTCTTTATCCATTTATCCATATGTGGACAACTAAGTTTATTCTGTATCATGTTTAAATATTTATTCAATAAATTCATTTTATTTACCTTTTATTCTGTCATGGTTCTACTCTATCCTTCTCAAGACTCCTCCTAATCCATATGCTTGATTTGTTTTGTTTTGTTTTGTTTTGTGACCCATTGAGTTTAACTAAGGCCATTTGTGTGACCATTAGAGTAGAAATGTCCACTGGAAATTGGTAGGCTCATCAATGGGTATACACTGGCATGAGTTGGTATCTTCTGGTTTGTACTTCCAGTACCTTGAAAATCAGTGATGAGAGTTTTGCATATCTGATGATTTTTTTTTGTGTGTGTATGCTTTTGATTTAAATGCATGTAGGTCTTTTGTACATTTTTAATTTGATTATTCTGTTGGCCAATCTGTTAAAATCCCCATAAAGTCTAGCTATTAATCTCTTATTCAACAGTTTGTGAAGAATGTTTCATATTCTGTTTATTTTTTCCATAGCTATGTAGAAACACCTTAGTTTGATATAATCCTCTTTAAATACTTTGGTTTTTGTTTACTGTGTTTTTAAAGTATTATTCAAATAGTATTACCTATACCAATCATTCTTACTTATTATCACTCCACTGTTGGAACTTTATTAAAAGGATATTTGAATAAATTAAAATAAATGTGCTATGTTTATTCTATTGAAATAAAAATGTTAAATTATAGTTAAAACAAATCTTGTGCAGGAACCATTAAAATAGGAAAGAGACCTCAGCATGAAACTGAGCTCAATTATGAATATAACAACAAGAAGTCAGGAATTATGATGGTGTAGACTGAGACAGAAAGTGTTGATGAATGAAAAGTTATTGCTAGGAAACGTCAAAGTTTAGTACAATTATGGCTAAAGAAGACGTCAAAGGTAAGAAACTTCTGGATAAGCAATCTTGACATGATTCTTGCTGAAGGCAGGTCTGAGCTATCCAATATACCTGAGAGATAACAGGAGATGGAGACTTTGATCAGACAATGTTTGGCAACTTTGTTGATTAATGTAGAAAGATACTTGCTGGATATGTCTACCTGGGAAAAAGCCCATTACAACATCTAAGGGTCACACCTAGCCAAATAAAGGACATAAGGGGCTGGATGAGAACTGGTAAGGGCAGCATCATTATCGGATGCCCCAAACTCTTCTCACTCCCGGAGTCTCCTGCCCTTCCTGTGTCTGCCCCAACATTTCTCTAACATCTTTTCTTATAGCACCATTGCCAAAAAACCAAAACAACAACAACAAAAAACTACCAGTCTTTCTCTTTTTCTTGTGAGTTTGACCCAATTACATGAATTATTAAGCCACCTGATAAACAAATTTAAAAGTGATGCTTAATGGCATTTTCTATGTCATTTTTCTACATATGTTCCTAAAACCAAGCAATGTTTATTTCCATGTCATAAAATCCAAGTGATGTTTACCGGGTCACACAGGGGACAGCATCATGGGTATGCCTTGGGAAGAAGATAAATCCTAAGCACTGTAATTTCTAAACTTTTAATTGGACTTGATCTTTGTCCAATTCTGTCAATACTCAATGTTCACAAACCTTTCCAAGTTTATCTTTGAACAAAGAGGGAATGTGTCCCAAAAGCAAATGACCTCTGGAATCATTACTGGTTATGATGTAACAGAAATCTTGGGAAAAATGTAGAAATCAGACAAAAGTATAGTAGTGATCATCACATAAAATGAGAAACAAAATTATCAAGCATTGAATGTAAGTTAAAAATAATTTCAGAGGATTATACAGATAGAAATATGTAGTAACAGTCACCTCAGAATTATCATACATGTTATTTTGCAAGACATTTACAAGAAAGACACTTCCTGGTATTTTCATTAAAATTAGTTTTTAAGCCATATAAGAAAGTCAGTATTGTGAAGTTTTGATTGTCTACATATTTGTATATTTCTACCACAGTATTTGTTGTTTTAAATTAAACTTAATAATCTATTCTCCTGAAACATTTACATGAACATAGAAGAAAGGGTCAAATTAGAGAGAGCATTGGACTCAAACCCTTATAGTTTTTCATTTGAATTGTTTGACAACCAGCCACTCACTTCATTCGGGTGATGTTTTTGGTTGTAAGGAGTTTTACAGGGCTAAAAAGAAAATAAAACTCAATTCATGATTTCTTTGGAACAAACAACAATATATTCACTTTGTGATTTCTCTGGGCACTGGAAAGAAACACTTCTGGAAATGATTAATGTAGGACCCGTGTTATTGCACTCACCATTGTCCAAGTGGCAAACTGTGCAGCAAACAGCACTGCTGGCAATTTTAGCCTCATACTGTCCAAAGTGGAAATCACTACTATTTTTTTCTTCCAGCATGGACAAGATGGAACTCTTGTATTGGTTTTCCCTTTGCTCGGCTCAGCATTAACAGAGAGCGCTTGCATTCTTTCCTCCCAGTGTAGAACAAAACCACTTTATGTGAAACAATTTTCCCTGTAAAGGAGTATTGATCACATGCACTTCTATAAAGGTATTTCATCATAAATCTTTTTAATTAAAAATCCCCTAATCGAAATTTTAACAAGTTCAAGTTATTGATTTAAAAGTGTATTTATCGCATACACATCTCTAAAGTGTTCATGGTAAATGTCTTCCAGCCTTGCATTTTTTTCGTAACTAGGAATTCTGTAGTAAGGTGGGAGAAATAAGTCCAAGACTAGCAGTCAGCAAACTACACACAGAACTATTGTCTTTGCCTTCCACCTAAAACCAAAATTTACCTCATATTCAACAATGGCAAAGAAACTTACATTTTTTGAAAGATGAAAAGCATGAAGTGAGTGTATAATTGGAGAAATAAAGAATTATAAACCCTCACTTTCAGCATAGGGAAAGCCATGACATATGGAATTTACAGATCTGGTATTGGGTCATTGCGTTACCACTGGCCAGCATGATGAAATTAAAGATGTTTTATCCTTTGATTCTTGTTGTGTTTTTAAATTTTTTAAAAGTTTACTTAAAATATGATTACATCATTTCTCCCTGCCACCTTCCTTTCTCCAACCCTTCTAGGATCCTTTCCCTCAACACTTTCCTATGGCCCCTCCACCACCTCTCCCAAACTCATGGGCTCATTTTATTTGATAATGATCATTACTTATATGTGCACAAATACATAAATACAACCTGCTGAGTCAATTTATTGTTGTATTATGTGTGTATGTATGTATGTATGTATGTATGTATGTATGTATGTATGTATTATGTATGTATGTATGTATGTATGTATGTATGTATGTATAAAGTCCCAGGACAGATGGCTTGGCATTGGATGACTAATTAAGAGTTCCTCCTTGGGAAGGACTAATTGTTCCACTCTCGGCACTTCTTAGTTGCCTGTTGTTCTTTGTCTAGAGGTAGACAGCCCCATGATAGCTCTCCCTTCTTTGTTAACATGTCTATTGTTGTTGTCCTTGTTCAGGTCTTGTTTGGGCAACCATATATTGACATATCATGGGTGAAACTTCCCTTTCATTTCTAGGAGTAGACTTCTAGTCCTCTCCAAGGTAAATGACAGCACCACTTTCATCAAACTGTCATTTTGAAAAAATTTTAAATGAAATAATGTTCATGGCAATGCTTTGGTTACTACAATATAAATAAGGCAGAAAATACAAATACAGAATGCTTAATGCATATATAGATAGATATAGATATAGATATAGATGATATAGATATAGATATAGATATAGATATAGATATAGATATAGATATAGATATAGATATAGATCAACCCTGTGTTCATCGTGTAAAAGTAACATTGAATGATGACTTGGAAAAGATGCCAGAATAAATAAATAACATTCCTACTGTAGAATTCTTTATTCACTAGATATTAGCTCAAGAAGATTTGGGGTCATAGTAAAGAGTGTTTATAAAGCCTTATATTGCAAAGCCACTATTACAAGGTTAAGTAAAATAGTTGTATGGTATGGTATGGTATATATACAGGTTGCCCATGTACAAATTGCTGGATTAAAAAACAAAAATGAAAGGGCAGGACCAGTCAGGAAATTATCACAGTGATGGAGGCAAGAGATGAATGCAGTGAGCGTGAAGAGTCAAATAGATGGGAATGTGTAGACTTGACAAGGTACTAAGTAGTCTAGAACAATTTCTCAACATGCAACATGTCTAACATGGAAAACAAACAAAGCCTTTCATTAAAATAAATGGAGATGAATGGAAAACAAACAAAGCAGATTTCATGAAAATAAATGGAGATGAAAGAGAGAAAAGCACAAGTATGACAATCAAGAGAAAGAGTATGTTGGAATAAAATACCAGTCATCTGCAAATATTTGATTTTTAAAACTTCTTGATTAATGAGTTCAAATAAAAAAAAAAAGAAATCAAGAATGAAATCTAAAACACCCACTTTAGATGTTGAATGGATAAGGAAGTAAGGAAAAGAAAATAAAAGAAGAGAAAAAAAGGTAAGTAGGGCTGGAAGTCTTAATACTGCTCCTGAGTCTTCTCATTCCTCACCATCCCTGGCCATCACTATTCTTCCTTAGAGGAATAAGATCATGTGTTGATAGTCTCCCTACAGCTCGTTTATTCCACCTAATATAATGTCCTTCTTGCTCAAAAGTAATAGTATTTCCCACCATTAAGGCTTGGTAGTGTTCCATTGTGTATGTACCATATTTTCTCATGTACAGATATGCTGATTCATGTTTTTAGACTGTCTCTATGTTGTGAACAGTACTGGAGTAAGCACACAAAAGTAGGTGTTTCTGTGACAAACTAATTTGACTGCCTCTTGATATATATCTGCTAGTGAGTCTGCTGGGTGATATGGAATTTTTGGAGGAATACACTCACTATTTTGTGTAAAGACTGTTAGATTATCTCTCCACATTCTCACTGGTATTTTATACCTTTAATAGTTTATGATAGCCAGTTTTACTGATGATACCTAATCCTGGTGTGAGTTTTCTGTTTTCTGATAAATAACAATATTGATAACTGGCAACATTTTATCTTTTCCAAGCATGTATGTCTTTGAATGCCTAGTTTATTTCACTCTGGTACTGTCCTCAAATCTTGCACATATTGTGGCGAATAAAGGAAAGTCTCCTTCTCCTTCCTAATGCTGTGTAAGAATTCTATTGTATATATAAACCATATACCCTTATCATCACATGATGGGCCCTCTTCCTGCCTCAATAACTTGGTTAGCATAATGAATGATATTCAAAATATATATAGGATCATAGACATGACTTTGCTCTACTGATTTTAATCTGAGGGATATACTCACAGAAATAAAATTGCTGGAACATATGGCCATTTTTTGTCTGTTGGATGACCAATGTATTACTTTGCATTTCAGTTTATTTTCCTTCAAGTGGTGTATGTGAAGCCTTTTTTCGTTGTTCTATACTATACCCTTTATGCTACACCTTTCATCTGCAGTAGAAAGTCAGTCTTAGTACTAGTATAAGATGATAGCTCCTGGTTTGATTTGCATTTCCCAATGACTCAAGATAATAAACGTCTTTGAATTTATCTGTTAGTCTTTTATGTCTATTAAGGTTTGTCTTTGGCTAGGGAAGTATCAATGTTAGACAACCGTTAGAAGGTGTTAGACAGTGTTAGAACGAAGATTTCTTTTGACTCTCAGTTTTAAAGATGCTTTGCCAGTTGGCTTCACTATTTGTTCTTTGGAGGGGCAGACTGTCGTGGTAATGTGTACAAATATGCTCATTCAGTGGTGGTCAGAAAACAAAGAAATCAGAAGGAGAAAGGGCTAATAATCATGGGCATCTTCCAGAAACAAACACACCAGACCCACTTCTACCAACTAGGTTCTGCCTCTCAATGTTTCCATCACCCCCGAGCCAAAGACTTAACCTGCAGTTGCAGTAAATCAAGATAGATTACAGATATAAACTCTGAAGGCTGGTATAATCTAATGCCATAGACAAGGTAGTGTACAAATGAGAGGAATCTCTCACTATTCTGGATGCGGACACACCCAATGTCAAGGTGTTTTTGAGTTTGATATAATTGCATATGTGCAGTCGTCTTTGTTTACGCAACTATATGTATGGATTAATTCTAGAGTATTATGGGTCTTTTCATTATGGTTTCTTTAAATCCTTGGCAGATTCTGGTTTTAAAGCCAACTCTTTTATACATTTGAGATGATTTTTAAATAAAGCATGAAATAATGATTCAATTTCTTTCTCTGAATATAGCTATCAACTTTTAGATTATTTTAGTTTATTGTCTTCTGTTTCTGCTAGAGTGATATACTATATAGTTCAGGCTGGCCTTGTGCTCCTTATGTAGCCCAGTAGAGCCCAACTCATGATCTTTTGTCCTCTGCCTGCCAAGCACTGAGATTACAAGAATGGACTACTAGCCTGCATTTTGGTTGTCTATTTTAAAATAATAGTCATTTTTATTGCTTAGGGTTTTCACAGCACATATAATTCCTTCCCAATGGTTTATATAAAAACCTTTACTATTAGTAACTTGTATCAGTTTATATATATATAAAACCAAAGTGACAATGGGAAGAAATGGTAATACTAACATTCAATGGAAATGAAATTGCAAAGAAATGGCTTCCTTTATCCACTAGGAGCCACTCACTGATTCCAAGCATTCAAGATTTGTTAGAAAGAGAAGTAGAGGAGTCTCTATGCAGGAAAGAGCCTTCTAAAGTCCAGGTGGGGTAAGGAAAGGACAAATAGGTTCTAGCATACCTTGATGGGCCTCAAAGTGGTATGCTCATGGCCAAGCCCAAATAAATATTGCTTAAATAAAGATGATTCCCCCCCACCCTTCATCTTCTCTCTTGCTGATAGCTTAACCAGAGTCAGCAATGTTTGTTTCTCAGCCATGCTCTACTCTGTGGAATCAGTGTGTTTGCAGCCATCAGGATATATTTTGCTGCCTTCATTTTTCTTGTTTTAACTTAAATACACACACACAGAGAGAGAGAGAGAGAGAGAGAGATGCATATACTAGTAGAGGGTGTTTACAAATTATAAAAATTACAAAAATTGGCTGTGTGATTCAAACCCTTCCGGAACATAAAACAAATATTTTGTTTGTTTCTAGGATGCAGCTAGAATGCCAGATTTGATAGCATCTCAAAAGAATGCAGCCATTTCTGATATTTTACTGGAAACTCTGAAACTGTTGACACCATGAATTCACAAAACAAACAGATGGGCCTCTGTGACCTCAGCTGGGGTTGGACATATAAATATTCCGAGATAAAAGACAACGTCTCTTCTCATGTTTGCAAATAAAAAGAATTTCCCTATGTCATCTTAGCCACCCATACTGTGCTTGGTTTGTGGGGCATTTAATGTGATGGTAACTGTGATAGGTGGGAAAATATTCAAAGGATGTTGGAAATTCCTCATTTAAAAGAGAGAGAAGAAGAGAGGGAGAGAGAGAGAGAGAGAGAGAGAGAGAGAGAGAGAGAGAGAGAGAGAGAAACAAAAAACACCAACACTTTTTTAAAAGAATAAAACAGGTTATTAGACCAAGCAATTCAAAAATGAGAGTAGCAAAACTTTTCAGTTATGGCAAAGTGAAAAAAAAAATATTTTCAATGAAAATATTTAATAAAGATTGACTTTTTATCTTACCAACCAACCAACCAACAAAAAACAGACAACATTTTGCATAGAATTGCCAGGGAGCTGGGGGGGGGGGGGTAGTTTAGAACTTTGTCTCTCTTGTAATCTGGAAAAGTCCAAGCAAAATTATAGTTTCCTAGGCACCCTTTAATCTTCCATTTGTGTTGAAAAGGACCCCCAAAACAGTGATTGTGTAACTTCTAAATTTGAGGCAAGAGAAGTTAGAAATCATTGCTGCTTAAATAGTACTGTGTTGGGGGTATCCACAAAGAGATGACTACTTGTTGAACACAGTTTTAGCCAATGGAAAACCTTTATTAGCCAGTTGGCAACTGTACTGGGTGTTTGGGATCCCACTGAAGCCTTGAGCCTTTCTCAGGGTGAGATTTTAAGCAGATGCTATGTTGACATACTTCAGTTAATAAGATCAGTTAGCCAGAAGCAAAAGTACAGGAACCAAAAGGCAAAGCTAGTAAGTTTAGGTACTTTCCAACAAGGTATATGATGCTGTCTACTTGTTGAGTTTCATGGCATGAGTGCTACTTGAACTAGGAAGTCAGTTGTGCTTAGGTCTGAGTGCCTACTAAGGTCTAAGGCCCTGTTAGAATTTCAGAAAAACAGTTTGCCTTCTCACGAAGTATTTGAGATTAAGAGAAGTATATGTGTAGGTGTATATTTTTTCTCTTTCCTCAATTGAAGTCAGCTCGCCAAGAACTCACTACTTTTTCATCAAATGATATCAGACCTTAAGGGTTCCTTATAAATTGTTGGTTGATATATAAAACTCACACATATTAATGATACATTGTGTAGTATTTTAATACTAGTAGAGATTTTAGAAAGTTTAAAGAAGGATAAGTATACCTCTGTCCTCAAACATCCTATCATTTCTTCAGGATAAACTTTCTAAGTTCTTCGTTCTATGTATCAGACATACAGATCACATTATTTTTGCCTAATGCCACCACACTGTGTAACAGATAACAGGGAGTCGTGCTCAAAGTCACTTAGTGCCCATTTAGCTTCTGTTGTACTATAACTCAACCATCACACAGAAGTTGATAAACAGAAATTACATTTGACAAGTATCAGAAAGAGTAGGAGTTTCATGACTCATTGATAAATGGTTCTTACATACTTGGATGCAACTTGGGTGCAAACGTGGATGCTCAGCATTAATATTTTCAAGGCAGACCTAGTGGACAAGTTCTATAATCCCCTTAATTGGGTTGCTGAGATAGGAAGACAGAATGAGCAATTCAGAGAGACTCTGCCTCAAAAAATATAGAAACAGAGCTGGCAATATAGTTTAGTGATAGAGCCCTTACCTAGAACATGTGAGGCTCTAAATTCAATGCCCAATGTCACAAATACAATAACATTAAATACAAATTAATGTATTCTATCTTGGTTTCCTACTATTCAAAAAGGGAATTGTCCAAACCAACCTTTAAACAATGTAATTGGATTAAACTCATATTTGGTGGGTTGTTACTGCATTCTGGCAGAAGCTCTGCTCATGTCAATGATATACAATAAACAGTGTGTACTGAGGTACTCAGCGTTTTCCTACAGAGAGCAGGGGCATAGTAAGGAGGTAAGCAGAAGCTTGTGAGAAAGTGAAAAGGATTCTGGGAGTAGGCAGAGATCCATGAAGACCTAGACAAAGTTCTCAAAACTGAAGATCTGTCCGGTGAATTTGATGGCTTGGATAAGAAAACATTGTACCATCACTTTGCCTTGTTTTTATGAAAGCAAATATCACATCACCGTCCTTTAGAACAATTCGTGACCAAAAGATTAGCAAGTAGACATGGTATCTGAACCTCCTCAAAGTGTTGGTTATCCAGAACTGATAACAGCTGTGGCTGTTATAAACAGAATTATCTATAAGAACTAGGGTTAAGATAACATTTAGATTTAAGCATGGCTAAATGAATCATGCATCTATTCAAAAAGGCAGGAGTATCGCAACCAGGAGCTGGATGCCAGCGATCCTGCAGTGATTTTCCATAAACAGGATGATCCCACTCCTATGCTGAGGAATGTGTGTGTAAGCCTGATTCATGATATACAAACACCCAAGGGCTCAAGCATGGATAACACTTCAAGTGCAGATCAGATCCATACAGAGGCCTTCTGTTCTTAACTCAAGGACTCAAGTTTACATTCACTACAAATATTATTTTTTCTTTACATAAGGAAATGCAAAAAACTATTGATGTATGTCAGGCATGGCTTGTATGGTGGCTCCTTAGCAAAAGTCTAAAGCCATCAAGAAGTCAGCACAAACCAATCTCTACTCTGGGACTGGTACCAGAGGGAGAAAATTCAGAATACTTGAAGTACTCTGTATGAATTTCAAGCATGGATTTCAGTCTGAGGAAACATTTTGAGAAGTTGCCTTTATTACTTTGGACAAAGAATTTAGTGCCCTGGACACAATTGTGCCAATCACTCCTGTTCTTCCTCTCAAAGGGTTTATGGAGTGTGTTACATTTGTTGACTGCGCTCTGGAAATGTGTTCTTGGCCCAGCAAGGTTACTCGTTGTTTCGCTTTCCTCAGCTTCAATGCTGCCTAGTCCACTGCCTGCTGCACATCAGACACTCAATGGGAAGCTTTGACATAAAATTGAATGGTAAGCACAGGCAAAAAAGAAATATGGCATCCCTAAAGACTCAACACTCAGATGTGAAACAGTCTTCGAGAAGGCCAAGGAGACCAGGGCAGGGATGCAGAGGTGCATAAATTGACATTTCTTGAATGTTGTTCGTCGATACTTGGAAGTTTGCTTTTAAACCTAAGTAAACTAGGAAACAAATTCACTTAATGATTGCCCACTGACTTGAATGTCACGAGGGCAGGTGACTTTGTGTCCCTTTCTCTCCATGTCCTCCACAGTTAGTTATCCACAGGGAAATTTTCCACAGTGAGAGCAAAGGCATGCATAGCACCTTCTGGTACCATAAAAACAAGTCCGTAAGAAGGAAGCTCTCAGGTCACATCCAGCTCAAGGGGCTCCAGGGTCTGTTTCTGAAAAGTATGGTGTCTCCAGCAATAGGGACTTAACTTCTGCCTCTGTAGGGGCAACCAAGGAAAATAGCAAGAGGCTGTATGTTCTGGTAGTCTCTTGGACATCCCTGACCAACAACTCAAAACAGGGCTTTTTATGTCTGACATTGTGCTTTTGATCCCAGTTCCAATGAATACATTTACAAAATGCTTCCTCACTTTGGGATCAGGGAAGATTCTGGAAGATGGGATTTGAAGTACCATTAAGGGCCACAGGAGATTCCTGGGAGATTGTTTCTCCTGGAAATGTCAAAGGCTAGACCAATAAAGTCTCAGCTAGTATGAATGCTGAAACATGAGCTGAACAAGAACAATAGACATGCCAACATAGGTGGAGAAAGCCCACAAAACTATAACTATACACAAAGAACTACAGCCACATAAGGAGTGATGAGAGAGAGAGAAATAATCCTTCTCCTATAAGAGCACATCACTTGGCTATCCAATACCAAATAGTCAGGCCTGAAAACATATATATGAGTAACATACAGACTGAACTGCTTTTAATTAGGAATATATGTGAATATACTATGTGTACATATATGCATGTAATAACAATTAATGAAAAATTGAACAAGAACAATGAAGTTGATGTGGGAAGGATCAGAGGAAGGAAAGAGGGGAGACACGATGTCTATAATGTAAAAAATACTATAATCTAAAAAAATAAAAGGTTAAAAGATAAATTATATGGTGAAAATAAATGACTACCCACATATGCCCTATCCAATATGGCAGCTACAAATATTATTCTTTCTTTACATAAAGAAATTCTAATAACTGGAATTGCAAAGATTATTGATGTATGCTAGGCATGGCTTGTATGGTGGCTCTTTAGCAAAAGTCTAAAGAAATAAAAAAGTCAGCACAAACCAATCTCTACTCTGGGATTACATGGAGTTTATAACCCCTTTCATTAGGTTAAAAATGCAGCAGAAATCAACTCACAATTTTATGTAAATTAAATTGATGTCCCATGATTAAATGGTACTCTGTTAAATAGCATGGGTCTTTACGCACTGAACAAATATGATCATATTTATTGCTGGGATTCTGAGACAGTATTGTGGCTAATATTAGCCTGTGCCCAAAGAAGAATCATTATAAGGAAATTTCATTTGTCAAAACTAAAGCTGTGCTTCCTCGGGCTCAGATTTATTGCATCTTATCCGACTGCATACATGCCTTCAGCTTTCTGGGACTCTTGTTTCTTCCTTTATAAAAGGAAGCTGTTAGGTTTCCATATTGGATGGGAGGATGTATATGTTTGCTTTTAGGACTCTTCAGTTACTTCTCATCTCATGTGGATCTTTCTAGCTTGATCTCCTCCTGCTTCTTCGGTTCGGTTGCATTTTAAATGATCTCCTGATTGAAAAATGTATTCTTCTGGATTTTGATTGTCAGGAAGACGTGCTTATAAAAGTCTAGAGTTGTGTATATGTGGATAACACACTTTTATTAAAAGGATAAATGCAAATAGATCAACATAACCTTTAAAAAAAAAAGACATTAGCCAAAGATCTAAACGGAGGAAAGATCGTTATAAACTTAATAAAGAATTGCAATGTTAAAACCAATCTAAATCACAAAGTCAGATTTATTTGTATCCTAAGAGTTTGTTGAGCACAAAGTAGCTGCAGTTGCAAAAATGCAGATTACTGACATGGCCAGTGACCAACTAGAGTTAAAGAAAAACAATTCTGTAAACTCTGGTCCCTCTGGCTCCCCCGGTTCCCTGCTCCCTAGTAAAGATGAAGATTACACAAGCCCCACCTTCTGGAAAACATGGGAACAGCATCCCAGGAGCCCAACTTTAAAGTCTGTTAACTGACTCTTAAATGAGAGTGATAATAATAATTTCAATCTTAGTATACTGTTTTAAGGTTATATCCCATAGATATTTAAATGTAAATCCCTCTAAAATTACAAGTAAAGGCTTAGTAAATAACTGGGAGTCTGACCTTCCAGATTTTAGAAATTGGGCTTAACTGCATCAGATCTTGTAACACATTGTGTTTGACATAACAAAATAACAAAATCCTAATCTACATCTTAACATCATGATTTTCTTTTAGGCTTAGATCTGAATACATATATTTTAATAATATAATTTAATTCCTTTTAATACCTAGAAGGAATGGTTGATAAGCATAACCCTTAACTTCAAGAACTGTCCTGTTTCAATATATAGGGGAAAATAGAGATTTATATCCTTTTATCTTGCTCAAGAAAAAGAGCCTTACTTATTTTTTTTCCAGAATCAGGAACAAGTGGTCATGCTGAGCTGGTTTGGGCATGGGAGGCAGAATGAAATTTTTCATAAAGTTTAGTAGAAAGATAAACCAAATTGCTGGATAACATATGTGAACATCTTTAAGGCATGAAGACATACCCTCCACCGCTACAGTATCAATAAAGCAAAAATTCTGCACCAAAATGGAAAATATCAATGACCTTTAAAGTGTTTCAGGGATGGAATTGGGGAGTTATCTAGATTGGATTCCAAGATGTACGTAAACACCCATAAGTCTGGCATAGATGTAATTTTCACTGGGTTGGTAGATTGAAGGTACAATTATTAAACAGCTATTTTTGTTTAATGCCATCCACTAAGTTACTTCACACTGTCAAAAACCTTGAAGCCTGGAGGATTCTACGATGAGTGGCGTCCATGATTCTCTGAGTTGATTCCCCCAGGGCCTCTGTTCATGTCACAAGCTACATATGAAAGAGGCAAATGATCACTGGTTTTCAATTCAAGTTATACCACATGCCATATTGTCATATTTTTAATCTGTTATGAGACAATCGTAGAGATTTGAAAGGATAGCAAGAACGCTGCCTTTGTAAACTCCACCAGTTTTAGTAGAACATCACTGCTGTTCTGCATGGACCAATACAGGTTTCATGACCTTCGCCACCTGGTGGATTTAGCAAAGATAAGTAAGCGAGGCAATGATTGCTGAAGGATCATCCTGCTTTTCTTGCTCTACCAACAGGAGGATGAGAAAGATGGAGTTAAATTCCTCAGCCTGTACTTCTGTGGTTGTCACGCACGGCTCTCCCTTTCCAAAACCCTCAAAATAACTTATAAATGCCACATACCATATGTGCTGTAATAATTGGGCGTACTATGGTACTTTCTGTTGGACAGTCCCTCTGGAACAGACAAAATCTATAAAATTCAGCATTTTGCATTTATCCTGCTTTGTGTTTTGAGTGTTTTAAAGAGAGTAACTATAATATCACTTGACAACTTGGCAGGCTCAGGACTGAATAACGGGCACTTGAGGGTATGCAGCTTTATGCTTTTTTAGTTGCTGTCTTTTTGAGACATCTGTTGGGATATGGAAATAAAAGCAATCATATAAATGTACAACTCTTGAATCATGAAAATTAAATAAAGGAAGAGTCTTCAAGGTATAACTTAAAATACATTTTTGCAAAGTATATTTTGTAGCTTCAAACAGAATCTATAAAAACAACCCCTAATTTTGAATTTTTGAATGAGCTTTGAAAAATCCAAAAGATAATCACATATTATTTTATTAATTAGCACTCCTATATCTGGTCTATTCCTATGGGTGAAGAGAATCTCTCTACCTTGAGTTTGCACATTCATCTGAGGCATGTACACCTAGATACCACCATACATTCCCATGAGGCACACGCATGAGCGGACGTGAACAAAGACAAGAAGATTTCGGTGTTTGTAGAATATGTCCAGGATGGCTGAAGCCCACTCATGGCTTTTTCTTCCTTTGCCATTGTTTGTTAATTTTTATTTGTTTGTTCTCTTAGGGCAAGGAAAATGGTTGGGTCTTAAAATAACTTCTCTAGACCCTCCAGACAGATACACAGAAAGAAAATCAAATATGCATGCACATACACACCTACAAATGCACTCACATGCAGAGAGAGGAAGAGGGAGAAAGATAGAGAGAAGGAGGGAGGGAGGGAGGGAGGGAGGGAGGGAGAACACTCATGACTACAAGAGGATCCTTCCAGAAGGCAGACAATAAAATGAATTCTTGTAATCAAGGAATAAACACACTTTTCTGACATGCTAATTCCAGTGAATCCTTGTTATCTGCCGATATATTTAGTTAAAACCTAGATAAACCATGAAAAACAAGAATGATCAATCACTGAGCACCACTGAGCCTGGGAATCCAGGATGCTGCTCATTGCTTTCAGTGGTTTAAAGAATGGATACAGAAAATGTGGTACATTTACACAATGGAGTACTATGCAGCTATCAAAAACAGTGAATTTATGAAATTCTTAGACAAATGGATGGATCTGGAGGATATCATCCTGAGTAAGGTAACCCAATCACAAAAGAAAAAACATGGTACACACTCACTGATAAGTGAATATTAGCTCCGAAGCTCAGAATATTCAAGATACAATTTGCAAAACACATGAAACTCAAGAAGAAGGAAGACCAAAGTGTGGATACTTTGATTCTTCTTAGAAATGGGAACAAAATACCCATAGAAGAAGTTACAGAGACAAAGTTTGGAGCAGAGACTGAAGGAATGACCATCTAGAGCCTGCCCCACCTGGGGATCCATCCCATAGACAACCACCAAATCCAGACACTATTGCATATGGCAACAAGATTTTGCTGACAGGACCCTGATATAGCTGTCTCCTGAAAAGCTCTGCCAGTGCCTGGCAAATACAGAAGTGGATCTTCACAGTCATCCATTGGATGGAACACAGTGTCCCCAATGAAAGAGCTAGGGAAAGTACCCAAGAAGCTGAAGGGGTTTACAGACCTATAGGAGGAACAACAATATGAACTAAGCAGTACCCCCCCCCAGAGCTCTGGGACTATACTACCAATCAAAGAAAACACAAGGTGGGACTCATGTCTCTTAATTGCATATGTAGCAGAGGATGGCCTAGTCAGTCATCAATGGGAGGAGAGGTCCTTGGTCTTGTAAAGGTTCTATTCCCAGAACAGGGGAATGCCAGGGCCAGGAAGCAGGAATGGGTGGGTTGGAGAGCAGGGGGAAGGGATAAGGCATTTGAGGAGTGGAAACTAGGAAAGGGGATAACATTTGAAATGTAAATAAAGAAAATATCTAATAAAAATATATCTTCAACAGAAAAAAAAAAACAGGACTGGTGTGTGCTTGAGCTATTATGCACTGTAATCTGCATATGTTCATGTACAGAATGAAGGGAATATCTAAGCAGGATGCTTAAATTTTCTAAAGCTTTGTTTTGTTTTTCAAAGAAAAATATATGTATGAATTACACACATGTAATCATTTTTACATTATGTTTGCATGTTTCTGTGTGTGAAACACACAAACATAGACACATACACAGAGAGAGAGACAGAGACAGAGAGAGGGAGTTGGAGCCCTTACCCATGGCCATGCCATGCATTGATAAGATGGTAGTGTCATGGCCATTACCAGGAAATATATACCCAGTAGAAATATTAAAAGTTAACACATGTGATTAAAATTGTTCATATCCTCAGACAGGAATTATTTTCATATGGAGGCTTTTTTGTTCACCCACCCTTTTACAAACTGGAAAACAAAATTTCACTTATTACATGGCTGTAAAGTCCCAGGATTCGGCATTTGACTCTTCTTCTTAATGAGATACAGCGTTAATAATCCCAGATCCTGCAATCTTGCAACATTATTAAGCTCCAGAAGCCAGAGACTTTCTTGCTTTTTGTGAATATTGAGTTGTTCTTGCCATTGTTTTGCAGAAATGTATTTATTCTAGAAAGTTCCAATTCAGACACATTCAACCCATCTCAATCGCATTAATCTCAATGTACAGAATAAGGTTGGTGTCCTTAAGAGGACAAATACTTCCAAGGCATTACCTGCTGAGACGTGTTAGCAAGGAACATGTACCTTCCTTTCATTTATCCATCCATTCACCCATCCATCTCTTTTACAATCACTGAAACTGTGAAGGAGCATGGGATTCCTCTAGATCAGTGGTTCTCAACCTTCTTAACACTGTGACCCTTTAATACAGCCCCTCACATTGTGCTGACCACCAACCATAAAATTATTTGTGTTTCAACTTCCTAACTACAATTTTTCCACTGCTATGAATCATAATGTAAACATTTTTGACAATAGAGGTTTATCAAAGGGGCTGTGAGCCCACAGGTTGAGAAACTCTACTCTAGAGAAACTAGAACAAGGTCAAAAGTGCCAGCGTTCATAGTTACACTTAGGAGAATGCAGACATTTCTCTCACTATTTAATACACCTAGGTCATCAGAGGAGAGGAAGATTTCTCTTACAGGTGTACAGAGTTCAGCTATTTACAGGAAGTCTTTAGATCATCTGATGTTGGAAACTCCATGAGGACATTTGTTCTCAACTCTTCGTGCCCCAGAAATGTTGATGTTGGACACAGGGGAAGAAGCTGCCTTGAGGTTTATCTCTCAGAAGTTATTCTATTCATTTTGCATTTGCAACGTTGCCATTTTATGTTGTAGAAAAGAAACAATGTTTGTAGTTTCCACTTTTCACAAATCTACTTTACAAACTAGACCTAAGTGACTTCTTCCTGGTTGTGTGTGTGTGTGTGTGTGTGTGTGTGTGTGTGTGTGTGTGTGTGTGTGTTTCCCGTCATTAGGGAGCTGCTGATTTTTGCAGCAGATTTCCTAATGGCCAAGCTAGAGCTTCTCAACTGTGCATTTGTGTTCTTGTGTGTGTGTATGTGTGTGAGTATATGTGTATGAGTGTGTGTGTGATGTATGTGTGTATGTGTCTATGAGTGAGTGTATGAGTATGTGTATGTGTGTATGTGTGTGGGGTGTATGTGTGTATGTGTGTGGGTATGTATGTGTGTGTGCGTATATGTGTGTGTGTGTGCGTGTGCATATGTATGTGTGTGTGTGTGTGTGTGTGTATGTGTGCTTGTGTGTGTGTCCAATTTTCATCATTGATTCATCCCAGCCAGGATCATCCCATAACTTGACTGCTGAAAATAACATTGCCATAATCATCAATGTGCAAAGAATCTTTTGG
Source organism: Mus minutoides (assembly GCA_902729485.2). Classification (NCBI taxonomy): domain Eukaryota; kingdom Metazoa; phylum Chordata; class Mammalia; order Rodentia; family Muridae; genus Mus; species Mus minutoides. The sequence goes on from LR749721.1 coordinate 1,130,805, forward strand.
GCATGTTGCCCTTGATCCCTTTATGTACAGTGAGTTCCTGGACAGCTGGGGCTACACAGAGAAACCTTGCCTTGAAAACAAATAAGCATCATCATCAACAACAACAAAACATAATTAGAGATTACTTAAAAGAGTACATGGCCATTTGACTAGGAATGGCCAACATAGGCTCATATATTTAAATGTTTGGTCATTAGGGAATGGCACTACTTGAGAAGACGATGTGGCCTTTTTGGAGTAGGTGTGGGTTTGTTGGAGTAGATGTGGCATTGCTGGAGTGGGTGTGGCCTTGTTTGAGTAGGTGTGGTCTTGTTGGAGTGGGTGCGGCCTTGTTGGAGTAAGTGTGGGCTTGTTGGAAGAAGTCAGTCATTGAGGGTGGGCTTCAGGGTTTCGAATGCTCACGCCAAGCCCAGTGTCTCTCTCTTTCTGCTGCCTGTGGATCAGGATATAGAACTCTTGGCTCCTATAGCGCCATGTCTGCCTACATGCTGCCATTCTTCCCACCATAAAGACGGTAGACTAAACCTCTGAACTGTAAGCCAGACCTAATTCCATGCTTTTCTTTATAAGAGTTGCCATGGTCATAGTGTTTCTTCACAGCAATAGAGCACTTACTAAGACAGAATGAAAAGACTTCAGTTTTCTGCCCATTTTTTCACTACATGACAAAATATTAGTCACCATTTATTGATATTATTTTATAATATTTGTAGAATAATTTTGTATAAATATTTAATTCATATTTTAAACATATCATTAAAACTACATTTTTTTTTTTTGTTTTTTCGAGACAGGGTTTCTCTGTCTAGCCCTGGCTGTCCTGGAACTCACTTTGTAGACCAGGCTGGCCTCGAACTCAGAAATCCGCCTGCCTCTGCCTCCCGAGTGCTGGGATTAAAGGCGTGCGCCACCACGCCCGGCTTAAAACTACATTTTTAAATCATTTAATCAATTACAAAAAGTTCTGAATTTTTTGAATCACTTAAGTGGTGTTTTATTTATACATTATTGAATGATTTAGGTAGTATGTGTTTTATTTATACATTATCATTTCCTTCTTCTGAAAGGTTTATATGGTATAATGTCTTTCCATGCTTATTAATGACTCCTTTGTATATATAAAGCCAATCATAGCAGGACAACAAGGATGGTTCTGAAACTACAGTACCTACTGGATGTTATTTTCACCCACACAGCAAGATCACTAATTAAACACTAAGACTTGACAGCATAACTCAGCACCACCACCTGCTGATAGAAAATGAAAATTCAACTTAGTGTATTTTCAGCTTGGAACTGACGTGCTCAAAACGAGGTGTTAGTTAGACTCAAGGTGGGGATAAATGCCATAGTCGCCTTGACTGCTTAGATTTTGAGTCTTAAATAATTTCTTTTCCTAGCGTGTGTGCTAATTTTATAGTCACACTACTGAAGCAGAAGAGCTAAGGAGAAGGACATGAGGAAAGCCGGGTATGGTGATGACATATACTTGAGCACTGTCCCGTCCCTTAAAGAGAAGAGGACCTGTTTCTCTGCCACAGCATCTCTATACAAATACAACACTTATCATAGAGGCAGAGAGAATAGAAAGAAATTAGCACTGTTTACAACATAGTCCAGTAATATATATTAGTCAAGAATTATCCATGTTTCTTAAACTATACATATTTCTTACATATGTAGTCGTCCCTGATACATGTTTTTGATGGAATACAGACAGGAAATAGGGGCGTCTTAGTCTGCGTTTTAATTCCAACCATCCCACTGGCTAACACTGCCATTAGCCTAATCACCTATCTGTTTCAAGATATACATTTTCTTTTTTTTTTTTTCCAACATTTATTAGATAATTTCTTCATTTACATTTCAAGTGTTATCCAGAAAGTTCCCTATACCCTCCCCCCTCCCGGCCCTGCTCCCCTACCCACCCGCTCCCACATCTTGGCCCTGGCATTCCCCTGTACTGGGGCATATAAAGTCTGCATGACCAAGGGGCCTCTCTTCCCAATGATGGCCGTCTAGGCCATCCTCTTACATGAACTAACTAGTACCCCTGAGATCATGTCTCTAGCTGCATATATAGAAGAGGATATACATTTTCTATGTCAAAACATCTACATAGGCCTTGTGGGATTTTACATGACACTGAAATAGCAAATGTAAAACACCCTGTGTAGACATTAGGCACTGAAAAGCACAGCTTCTCCAATTATACTAGGGCTTATTTTTTTAATTAAAAAATTTTAGATCTAGGAAAATAATTGAAGCCTATCATTCTAACTGGTACCACCCACATATTCTGGGATGTGTACCTCTCCACTGGAGAATGGTAGTTACCAGGGGATGTGCTCTGAAAGAAAGGTAATTCACCTACTCCCAGCAGAACAAGAAGAAAAAGGGACATAAAACAGGCTGGATGGGGAAATGGACATGCGTCTGGGGAGCTTTGGAAAGGAGGCAAGTATGAAGCCTAAGCTGCTTATATTTTCTAAGTGGATATTTATTAGCATTTGTTTGGGCATCATGATTAAGTTCACTGGTTTGAGTTCATTTGTGACTTTACTTCTGAGTCTATCATATGTTCATATGTACCCTGGGTAGCTTAATAGAAAACTGTCACTCAAATCCCATGTTTGAAGAGTTCAGGCAAAATCACAGGATGAACTGAACTCAGGGAGATCACAAGGCAGAAAGAAACCGTATCTTTCAAATACATGGAAGACTGTGACTTCAGTCAGACACAGGGTGCATCCCACAAGCCCATAGTAGCTAACTATGGTTTTGATCTATAGCAGGTGGAGCAGTTCAGAAAGGAGCTTCTCTCTCATTAACATGCTTTTAAAGAACAGGCTTTTATCTCTTTCTTTCTGGTGAAACTCACACACCAAACCACTGAAAAGAGTAATTTTCAAAATTTCATAAAAGATTTTTAGTTCTAATAGGCATATATGCATTTACTAGTATTGAGAGAAAAATTATTAGAACAGGCTCACCAACCACTGCAAGTCTTTGGTAAAAAATTAAATGAAAAAAATCCAATACACCTACACCATGGATCCCTTTGGTACTACATAAAATGGTATAATGAGCTGATAAAGCATTAAAAAGATGAATGGATTAACACATAGCTACACAAATGAATGAGGAGAGCTCAAAACTTTATTAAGACAGAAAATACAACAAATACAAAATACAAAAAGCAGAGAAGATAGAAAGAAATTAGTTCTGTTCACAACCTAATCCAATAATATATATTAGTCAAGAATTATCAATAAGCTGTACATTTAAAAAATAAAGTGTAATTATAAGCATGGTAAGCACACGTCCTCAGAATAAACCTCAACGAAAGAGTTAATAAATCCCAATGGAGAAAATGATGAATATTATAGTGAGAAGCAAGCTAGGGATACTACCTTGCCCAGTGGGCAAAGTTAAGCAATTCTCACTAGAACATCACCATACACCAAGGCATATGATTCCTGCTGTGTTCCTAAGAGAGTATGGATTGGTTTGATTCTCTGTTGCTAGATAAAACATATGAACAAAAGCAACTTGGAGAGGAAAGGGCTTATCTCAATTTATTGGTTAGAGCTCAAGGTAGGAGCCATGAGGCAGGAACCAAGGGAGAGAACATGGAAGAACTCTGCTTACTGTCTTTATCCTTCTGGCTTGCTAAGGCAAGTTTTAAATTCAGCACAGACATGCCTATCACAGAGTGGTACTGCTCACAGTGGGTTGGACCACTTACATCAATTAGCAATCAAGAAAATGCCCCACAGAAGAATCTGATGGAGGGGAAAGGAGCTGTGTTTTACTGGTCAATAAAACTTCTCAATTTATGTGTCATAAAATTAGTAATATAAATGTGCATGTGCATTGAATAAGTATTATTATTATTATTGCATCATATTTTTTTCAATTTTTATTAGATATTTTCTTCATTTACATTTCAAATGCTATCCCGAAAGTCCCCTATACCCCCCCTTGCTCCCCTACCCACCCACTCCCACTTTTTGGCCCTGGAGTTCCCCTGTACTGGGGCATATAAAGTATGCAAGTCCTAGGGGCCTCTCTTCCCAGTGATGGCCGACTAGGCCATCTTCTGCTACATATGCAGCTAGAGACACAAGCTCTGGGGGTACTGGTTAGTTCATGTTGTTGTTCTACCTATAGGGATGCAGACCCTTTCAGCTCCTTGGGTACTTTCTCTAGCTCTTCCATTGGGGGCCCTGTGTTCCATTCAATAGATGACTGTGAACATCCACTTCTATATTTGCCAGGCACTTGCATAGCCTCACAAGAGAGAGCTTTATCAGGGTCCTGTCAGCAACCCAATAACAAAAGAATACACATGATATACACTCACTGATAAGCAGATATTAGCCCAGATACTTAGAATATCCAAGATACAATTTGCAAAACACATGAAACTCAAGAAGAAGGAAGACCAAAGTGTGGATACTTTGCTCCTTCTTAGAATGGGGAAAAAATATACCCATGGAAGGAGTTACAGAGACAAAGTTTGGAGCTGAGACAGAAGGAAGGACCATCCAGAGACTGCCCCACCTGGGGATCCATCCCATATACAACCACCAGTTCCAGACACTATTGCATATGCCAGAAAGATTTTAAATAAGTATTATTTAAAGGATAATGGGAATAAAGTGGGGATTAGGACAAACTATGTATTTAATGATGCATTTTTTGCACTGTAATCCCCATGAAGGCGAGAAGCAAAGTATTTTGAAGAAATTATTCAGATAACTCTAGTATCATGTCTGACACACAGGAAAATCTTCATAACCACATTATTCAACTATTCTTCACATAAAATAGTTATATATACTTAATGTGTGGAATTAGCAACATTTTCCATAAACATATGCACATGTATACCTCCACATCTATGAATGTTCTTCCACAATCAAAAAATGGAAACACCATAGAACCTCTTACAGCCCCTTATGCTTTTTAAATCTCTCTCTTGATCCTTTCCCCAGCCTTTATCAGATAATTTCCTTAGGCAATGAAGATGCAGAGATTCATAATGGCTTATAGTGTTGAGAATAAGTAACTGCTCAGTATTCTGCTTTTACAACATATGCATCACTACCACTAAGGCTCAAGAAACCCCCTAAAAAAGAAAACAGAAGGAATGTAAGATCTAGATGACAGGAAAGAGGACTATGGAGTCCTGTTTCTAGGCCTAATACTACCTTTACAGACATGAGATTACAGCAATGGCCGTTGACTGCCCTGGGCTGTCCAGAGTTATATATAGACAGGGGTCAGGTGTAGAGAAACCATGGGACCTTACCCCCCAGGGAGAACTATTGACTACTGATGGATTCTGGGAAAGAGAGTGTCGCTGTCTTTAGCTCTGTAATCACTCTTAAGCCCTCCATGCTTCAGTAGATAATTATATGCCCATGCTCACACAGTAGACCCCAGTTAAATGTGGTAGGTAACAAAGCAAAACAAAATGATACAAATGTGGGAAAGGAACCTGAAGGGGGAGGATAGGAGAGAACTGTGAGTAGGAGAGAGAGATAAGAAAGGCGTGAATCTTTATATATTATACACCTGTATAAAATTACCAAATAACAAATTTTAAAAGTTGACATCTTCAGTCCTTAGGTAGTAATTTTTACTTTGATACTAAAAGTAATTAAATTATGCATTACTTCTGTCTTAATAATTGAAATGCCTTCTGATTATTTTCTTTGCCCTACCTCTACTTTAATACTACACAAAGATAATCGGACTAGACATCTGTGTTGGTGGGTTGGTCTGGTGCTGCTGTGTATTCAAGTGCTAATACTGGCCTCCAAGATCTAGTTGCACCCAGACAAGCAAGATCCTCAAGTACACTGCTTGGTATTACATAAATTGTTCTCCAATTTAAAGTTAATTGGTTAATAAAAACCTAGAGCCTCGGATTGGGCATTAGAGAGAGAAAGGTGGGACTTGATGATTGAGTGAGGGGTCTCCAGAGAGACCACGGGGAGATGGAGAGAGGAAGAGGCCACCCCGAGAAGAGATGGACCATGAGTACATGACCAGAGAAGTGGTCCCTGAGGGCAGGTTGATAGAGCAAGAATAACCTGGCAAGAATCAAATATCAAGTACCAAAAGACATGTGACTAGAATGTGAGTTAGAACAGCTCACAATGTACCCAATCTAAACTTACAGTTTGTAAGTAAAAGAGCATGATTTTGTGTCTTTTATACAGGCTAGCTAAAACAAATAATTCATTTACACATCTGTTTCTTTTTTTAAAATTTCTGGGTAGAGCATTCATTCTTTTGTCTTTTAATATTTTAGTAGCTATATATTCTTATGTGTGCCTTCTACCAGCTAGTATATGGATCTCCCACTCTGATTTTTCTAGCAGATATCACCAGAAATAGACAGTAGATTTAATTCCATGTATTACTTGAAGTGTCAATTTGCTTTATCTAGTTTAATTTATGACATCATGAGTTAACTGATTTTTTTACACATTAAACCCGTCTACATTTCTCAGATGAACTTAGTCATGATAAATTAGCAGAATTGAAAACATACCTAAACCAAAGACGTAGCATAAAAGAAGACCACATTGCAATAATTTCAATAGACATATGTGAAAATTCTTAACCACATGGTAACAAATGTAATCCAGTAAAATTTAATAGACAAGACACAAAGTTCAAGAGCAATCATGAAAAGACAGAAAAAACCCAAGAACAGACATGAATAATTTTCATGAATAGGTTTCTGTGTTATGATTAGCTTTCACTTTCTACAGCGGAGTCATCATAAAACATGGTTTTTACTTGGTTTTGGTGAAATTCCTTAGTCTTTACTGGCATTCGTTTTCCTAATTCCAGTAATTTAAAATTATTGTCAAGTAATTCTGTCTTTGGATCCACTCATTCTTGTTGGGGGACCATATAAGAGGAACAACAAAGAGCTTTACTCATGGAGTGCAACCCACTGGTTAGCACAGTCATCATGGGTGTGCCTTGGAGAGGCAGAGCCCCGAGGACTATGTGTCCTGAGGACTTCATGCTGTTGTGGAGTGTAGCTCTGCTTGCTGCCCTTGCACCCCTCCTAATGTATGAGTTATATGAAAACTCTCAGGGGGCTTCCACCTCCTCACTGGGTAGTATCTTTGGCACTCACCACAGGGCTTAGTCTTTTTAAGCATTGTTGCTGGAGCAGATGAATGATTCAATCACCTCCCTTGGGGGAAAAAAACTTAGAAATGTAGCTTGCTAGAAGTGACCACCACCCTTAGAAGGAATTTGGAGACGGAGATTGTTAAGTTAAGATGTTTTTGTTACTGGCTCTGAAGTAGAGAATCTTAGGGAACAATCTGAAGTTCAGACAAGCACATTATTAATAGGTGAGCTAAAGAAATTTTTAAGTCAGGGAAGAACATTGACAGCCCAACCAGTACCAGCTGACACGCCTCTCTTGCTAAAGCTAGGCAGCTGGTCAAGACCATGATTAATCTCTTGTACCCATTTTTGCCCTCAGCTTCCTAATATAATTTAACAACAACCAAAAAATTGTTAATGCATAGATGTGCAACCTGAGGATTTAAGTGGAAATCGCTGATCATTTTATATAAATATTTAAATTTATGACTTTTTAAGGTTTTTGTTGTCCTCTGAGAGACTCCACCCAGCAGCTACTCAGACAGATACAGACACCCACAGCCAAACAGTGGATGGAATTTGGGTACTCTTATGGAAGAATAGGAAGCAGAACCCCCAGAACTTGTGTCTCTAGCTCCATATGTAGCAGAAGATGGCCTAGTCGGCCATCATTGGGAGGAGAGGCCCCTTGGTATTGCAATCTTTATATGCCTCAATACAGGGGAACGCCAGGGCCAAGAAGTGGGAGTGAGTGGGCAGGGGAACAGGGTGGTGGTGGCGGGGAACTTTCGGGATAGCATTTGAAATGTAAATTCAGAAAATATCTAATAAAAAAAATTAAAAAAAAAATGAAGCAAGCTTCACAAGACGACTTAGTTTGGTTGTCTGAATATTGTAGACTTACAAAGCAAACACAGAAACAATGCACGCATTTATAAACACGATTTTGATAAAGCTGAGTATGTTTTCCTGAGTGATGAATTCTGTTTCTTCTACCCTAAATATACCAGATAGTTCATAGCCGTGTCTGAGACCCCATTTATGTAGATTTCCTATCGTAAGTTGCAAATGCATGCTTTCTGATCAGTTCCATGCTAAGTCATATGGACCTTTCTTTTCTCCAAAAGAGAGAGATGAGACTATCTTTGTCCTGGCTAGAGATTCAGAAGCATCCAGGTAAAAGCAAGAACTTCAAAGAAGCAAGAATTATGATTGGGGAATCAAGTCAAGATTCCATTCAGAGATAATGGCAGCAAAACGAACATGATAATAAGATGAATTCCTTGGTGGTGAAATAAAATGCCATTGCTGGATTTTCTGCACAAAGAAGTCCTATATTCTGACACTCTTTCCATGTGCACACTCTTAGCAAAAGGCTTATTAAAAGTACCTTAGGAATGAAAGTCACTCAGCGACAATGAGGTAACATGGAACACTATTAGTGAATCTTGATCCATACACACATAAGTTAGATCTGTTATAGAGATGGATAAATTCCCTTAGCTGTTGCTTTACATAATCACGACAAAAATAATTTGTTCAGCTGTGACTGCAGTGGGATAACAGCACACACAAATGTTAGGAACTCCTTGCCTGTGGGTTGCCAAAATGTTTAGGGAATATTTATATTGATGAGTGAGTAAAAAGGCCCTGGGCCAGTAAGGGGGGCTCAGCAGTTGGGGGATGAAGTGTTTGTATGATAAGCCTGACAATCTGGATCAAAGTCACTGTAGAAGAAGGGAAGCAATTTCTGGGCTTTGTCCTTTGACCTTTATGCACATGCAATGCCACAACACACACACACACACACACACACACACACACACACACACACACACACACCACCATCATCATCAGAGTCAAATTTTACATCAATAAATGAGAACAGAATGTCTTTTCAATGCTCACCATCCACCACTCTCATTGGCACGAGTAAATGTTTAAGTTAGATCCATTCAAAACAGTGGCTTAGACTCACGTGGCTTAATACAGAGAATTTAAAAGAAATAAGTATCAACATGATCTCTAAATGAATGTAATTGTCAGACTTTGATTACTAGGAACAAAAAAAAAAAATCAAGTATACGGGATATTGTGTGGACTACTAACCCCTAGACTCACACAGCACGTTGTGTTTCCTTGTGTGAAATTTATTTTAGCTTCTGTACATGCAAGAACATTTTTTGATTTCTTATGACAGATAGTTCAGGTCTTCATGAAACTCATGGACCCAAATGATCAAACATTCCTTCCACATTATAAGATATTTCTATCACCAAATTATAACTCAGTGTCAATTTCTGTAAGATACATCCATTTCTACAAAATGCCCAATGAGCACTGAAGTTGGAAACATTCAAGATATTCCTCATCATTGGTTGGCAAAAGCCACAAAAGGTTGAAACATTTGTTAAAAATATTACTATTTAAAAGAGTTAGAATGAACATCAATCATCGCCTTCTGGCCTGAGTACATTTCTTTTTGTAGTTTAAAAATGACTAATTTTTAAAACAGATTATTTCTCATAGTGCTGAGGTCTTCCTATTAAAGTAGAGACAGGAGGTAACATCAAAAATGCTGCCACAGTTTTGATACCTCTTGTGTTGTTGCTGCTGTCCCCCTTATCCATAGCTCCTCCCAATAGTTTCCAATTGCTTCGCTAGGATTATTTTAAATATATATGAATGTATCCATTCCATGTGTGTCAATGTGCACTTTTATTCTATTTCTTCTTACAGCACAGCACATATGAACTTTGAGTCAGAATCTATGTCTCTTCACCAGTATCTCCTGCATAATACTGTCTAACTATCCCAGAACAGATAACCTGCAGGACAGTCATATAGGTCCTCTCTATTGCAAATGACAGCTATCCCCAAAATTAGAACTTCTAGGTTCTCAATAAATTCCACTGTACTCAAAGCAAGTATAAAAGTATAATAATAATTGGCTTGTTGGGGAAATTGCAGAAACTTAGATAAATTTCTTTAAAAAAAAAATAGAAAACGGTCTTGGAAGTTATCCTAAAAGGGAGGTTGGAAGACAAAGTTGATCTAATTAGGAAAGTGTAAAGAAAATATCCAAATGCAAAACGTACGCCTTGTAATAGTCTGGAGGTAAACAAAGAAAATCTGTCTTAATGGTCTAAAATGAGCACATCATAATTGTACAAAAGCTGGCAACAACATATTCATTCATAGAACAGACATTTGGCCTAGGCTGGCTTGGAAAGGAACTAAACTCAGAAACAGAGGTGAAGATGGGGTATGTTGCAGAAGGGTGATCAAAGATGATTTAACAGATGGAGTAGGTGAAAGAATTGCTATAGACACAGCTGAGGAGGTAAAGTTGAAGTTCTGACCCCAAGTGTGGGTCCCATTCTGTGCCATCCCACAAAACATTCCTCAACTCTGTTGTTTGTTCTCCTTTCCTCCATATCATGGATGCATGGGTCTCTATTGGCCCTGTGTAGTATGAAGAAGTATTTGGTTAAAGTTAACAATTTAAATAGGTAATGGCAGTGGTGGTGGTTACAATAAAGACATGTATTATAACATCTATACTAACAGACTTGTATACTTAGAATGCTATTTAGACCTATCAATTTATTTCTAATTTTAGAAACATAAAAATCCCAAATCTCCATTTAATTATCCAAAACTAAAGACAGAAGCATCACGTAGCATGAGTAGCAGAACTGAGATTCTATGCTATATCAAGCTGCATCCGTTATTCTCTGCTGTCTTCAATACACCCCTCACACCACTGGGCTCACCTTACACCCAAATAACAAGTCACCTTATGGCTAATAACTAAAGTCTGCAAGATAGCTATGGGCTTTTTCATATTATGTAAGAGCTAGGTATATAAAAAGTATGGCATCTAAACAGGGTTAGTGTTCCCCTTAAAAACAACGCTTGCATAAATAAAGGATCAAAAAATATTGCCACCACAAAGCCTTTGACTCCTAAATCACATCTCCAGTCTTGACTGTTGCTGTTCCCAGAAGATTCTCAATGCCAACTGGACCTATGACATTTGACTATGGGAGAGAAAATTCCTTTCTCTTTTCTCTAGGCTCTGAGTCTCAGAAGGCTGCAAACCACAGGCATAAATTCATCTGTAAGATTGTAAAACACAGGACACATGCTTGTGTTTTTGAATTAATAAACTCATGCACTATATTGAATGCAATTTAGCGTTTTCCCCCATTGTTTTTAAAGCTATTGTCTTATATATAAAAAAAATCAACCTACGCTCAAATGTAATTATTAAATTACTTAAAAGCACTTGGAATCCTTGACCATGTAACAAAGATTGCTGAGAGAAGCAATCACAAAGCTTTAATGGCAGTCATTCTTAAACGTTGAGATTATATGCTTGCACCAGCTTATTTTGGCAAAATCATTAAAATAATTCCTGAAAATATGTAATTCTATCTTTGATGATCTTCATTTACTAATTTAAATCCAATCTTGGGATTAATAGATATTTTGATTTACTTAGAAAAAGAAAATCATTTTCTGATTTGTTGTTTTGATAAAGTTGCTCTCAAAATAACCTTTAACAAAAACAAAAACTTCTTTTGAAATATTGACTAGAGATCATCCAATTTAAAAAGAGAAGAAAAACCCAGAGCTTGGCATATGTGTAGGAAGACTAATTGTAGACTTGGGTTTCTCAGTGCTCCCTGAGAAGCAATAGAAGAGTCTTGGAGAAACTGAAATAATGACGTTAACAGCCCACAGTCACAGTAAGAAACTGGAATCAGAAAAAAGTGAGAAGGAATTCCAGGGTGAATGCCAAAATGCCGAGATAAAATGCAAAGAATGATCGATCGTGGCTCCTCACCTTCCAAAGATGAGTTTTTCAGTTCTGCATGGAAAGAGCTGGCGACGGAATCCCACTTGCAGAAAGCTAGATTTTGCCACGCGCAAAGGTTGCTGAGAGAAGCAATCACAAAGCCTTAATGGCAGTCATTCTTAAATGTTTACTCTTAAATCTCATTCCTAAGCTACTAAAACTGGGGACACGGCTGTCTGTTGCTAAAACGAAGGGGGTTCCAGTAAACTGCTGTAAAATGTCAGACCATTAACATCCATGGAGATGACTCTCCTGGGAATTCAGATACAGCCTTGACCATCTTAGCAGGGACAGTTAGACATCTGTGGCAGGTTTTATGGAGATAACTGGAGGCTGTTTTCATGTCGCTGCCATAGAGAATTTCTCCGTTAGCGCCACAGATTTATTGAAAATAGCCCCAAACCCATTACGAACCTAGTAAGTTGCATCTCTCTTATCCTATATTGATCTTCTTGACAAACAGTGCTAAGGGGGTTGGAAAAGATTGCAAGAATACGTTGAAGCTCATTTTAAAGGGTTCTTTTGATGGAAGAGGCAGGTCTGGTAGCCAATAGCAAGGGCAAAGGGGAGAAACCGCGATGATATTCATTTCTCAGCTGAGCTCTGGTTTCACACGTTTAAGCAAGTTTCACGCGTTTGTTATGGGAATGAAGAATAAGATAAGTCTAATTTTACTCTTTAATATTATTCATAAGAAATATCCAGAACAATATTCAGAATATTCAGAATAATAATAGCTGTATTCAAGCTCATCATGTTGACATGGGTTTTGCAATGAGGAAGAGTTCGGGCTTAACTTGGAAACCAAGTTAACATTGTGATCTGCACCCAGTGCTCAGGTGTGGGACGAAGATAACAGAGGACTTGGAAAGTATCCGGAAGAAACCTGAATAACAAGAACAAATGGAGTGCTTACTAAATCAGCACGACGGGATTCTTGCTGGCGGAAATCCAAAATCACCCAATGTGGCATCCCATCAGATAGGCACGCTGATCACCTATCAAGGATGAAAAACTCAGACAACACTTCGAATTCTTGGTAAAATCGGTCATATAAAGGATGAAGGCTCAGAAGTCATGATTTTGTTGAGGACATATAGATTAGAGTCTGATCAAAGAGACAACCTGTCAACATCCCCCAAAGATGTATATGTATATATTTACTATATTCAAGAAGCAGAAATCCTCATGTTATAGACAATGTATAAGATATTTTATATCATATTTATATATCATTATTTTATATCATAAAATAATATATTTGAGTGCCCCAAATTAGGGCACACATTCTAGATTTTTCTTGGGGTAGAGGGTAGGACCTGTCTTTGTCTTCCACTGGAATGAGCAATTGAGAAGACGATTTCAGTCCCAGATCAAGCAGAAACGTCTAGGCAAGTCATTTTTTATCTACAAGTACCTTTCCCGGAGATCGTTATGTTCTTTATAGGAACAAAGTCTGCCACACACTATCCTTGAGACCACCTTTCCCATGTGTTTTGCTGGAGTACATTAAAGGCTGCTGTGTCTCCAAGCCATCATCTACCTGCTGACTGCTCCATAGCTACAGAATCCTCATTATATGATGACTAATATCCAGGCTCCAACTTATGCATTAACTAGTTATTTAAAAAGTCATTAAAAGTAGGGTTGGTGTTTTAAGACACAATATGTTAGTCCACCTCATAAACCAGGGTGCATTCTCAGGCTCTGGCAACAGCTTATCTGCATTTGTCTCCAGCCCTTTCAACCCAAGGAAAGAAAGTGACAGAAAAGTTTGGCCCACGCTTGCACATACTTTCCAGGGCAGGGGAGGAATCTCAGGCAAGGCTGTGCTTAAAATTAGGCACTTTTATTACTAAGAGGAATAACAGAAAAAGAAATTATCTACATTAAGTTCAAATCCAGCAAACAAAAGTTAGAATGGAATGTTGCAATCATTTCCAGTTTTTTTTTTTTTTTTTTTCCCCCTGAATGCCGGCTTCAGATTCTCTCCAAGTCCTTATCCCTCAGTTTAGTGACTTATATACTTTAATGCAATTTGAAAACTGCATACTATTAACCAAACTTGATACAGAAGTATCAATAACAAATGACACCTTTGTTGTTGGGATAGGTAGGTAATTGGGTTCTTCTTTCTCATTATATTTTAATTTTATAATAAAATATAATTTTGATTTGCAGGTTTCAGAGGTTTCTGTTCTCTCTGCGTCACTGATTTTTAGACTGTAAGCCACAGGCATAAATACCTTTTTGGTTTCTTCTCTCTGCTCTCTCAGAAGTGCTTCTTTTAGCTTAGGCCCAATATATTCTCAGTACATGGTGGGGGTATTAGAAAACAAAACAAATATAAAACATACACACATGTCAGGATGAGTATTTCAATTTGAAATTTAGAAAACATTGGTATATCAACAACTCCAGCAACGACAAGCTGGAGAATTAAACCACGAAGATAGTGGGAAAACTCCATGATAACCAAGGCACGGGCATAGGTATGAATGAATGGACATGTCAGAGAGGACTTTCAGGGAAAGGGACATGTTCTCTGGTACTTGAGTGCCGGATGGTTGTCATAGGTCTTCGGTGTACACTGCCTAAGCCCACGGAATGCATAGCATCAAGAGTAGAGCTGACTGAGGACCAAGACGTGTCATTGCAAATTACTCAGCTGCAACAAGCATGTCACTCTCTTGGAGACTGTTTATAATGGATAGAAAGAAAATGTTCATAACACGTAAAGGAATTTTAATCCAGCGACAAGGCTTCTCTGACAAGGGATCATATCCAAAGATATGATCCAGCTGGAATGCAGACATCACACACACATACACACACACACACACACACACACACACACACACACACACACACACCTTTAATGCCTCTGGCTGGAATATAGTCATGAGCTTAGTACACACCTTTGATTTCTCTGGCTTGAACACAGGCATGCTTTTAGTGCACACCTTTAATCCCTGCCCCTGTGATGACTTCTATTAAAGCATTTGCCACATGAAGTGATGGTAATGAGCACATGACCCGACGGAATAACCAATACATTAAACTAAAAACAAATGCACTCGGTGCAAACGTTGACTCTGTATGGGCTGGGAAAGAGTGGCGAACCATGCAGAGATCTGCCTTTCAAGGTCTCTTAATCAGGCTTGTGCCTCTTACATGAAGCTAGTCACATAGAGGGTTGGGACTCAGATCTGATTCCTTAGTAGGTCTTCATCACCAAGCAGAGTGTAGCTATAAAGTGTTTCTGGAAAGATAGGTCATGAAGAAAGGGCATATCAAGCTTAAAGACTTGAGTTCAAAGATTCCTGGTGGAAAGAGGAGAAAACCACCAATTCCCATGGGCTGTCCTCTACTGTCTAACCTCTGCATAGTTTTCTCTCTCTCTCTCTCTCTCTCTCTCTCTCTCTCTCTCTCTGTCTGTCTCATATATATATATATATATATATATGAGACATACATACAACACACACATGCACACACACATACATTCACACAGGACACATGTAATAATTTTTTTTAAAGATAAAAGCAAAGGGTTACTGTGTAAAACAGGAAATCCAGTCCTGCCTGGATAAGGACTCAGTGTAGTACTTACAGTGAGTACTTACATCGTACTGTAACTAGCCCATTGGATGGAGAAGCCTGGCCTATGTAATATTCCTCACAGTCTAGCTAAAGTAGCAGAGGGTGAAGTTTTCTAGATTGACAGTCATCAACTGGGACCACACACAGCCACAGGGGGATTGGTAGACTACTTGAAGACAGAGAAAAAACATATTCTCTCCCTAATCTTAATTTTGTGCGAGAGAATTTCAGAAGCCACGGCCAGAGTAAGTACTGTGCTCTAGAAGTAGCCCTGACGCTTCCCATGGCTGCCCGCTGCAGTATCTGTTGGCACCTGACTCTTCTCTCCTATAGGTGTCATTGTCTTTCTATCCTTGTAAAATCAGGAGTCGCTGACCTTAAGTCAGATCACTTAAGTCAGTGATCTTAAGCAATGGCCTTAACCTTCCTGAGATTCCCTTCTATTATCCATGCCAGGAGGCTACTCGTATTATCGTGGGGGGCCAGCAGTAGTGTAGGGTGCTGAATAATGACCCTGGTTGTCAGGGATCAGTAATAACAACCAGTAACCGATATTGCTGCTGTTATTTTGGGACTTAACACAAGAGTCCACACATAGTTCATATTCATTATACATGGATTAAATTCAAGACCTCATCTGGAAGCGTGGCGACTTTTCCCTACTTCCAGAACCTTCTCTGACTCCCAGTGGTTGTTTACCAGTGTTTCAACAGTAAACAAACGTAGGCTTTGTTGAGAATCCAATGGAAGTCCATTGTTACTAACTTTGAACTTTCATGATTGGTTAATATATCCTGGCACAAATACATCATAATTTATATGAGTTTTTGTGTGATCTGCATTTCTGGTACTGGTTTCAAGGTGACCTTTTTTTTTTCCCCAACCCAAAGCATTTTCTCCTTTAAGAAATCTAGGAAATGACAGCTATAAAGAAAGGGGATAAGACAGTGTCACAAAAACATCTGACAAAGAACCTGGCCAAGGCAAGGGTTGCAGCAGAGGCTTGGTACTGAGTTGAACTGCAGCGCCATCTGGTGGACATGTGCCGTGCTGGCCAGGTGCAGCATTTCAATGAGTGTTTCTTAAGTTGAAGGCAAGTCAAGGTTACCTTTCTCCGCCCCTGTTATGGATGCGCAAGATAGGAATCTAAGAAAAGAGATGACAGATTTTATGTTACAGAGGAGTAATGTATAGCCACCAGATGTGAGGCCATACTCAAACGTCTGTGTTTTCATGTGGCTAAGTGCTCATGAACCTCAATGATCTAACATTTAAAACGAAACTCCCTTTTACATTAATTCTTGTTATATACATGTATATGTATGCATATGTGTGTGTTCTGCATTTAACCCATGTATAATTAACATGTGTTATATGTAGGCTTATGTGTTAATCCCCAAAGGAACAATAGCAATATTGGTGATATACACCCATACATATCCCTAAATGTACCCTTCTCGGTCTGTATAATGTCTCAAGTATGCATGTTTTCAGGGCTGACCATTTGATTTTGGACCAATTGACCAACTGATCTGCTCTTCCCCAGGGTAGATAACCCTATCCCCAGAATTCTTCACACATTTGAATGAGAGCAAGGAGGGGCACGAGAGAGTGTGTTTGGAGGAAGGAAATGGAAGAAAGGCACAAGTTGTGGGCTTTTAAATCTCAAAAAATAAAAGTAATAGAACATTGAACCCTGCCGTTGTTGTAAGTATAAACTGAATGATTGTGTGAAAGGACATAAAACAATATATTATTAAAGAAAAAACTAATATGTTAAGTGTAGCTATGGAAGCAGACACTATGTCATTCAGGCTACATGTGAGATGTACTCTAATTTAGTCTGCACCAGGCCTCTGCATATACTATATAGCACACAAAAGGTAAGACACTAAAGGCTTACCCTTAGAGAAATGTCAGTCCTGTAATGAAGAAATATGTTAATTCTTGAAACAAACACAATATGACAAAGACTTAGTAGAGTCCGAGCAGGCCACATACTTAGTCCTGCCACACAAGGAGACGTCCATAAGATCGTGGCAGTGAAACATAAAATATAACTTTATTTGAATTGGGTCCTACACAAAATGTTACTGCCAGGCCAGGGTAAGTGAGGAAAGCCAGAGGAAATTCTGAATGTAGAATATTAATACTGAGAAAGAAATGATTGTAAAGAATATTATCCTATAGTTAGAAAACTTTCACTCTCCTCAAAATTCCCATGGTTTGTGCCATGCACAGTAAAAATTTAGGCTCTCCCAGGAAAAATATCTTTTCTGCTAATTAACATAAACAGGAAAATTTGCCTGGTAAGAAAACAATAGATGACCATATACTTTTTATAAAGCAGAACCTTCCCATGTTTAGAGGAATGGGGGATTTCCAACATGTACTGAGAAGCTGACAACATCCTTTATTATTATTATTATTATTATTATTATTATTATTATTATTATATCTTTTCTTACAGTCCAGTCATTATACCCGTCCTGGTCTACTCTCTGACTGTTCCTCATCCCCTCCCTCCTTTCACATCTCCAAGGGGATGTCCCCAATCCCCAACCCCCACACCACTAGAACTCCCCATTCCCTAGGGCCTCAAGTCTCTCCAGAGTTAGGTACATCTTCTCTGACTGAATTGAGACCTGCAGTCCTCTGCTGTATATGTGTTGGGGCACTTATATCAGCTGGTGTATGCTGCCTGGTTGGTGGCTCAGTGTCTGAGAAATCTCAGGGGTCCAGGTTAGTTGAGACTGCTGGTCTTCCTATGTGCCCCGCCCCCACAGCTTCTTCCAGCTTTTCCCTAACTCAACCCCAGGGATCCCAGGCTTCTGTCCATTGCCTGGGTGTAAGTATCTGCATCCAACTCTTTCAGCCTCTTGTTGGGCCTCTCAGAGGGCAGCCATGCTAGGCTCCTGTCTGTAAGTACACCAGAGTATCAGTAATAGTGTCAGGCCTTAAGAGCCACCCCTTGAGCTGTATCCCACTTTGGGCCTGTCACTGGACCTTCTTTTCCTCAGGCTCCTCTCCATTTCCATCCCTGCAGTTCTTTTATAGACAGGAACAATTCGAGGTCAGAGTTTCTGACTGTAAGATGGCAATCCCATCCTTCTGCTTGATGCCATCTTTCTACTGGCGATGGACTGTACAATTTCCCTCTCTCCATTGCTGGGCATTTCCTCTAAGGTCTTTCCCTTTGAGTCCTGAGCATCTCTCATCTCTCAGGTCTCTGATACATCCTACCTCCTGAGGTTGCCTGTTCCCACTCTTTCTGCTGGCCCTCAGGGCTTCAGTCCTGTTTGTGACCCCAATACCTGATCATGTTCTCCTTTTCCCCTCCCCTCCCCTCTCCCACCCGGGCCCCTCCCCCACCCCATGATTGCTTTCTTCTCCCTCCCAAGTGGGATTGAGGCATCCTTACTTGGATCCTTCTGCTTATTAACCTTCTTGAGGTCTGTGGATTATATCCTGAGTATTCTGTACTTTTTGGCTAATATCCAATTATTAGTGAGTACATACCATGCATGCCCTTTTGGCTCCGAGTTACTTCACTCAGCATGAAATTTTCTAGCTCCATTTGCCTGCAAAACTCAGGTAACAACACATGTTAGTGAGGATGTGGAAAAAGAGGAACACTCCTCCGTTTCTGGTGGGATTGCAAACTGGTACTACCACTCAGGAAGTGAACCTGGAGGTTCCTCAGAAAATTGGAAATATATCTGCCTGAAGACCCAACTATAACACTCTTGGGCACATACCCAAAAGATGCCCCACCATACCACAGGGGCAAGTGTTCCACTATGTTCATAGCAGCCTTATCTGTGATAGCCAGAAGCTGGAAACAACCCAGAGGTCCCACAATGGAACAGTGTTTACAGAAAATGTGGTTCATTTTTACAACGGAATACTACTCAGCTATTAAGAATGAGGACATCATGAGTTTTCTAGGCAAATGGATGGAACTAGAAATCATCCTGGGCTGGCTGCATCTTGAGACTTAGTTTGAGCCTCCTCATCCACTTGCCCACTGCTCAACACTCTGGTAACTTCTAAAGTATGTGTCCTGATTTAATGTCTCCTGTGGCTGCTGCTTCTGCCTCTGAGTATCTTCTTCTCAGCCTCATTTTTTTTTTTGAGGCAATGATTATTCCAAGTGAATCCCACAATCCCATCCTCTATACCTCCTGACTTCCCAGTCTGATACACAAACCTTTTCCGTATGCTCCCTTGGCAGCTCCTGCTATGGTATTGGGCACAATGACTGTTTCATTGTGGGCAGAGCCCACACTCCATGTTTTGCAGTGCAATGCAAACTTCCTCCCACCAAACACCCATTCCTTCATTATTTCACATCTGGACTGTCTTGTGACTTACTAGAAGCACCCAAATGCTGAAGAAGGCCAGTCTGCTTGTTTCAAGCTAGATCTTAGTCATTACTTCCTAAAATCAAGGATTTACCCAGTCCAAGCAAGAGGTGCCCATTGATATCTCATTTACTTTCCAGAAGCCCTGGTATCTGCCATATAACATCTCGTTAGATAATATATTAATATATCTGCATATACATACATATATTGTTATCTGTATATACATACAGATATAGGAGAGAGAAATAGAGAGTCAGAGAGACAAAGAGAATCCAGACCTTTTAATGCTGAAAAGCTCCAATATCATCAAATAATATACTCTATCCTGATATCAAATGGGAAAAAAATTAGCTTTGGGAAAATGTTTTTAGAAAATGGGTTACGTTAATCTTCACAGAGAGGTTAAAAAGCACATCTTCTGATCAATTAGTTATTGATCACAATGTATGAATGGTCAACAGTAGATGCTCAGTTAGTACGCTGTGAATTAACATGTGAACCCTTACCAAATAATACCAATGACATATTATAGGGAATATATACATAATAAATGCATACGTTAAGCAGGATAATAATGCGAAATAAGTCAATGTCAGCATGAGTTGTTTAGGATGCCATATTGAGCAATGGAATTAGCATAAACTGCACATCCAAGAGGCAGGATCTAACTGGATTTAGTTGTACCGGCTTTCTCACCAACCTCAGCATTCTCCTGTGAGGAAGATAATAACAACTCTGGACCCGGGCATCAAAGTAAATACAGTGATAAAAACTTCAATCCCTGCCAAGGTCTAGCCTCAGCTTGAAGAGGGGTTCTGAGAGAAGGGGTGTCTGGGAGCAGTGAAAAGAGGTCAAATCATGGGTCCAAACTGACCAATGTTCTACTTGATACAGCTTGTCCAGTCTGCTTCTCTCTGTGATCTGCTTTCTCTCTGGAGATTTCTGTGTCTACATTTTGCTTGTTTGTTATTCTAAGAAATTTCTCTGTCCATGTTCTACTTGCTAGTCTAAGAGATCTCTGTGTCCATGCCATGCTTTGTGTGTGCGTGTGTGTGTGTGTGTGTGTGTGTGTGTGTGTGTGTGTGTGTGAGAGAGAGAGAGAGAGAGAGAGAGAGAGAGAGAGAGAGGAGGGTGAGGGGGGGAGAGAGAGAGAGAGTTCTCTCTTTTTATCCTAAAACGTTTCTCTTGATATCTCATCCAGACAGAACACAGATCCAGTCTTTTATTTTACATATTAATCCAGTCATTTATTCCAGGTTTCCTTTTATTATCTTCTGAATCAGAACACCAGGTTCCCAGTCCTTTGATTCTTAGGAGACAGCAAGCATATTTTTTCTCTTAACACTGCAAAAGAATTCAGAGATTTTTCTGTCTTTTTTAAGCACAGATGATAAACCAGTTTTGCGGGACCCTGCTCTGTAATTATCATTTTGCCACACCTGGGCCTAACCTCGCTCTGTCCTAGGCTCATCCTCAACTCAGGACCTCCCTGCCTTTGTGAACATAAACAAAAAATGTAGCTGGGTGGGATCTCGTGTGATCACCACTCTCTAACTCTCTATCTCCTTCCTTAGTAATTTTCTAGCAACAGGCTCACAGAGCAGCTACTTCTTGTTCCTTTAGATCCCTGAAGCCCCTCCTATAATTCATATTGCACCCTTACTTTTTGCATTGTTGAGAAATTATACATATTTCCAACTCATGTATTTAGATCTCTTTCCCATTGCCTTAAGGGCTGTACTGAAGGTCTCAGTCTTTACCATTTTGCTGAGACATAGCCACAACCTGGACACCTGAACTCCTCCTGTTTGTAATTATCATGGAGTCATTAACATTAGCAGAGATGACATTCCTTGGAAGGAAAGAGTCCTCCATTGCTATTGGGTCCAGAAATTATGTACATTATTACACAAACAAGCCTTATGCTCAAAGCAATCAACGCTCATAAAGGTTCACACTGTGACCCTATATCAGGGACAGAAACCATGTCACTCTGTGCCCACCAAGGCCATTCCAGGTGGCCTTGCAAACACAGCAAAGCCCAGTGCCTAGTGTGCCTAATGTGTAGCATGCTCTTAGTGGTAACCACCAACTTGACTGAACTTTGGTATACTGTATGTTAAAACAGAATACAAAGATACATTTAGGTCAGCCCTACATACAAAATAGAAGTAACCTATAAGTAAGTTACATTCGCCAAACAGTTGTAAAATAAACAAAGGAGTGAACAGATTTTGAGAATGATTGAAATTTGTATCATGAACATAGTGTTTTTCCAAGCATGTACGAGTAATTCAAAATCTCACCACTAGGGGACGATAAATATACACCAAAAAAAACCCTACCTTCTTGGATCCCGAGTCTGTTAAAAATTCTTGTAAGTAAAATAAAGAACAACTGTTTAAAAGTACAAAAAAGAATCCGTCAGTGATTCACGTTTTAATCTATTAGTTAATTATAATTTCATTCCTCTCTGTCTCCATCTTTCACTGTGAACATGTCTCCCCCCTCCAGTCTTTCATTCCCTCAAGACAAAGCCTCTTTCTTTAATCCATATAGTAATTTTACAAGGTGTGACTGTGCATTAGTAAGGAGACAAAGCTCAGAGACTGGCACATGGCTGAGCTGGGAAATTGACCTGTCCAGAACAGAATCCTTTACAGAACACTGTCCTTAGGGCCACTCTATGGTTATGGCTCCATTCCCTTGATTTCTCTCCAAATACCCTGTGATTTGGCTCTACGTCTTTTAAAGTGCCTTTGCTCATTCATCTGTATCTTCTGCCATCACCTCCTCTTCCAACTGGAATGTCAGGTCTTCATTATCAACTGGATCAGATTTAGAAAGTCCATGGTGTATTTTCGAGGGAAATTCCAGAAGGGTTTAACAGAAGAGGAAAGATCCACTTTGAATGTCAGTAGCACCATCCCTGAGATGGGTCCTATACTTCACCTTTATTTTTTTTAAAGGAGGACTAAGAGGGGAGGAATAGGAGGAGGAACACTAGCAAGCCGAGAAAAGTAATGCACACTCACTGAATCTGATATTCTGATGAAGACATCTCTCCTCTGAGTTCCAAGCAGAACTTATTTTATCCACTCTTTTCAAGAAGCAAATTTCTGGGGATTGCCAGTACTGCCATGGCAAAGCACCACATGTCAGAGGGTTTAAACCACGGAGATTAGCTTCCTCACAGTTCTAGGAACCAGGAGTTGAAGATCACGATGCTGGCAGAGCTGGGTCCTCCTGTGTCCTCATTCCTTGGCTTACAGATGGTGGCTACTCTTGGTTGTCAACTTAACTGCATCTGGAATGAACTATAATCCAGAAATGGAGGGCATGCCTGCCAGAGATTTTCTTCTTGGTGTGAAATAGGTGAATGCACTTTTAGTCTGGACCTTTGAGGTGGGAAGACACAGGCTTTTCATTCAGCTTGCCATTGTTGGATTAGTTGGAATGCAGCCTATAAGTCATTCCGAGTGTGTGTGTGTGTGTGTGTGTGTGTGTGTGTGTGTGTGTGTGTGTGTGTGTGAGTGTGTGGAGAGAGAGAGAGAGAGAGAGAGAGAGAGAGAGAGATTCATTCTATAAGTTCTGTGACTCTAGACATCCTTAATAGGCCACCTTATCCTATATTTTCACAGGGCCTTTGCTGTGTGCAGATTAATAGCTAAATCTCCTCATATTATGAAGACACCTATTATACTAGGTGAGTGGCGACCCCATCAAACCAAACAGTGCTTACTGATCACCAAAATAAACCAACCGGTGGTGCTCCAAGTTCACCTGAATAAACCAACTGGTCCCATTGCTCATGGGAATAAACCAACTGGTTCTCAGTGTCCTTCCCAATAAATCACCAGAGCTCAGTGCTCACCTGAATAAACAGACAGCATTCAGTGGCTGCCCTAATAAACCCAGCACTCAGTGCCCTGTGTGGTTAAGTATTTGCATTAGCAAACAGGATGTTTTATGCAGTAAATTACTCTCATGTCACATTCAACAGCTGTGCCTCTGTTAACTGCTAGAAGCCAGCATCCTACAGTACCATATTCAATAATTCTTAGTACTGGGCACAGAGGCCTGTGTCCTAATTAGGGATGCTCTTGGGCTAACTTCTACCTGTTCTTCAGCTGAGGCATCTGTGGACCAAGGATCTGGGGTGACCTGGAACCTACATTCTCTGTCTTTTCCCCGTCTTGGCTGGTACTAGGGACTCCAAAACTCCCTCCTGGTGTGCCCTTGAGCTTGTAAATGGTGCATGGAGAGGGCCTCCCTCAAAGTAATCACATGAGGCCATCTCAAACCCCAGGCAAGGCAAGAGATGCAGACAGCATGTAAAGGGGCCAACAAAGAACAATATACATCAGGACATGCCAGAGTCTGACATCTCCAGTCAATCATTTCACCTGTACCCCAGTTGAAGAGGCAGTCCTGGCCATCTCTGTTCATTTTGTCCTCTGATGTTTTATTTATCACCTCGGAGTTAATTTACAAACAGATCTCCCAAGGTACTGCCTAGGAGATGCTGCCTGTGTAGACACTAGTACTGAACATGCCCACATGGAACTAGGCAAGGCTACTTATGAACAGCAGCATCGCCTCCACCTTCCCTCGAACTTCAGAGTGTTCATGTAAACTTTCTAAGCTTCGTTTTCTCCAGACTAAAACTAGCAAACAAACAATAACAAACAGCGAAAGACAGTAAATAAAATAATTATAAACTCAACACCAAAGTTTGAGTGTGCTGTTCTCCTGTTGCCTTGGAATTTCAAGGACTCAAAACAGAGAATCCAAGCTGCCACGCATCCCATATTCAAGGTAGACATCAGTCATGTACTGCACAATATCTGGGGACAGACTCCTTCTAGAGGTCACATGAAGACAGCCATGGCTTTCCTGTTCTCTGTGGGTCATTATCCCATCTTTCTCTCTCAGTCTGTATCAACAGGGTTCTGGGAAGAGTAAGGAAAGAGACAGGATAAACATAATACGTACTTAATAACCAGCAGTCCCCTCTGATCTTCAGTGTGAACCTGAACTCATACAGTTACTGGGTGGGCCTTTTGATTTACACTGTCATCTACAAACTAAAGCACATGGTAGAGTATCTTGTACCAAGATGACCTATCAGTAAAATGTCCCCATAGAAAGTGGTTTATCCAAAGTACTGAGTTTGAGTGGTCAGACAGAGGGGACTTTAGGGAAGAGTTTCTCAGTGTTGTATTGAATACTAGGGTCTTATAAGTAGATGGAGAATTTCATATGAATCTCTCAAAAGTCTAGACCACAACTCTTTCTCACAA
Organism: Mus minutoides; assembly: GCA_902729485.2. Classification (NCBI taxonomy): domain Eukaryota; kingdom Metazoa; phylum Chordata; class Mammalia; order Rodentia; family Muridae; genus Mus; species Mus minutoides. The sequence continues at coordinate 1,156,088 of LR749721.1, forward strand.
GGGTGGTGATAAACAAACTATACCGACCCTGTGGCTGTGTTAGATTAAAATAGGTTTCAATTGAAGAGCATTCATTTATGGATACATTTCTTACCTTCCCTCCTTCTCTAACTAATACTTTAAAAACTCCTGTTCCCCAAGTTCAGAAAGAGTCATGGTTGCATGAAATGGCCAAAATGCCACTTTGAGTCAAAAAACCCCCAAATAAATTTAGATATTTGGATATATATTCATAGATTTGTCATCTTGGGGGAACACGAATGGCTTATAGCATATGTTAACCTCTGTTGAAACACAGATTTCAGAGGTCAAAGCCCCTGCTTTTACACAAGACTAAAATTGAATATCGAATAGAACGTCATCCAAATTCTTTAAGACAGAGAGCATTTCAAAGAGCCATGAGACTTAAATCTTGCAAAGAAACAACATAAGCAAATGAGAATGTGTTCTTACTGGAGCAAGTAGCATGCTGTGTAGTTTCTATGGTATTTTGTTGATAGACAAAAATATTCTCTTAAATATGAAATTGTACCTAAACATGCTTGAGACCCCATTGCCCAATGTTGTTCAAAACTGTGTCACATTAACCTTTGAGGGCGAGCGAATGGCATGCAGGATACCTTAGTGCTTTATGTGCATTTAGTGCATTTATTTTAAGCATTTGCAATCAAGGATCTGTGTAAATAAGTTTCACATTAGTAAGAGATTTGGAAATCTCATAGTGGGAAAGCTGGGTGCAGTCAGGGATGAATAATAACTTTAACCGATGGGTCACAGTGAGCTCAATCAACAGTAATGGAAGGCACTTCAGGTCTTAGGGGATTGGTCAAAAGTGGAGTGGCTCTGGCTACATGTTTGATCTGGAGAGCCTCAGCTCTCATCTTCATGCTCAGTCATGCAGAGACGCATAAACAGAAGACCAACTAAAGTCAGCATAAATGGGCTGGGCCTGAATAACAGTCTGCTTAGTGTTATTAGATATCAGACATCAGTGAAGATTATTAATAATGAATATATATATATATATATATATATATATATATATATATATACCTCCTTATGAATGAGCATAAATTAAATTGACTTAAACCCACAAACAAATTATGCATGTCATTTGCAGATATAAGGTTTGTATACTCCTTTAGAACCTAGCATGGGGATATGAAAGAACTATGATTCTTTTTGTCACCTACATTTTTATTTAATTTATTTCATAACACAGAGAGCTTTTTCATATAGAGGTTAAAAAAAAAAACAAAAAAACCTTAAACCAAATCAGCTTGCTATCCTCCTTCTTCTTTCTCTTCTCCTCCCTCTCTTCTTCATCTCCCTCCTCTCCTAATTCCTTTTTATTTATTTATTTTTTAATTTACTTTAGGACCTCATCCCACTGAAGGTGCTGCCCTTATTCAGAGTAGATTAAGCCTTTCTGGAATCACCCTCAGAGACACTTCTGGAACTGTTTCTATGCCAGTTCAGCTGGGCTTGAAGAGGGAAAATTCCTGGGAGAAGGATCTTGGTCTCCTATTCAAAGGACTGAAATAAGGGGGTCACAAAGATGTGCAAAAGTAGCAAACTAATGTTTTTGTTTCTTTCTTTGTTTCCCATGAGTAAGGGTGATGTAGAAAGTCTGATAAAATTAACAGGAAACAAAAGATTCTTGTCTTTGAAAGTCAGCCTTTTAAAATGTTGCTAAAAGTAGATAAATGACCACAAAGCATGAGAAAAACAACTTTGAAACAAAATCTTGGTTATAATAGAAATAACTTGTATAGACATTTTCTCATAAGATACATTTTTTTACAAATCTGACACAAATTTACATCAAACTAAAATCAAATCATGGATGCCAGTTATAGATGTAAGCTTTGTAAATTCATTAAGAATCTAACATATCTGGTGTATGAAAGCTCTATTTTTTTTTCCTTGTACGTTTTTATTTACTATTATTTCATAGCATGGAGAGCTTTGTCATATAGAGAACTATATGTGTTGGTTACATACACATTTGAAACTAAATAACAAAGTTTCTAATGACACTTCCATCTTATCTGGCTTATTTATGTATAGCATTGCATTATGCAGATAATAATGCATTTCCTCTTAGAGACATAAATACTGAATATAGTGCTCCAATGAACACAGAGATTCTAAAGTTGCATTTCATTTTTTGTGAACAACACTGGTTTTATGTTAATAATTTATAATGTACATAAGTAACAAATTTAAAATATAAATTCACATAACATTATTTACAAACACAGCATCTATCAACAATGACTTCAAGATTTCATTTTGAGTGATACCTAATCACTCTAAGAGCAAATAGCCCCTTTCCACACTGTCAAAGTCTATTTCATACAGAAAAAAAAAATCCCTGAAGCAAAAGTCAGTCCAGAGTTAGCCGTTCATTTTTTTTAATTTAAAATATTCCTATTAAGTTTGTCTACCAGCAAACAAGCAAGCAAGCAAGCAAACAAACAAAATGTTTAGAAATTTCCTGAGCACTTTAAAATGCTATTTTCATACTTTATTTTCCATTTAAAGTCAACATATTAGCTATCTTTATTTGGTAAAAAGTTATTATAGCTCTTTTATTAATAGAGGGAGATGTCAAAGTTTATCCAGATTCTGAATGTGATATTTGCCAAGTTGTTATCTCTTCTGATCCCCCCCCCCAAAAAAAAACCCTGAAATCTGGCTTAAAATTTTTGACAAACTAAATATCCATTTTTATGTGCCACAATCTTCAAACTCCTCACTATTCTCGGGTTTCCGGGTCTGTGTGCGATCCATCCGTGGAGACATTTCAGCCCTTCACTATTCTCAGGTTTCCGGGTCTGTGTGCAATCCATCTGTGGAGACATTTCAGCCCAGACTGAAAGAATCTTCCCAACAAAGGACAGAGATTTTTCTTTTCTTCTCTCTCTCCCAGAGGCGGATTACAGCACTTTGGTTCTACCCTCCAGCCAAGGGCTACCATTCTCATTGAGCAACAAAAACTCAGCTTGGATCTCGAAATGACTTCTTTCCCCGGCCTGCCTTGTGACTGAACATGCTAAAAAGAGGTTCACTGTATAACAGCCCAGACTAATACATACCAAGAGAAAATAAAAGTGAATTTATAAAAGGAAAGAATTGTTTCAGCTCATCTTTACAGACCAACTGCAGCTGGTTTTCTGTAGTATCGTTTTGTTTTGTTTATTTTGTTTTCCAGAGGAAAGAGACACTTCAGGGCATGCCCAGTTCTGTACTGTGATGAAACATATTTACTAGAGGTTAGCTGAAAGAATTAGAGGAAATGAGTCGGTCATCTTGGCTGCCTGGTCTTTCATACATTTCTCCAAAGAATTTGAACTGAAATATGGAAAAGAAACAAATAAAACATTGAATATGTCTTAACAGTCTTGTAAACTCATGGCAGTTTTCTCTTCCATAGACTCTTTCAGTGTGGGCTGATATGTCTCCACAGATGGACTGCACACAGACCTGGAAACCTGAGAATAACATGAGTTATTCTGTTAGCCAAGGAACAAGGCAAGTTCTTTAAGGGACATTACTCTTGACTGTATGGAAGAGAAAACTGCCATGAGTTTACAAGACTGTTAAGACGTTTTTCAATGTTTTGTTTGTTTCTTTTCCATATTTCACTTCAAATTCTTTGGAGAAAAGTATGAAAGACCAGGCAGCCAAGATGACCGACTCATTTCCTCTAATTCTTTCAGCTAACCTCTAGTAAATATGTTTCATCACAGTACAGAGCTGGGCCTTCCAGAACTCTGGAAAACAAAACAAAACAAAACGATACTACAGAAAACCAGCTGCAGTTGGTATGTAAAGATGAGCTGAAACAACTCTTTCCTTTAATGTTGTTTATAATAACACAAGGGCCTGAAGGCCACAGTGGGCCTTAGGGCTGGAGGGAGAGCATTGGACAGAAACAATACACTGCACAAGATGGAGCCTTAAAGGAAAGAAGAGGCTTCTCTTTAAAGCCTGGAGAGTTGTTTGGATGGGGGGATGGGGGAAGGTCAAGGAGGAAGAGACCAGGGCCTCTTCAGAGAGCAGCCTTTATCCCTAGATCAAATCCCTGAGCTGAAGAATCTCCCTGGGTAGTCTCAAATCAAGCCCTAGAACAAAGGGTCAACTTTGAATAACCCTTATGCAGCAGAAAGTTTTGCAGTATGTGATTCAGTTCATCATTGTGTGTGTGTGTGTGTGTGTGTGTGTGTGTGTGTGTGTGAGAGAGAGAGAGAGAGAGAGAGAGAGAGAGAGAGAGAGAGAGAGAGAGAAGGAGCGCCTGGGAGCTAAGTACTATAGACTGAGAGATATCAAGTCACAGAACTGACTGCTTTCCAAAGTGCTATCCCAGGCAGATTCAGGAAGGCAAAGGCCTGGTTTGGGCTCGAGAATTGGGCTTGAAAGTCCAGGCCATGTTCTAATACCTTCTGTCTTTCCATTTTGAATATGTAAATATTACCTTGAGCTTGAACCAGCTTTGGTTCCTGAATGGCTCTCTACTGGGTTCCCAAATAAAGCACCTTTGTTTCTCTTCTTTGGAGGGTAGTGTTGTTTTAAAAAAAGTAGCCTGTGCTTTCATTTCTGGCCTTGGTTACTAAGTCTTACTACTCTTCCATTTTCTGGTTGTGCTTTTGGCTTTTCACTCACTAAGAAGGGAATTTGGTAAGTCACAGGAAATTAGCAGAGCAAGACATGGAGGGACAGAAGAGAAGGAGCCAGCACAAAGCCCTCCTCTCTCCAGTGGCTTCAAGATCTGTCATCCAAACCCCAAACTCTTCTTTCAGCGTCATTTCTAGCCTTGACAGTTCTGTAGCTACAGTGACCTATATAACTACACTTGCTTACCCTCAGGAGTGAGGGCAACTGAAATGTGACTGACTTAAAACCAACATTAAAAATTGTTCTATTCAATGAATTTATGAAATTCTTGAGCAAATTGATGTATCTGGAGGATATCATCCTGAGTGAGGTAACCCAACCACAAAAGAAGTCACTTGATATGCACTCACTGATAAGTGGATATTAGCCCAGAAACCTAGAATACCCAAGATAAAATTTACAAAACACAAGAAAATCAAGAAAGACCAAGGTGTGGATACTTCATTCTTCCCTAAAATAGGGAATAAAATATACATGGAAGGAGGTGCAGAGACAAAGTTTGGAGCTAAAATGAAAGGATGGACCATCCAGAGAATGCCCCACCGGTCCATCACATAATCAGCCACCAAATGCAGACACTACTGCATACACCAGCAGGATATTGCTGAAAGGACCCTGATATAGCTGTCTCCTGTGAGGCTTTGACAGTCCCTGACAAATACAGAAGTGGATGCTCACAGTCATCTATAGGGCAGAACACAGGGTCCCCAATGTAGGAGCTAGAGAGAATACCCAAGAGTTGTAGGGGTCTGCAACCCTATAGATGGAACAACAATAAGAACTAATCAGAACCCCCAGAGCTCATGTCTCTAGCTGTATATGTATTAGAAGATGGCCTAGTTGGCCATTATTGGGAAGAAAGGCCCTTGGTCTAGCAATGTTTATATGCCCCAGTACAGGGGAATGCCAGGGCCAAGTAGTAGGAGTGGGTGGGTAGGGGAGCAGGGCAGGGGGAGGGTATAGGGGACTTACTTGAAATGTAAATGAAGAAAATATCTAATAAAAATGTGAAAAAATTGTTCTATTCACAGAATATTTTGGACCTACACCCCTATCCTTATGGTATCTCCATAGTTTGAATAATCTGAATTTGAGGAGTCATACAGAATACATTTACATATAGATTTTCCATTAATTTACAAAAACTAACCCTAACCAACCCTTCAAAGTCCTAGGTTCTTGGTTTTGTCTTGCTTTGTTTTGTTTGGTTTTCCCCCTTTGGTGGAACATCTTGTGAGATTACTACTTTGTAAACTCAGTAAAGATACATGGGTCAGAATCTTCAGTGGTGCCGGGGAGGGCAGGTGTGCCTTTGTATCTCTTCACAGGGAACAGTCAAAACTCACAGGAGGCCACAACTGCAGAGAACAAGGAGAACAGCTGCTGCTCCTGATTAACATGGGGTTTTGATAACAGGAAGTTGGGCAAGTCAGCAAAAGGAGAGTGGGAGAGAAAGCTGAATTGGGAGTGTGATGTTGGGGACCCTCCAGAGACCCCTTGAAATCCATAGGTAGGGAGGCAACAGCGAAGATAACCCAGAAAATTGCTGTGAGACCTAATCCCACTTCACAGGAGTCTTGGTTAACTCAGGCTGTCCTGACAAAATACCACACACTGAGATGACAGAACTTTCTTTTCTCACAGCTCTGGAGGCCGAAAGTCAAGACCAAGACTTTGGCATCTCTGAAGGCTTCCTGAGTTCTGAAGGAGCTGTAGTCTAATTCAAGTGCCTGCTTAATGTGAGACAACCTTCTCCCTCTCATCTACTTGCCAATTCTTAGCAACCCTTTATTAAGAGGTAACTTCACGGGCTGAGAGAGAAGTAACTTAGTGAAGTGCTTGTCTTGCAAACACTGGAACCTGAGTTTCGTAGCCACAACCCACATCAAAAAGCCAGGTGTGGTAGCAGGCCTTGCCAGCCAGAAAACCTAGCTTAATTAGTGAATTCTGGACCAATGAATGATCCTTTCTTAAGAAACAAGTTCCACTGTGCCTGAGTAAAAGCAGTCAGGGTTGTCCACTGGCCTTCACATACATGTATATATACATGTATATGCATGTGTATTCACATGTATACACATACACACACACATACACACACACACACACACACACACATATATATATATATATATACATACATACATAACAAATACACATATTTGTTATATGTGTTATATACACATGTATAACAAATATACACATACATATATATGTATATATGTATACACCCATGTATATGCATATCCTCACTGCACACACATGAAAAGCTCTCTTTTCATGCTCAATTACCCAATGACATGGATATTTTGGGGGAGTACCATTTCAATGTGACTTTTATCCATAAATATCCAATTTGCTTCTAGTAAATAATAGATAAATGATAGTAAAGGAAATTCTAACCCTGTCCTACCAACAGTAAGTTGCAAACTCTTCAGGAGGAATGGCTGTCCTTAGTGTTGCTTTGTGCCCAGCATTTGCACTGTCAGGAACACACCAGCAAACTCAACCAATCATCCCATAAAATATAAATGAACAGACGTGGGAATTACTTACATCCAGAGAATTCTGTTTTTGGAAGAATATGCTTTCAAAGAGTCCGTTGTTACTGAGGCTAATTTAAGCAACAGAAACAAGAGAGTGAGAATTCATTTTGAAAGGGCTAAGTGTCTGAAGCCATAAGGTTGTTTATACTGATTTGATACATACACAGAATGGTTTTATAGGAACTCTGGCCAAGGTTATTGTGCCTTGGGGAATTGCTGTAAAATGTATAGCTGGAAAAGAAAAAGAAATGGAAATGGAAGATGGGAAAGGAGGCATTGGGCAAGCTGCTCATTATCTAATAAACACAGAAGGGAATCAGAAAGCCAGAGAGACTCCAAGACCCCTTAGTCCTGTGTGACTCAAATTCAAAAGACACAGCAGTTTAGACTGCAGAGGAAATAAAAGTGAGTGGTGCTTGCTGGAGCTATGCTAGGGCTTGGCATCAGAAACATCGCCCAAGGCCAGGGTCAGCTGTACTCAGTGGTCTTCAAGAGCCCTCCTAAGGCTTTAAAGAATCCTACAACAGAGGAGTAAGGGTAAGGACTGAAGGAGCTGAAGGGGTTTACAACTGCGTAGGAAAAACAACAATAACAACCAAGCAGATACCCCAGAGCTCCCGGGGTCTAAACCACCAACCAAAGAGTACACACGGAGGCACCCATGGCTCCAGCTGCATATGCAGCAGAGGATGGCCTTATTAATGGGAGGGGAGGACCTTGGTCCTGTGGAGGCTTGATGCCCAAGCATGGGGGAATGCTAAGGAGGTGAGGGGTGAGTCTGGGAGTCGGTGAGCGGGTGGGTGTGAAGCATCCTCATAGAAGCAGGGGGTAGGGGAAATGGGATAGGGAGTTTGCAGAGGGCAAACTTGGAAGGGGAATAACATTTGGAATGTAAATAAATAAAATAACCAATAAAAAAAATAAAGAATCATGCAACCCACTAAGCTACCTCCCAAACTCTCCCTAGTCCCATCACCTCATGACTGCAGGGAACTTGATGATCGAGCCCAGGCGGGCTGCGTTTTACTGAATCAGATGAATCAGACAAATATGGTGTCCCAGAATTCCCTGGGGTTTTACTAAAGGGACTATTGCCTCCTTAGTCCCTACCTCTTCTGTTTGATTTTTCACTAAATTTAAGACAGTGAGGTAATAAGCCTCACTTTACCTAGGAGCCCACCAATATTTTATGTTTCTACGAGCAGAGCAACATGACCATTTGAACATTTACAGATGGATTGTGTATTTCACATTCATAAGCTGAAATCTTAAACTCCAAAGTGAACATTATGATAAAAAGCCTTTTGCCAGTGTGATGAGTACCCTCATTAAGGAGGTCCCAAGGACGTCCCTCACTCCAGCAGTTATCTAAGAACACTATAGCTGAGAAAATAGTCGGCCATGATACAGGAAGCACTAAGTCTCCAGGGCCTGAACCTACCCATACCTAGGACCTCCCAGCTTTTAGAGCAAGAAAAGTAAACTGTAGATAGATAGATGGATAGATAGATAGATAGATAGATAGATAAAATGATAGATAGATAGATAGATAATAGATAGATGATAGATAGATAGATAGATAGATAGAATGATAGATAGATAGATGATAGAATGATAGATAGAATGATAGATAGATAGATAGATAGATAGATAGATGGATGGATAGATAGATATAGATAGATATAGATAGATATGCAAGCAGCAGGCTTATCTTTTTTCTTTTCTTTTTTTTTTTCTTTTTTAGCGATAGCCCCATGTAAGTAAGGACAAGAGTTCTCCTGATGGTTTTGCTCACACAGTGAAATTTGTCCTTCACTACGAAGGCAAACCTGGGCTGTCAAGTTCATGTCCTATTTAACTCCAGTTACCGTTGTGTAGAAATCAGATTTAGCCAGGATGTCAATAGCAAGGTGACAATAATGGGCAACATTACCTTCATACTCCATTGCTAGAAAGCTGCATTTGACCACTAGGTCAACAAGGACAGACCTTGTTCATGCATCTGTCAGGATAATTAGCATCAGCAGCACCATCCATCTCTAAAGTGACCTGTTACAGACAGGCCCATCAGCGCTCCAATTGTAGCAGCAGCTCACAGGGTTTTAATTACCTGGCCCTTGTATTAGGATCTAGTTTCATTTTCACAAACCATGGAGGTTTATGTAGAAGGATCCACACGCCCTCCTCTCTTGTGGGAATAGATGTACTTTCTACCAAAGCCAAGTGTCTTGGTCAGATTCTCATACAATCTGTATGACCTGTGATTTTTCTTACCATACAAGTGAGTTAGCTTAGGTGAGTCAGAGATCTCAGCCAGGTCCAGCTCTTCCTTTCTCCTAGAAGTATCAAGAAAAATCCCTTCTACATGTAAGCGATAGCTTGTCTGAGTAATGGTCTGCTCTTGGTCTCCCAGGCTGGGTGCCTGGTATTGGCCCTGTGCCATTATTGAATATACTGGAAGATGGCCAGGTCTTAACTCATGACTGAAGTGCAAGGTATGAACATACTTATGATTCCTGACACTTCTAGGAAGTTATATTCAATTAGGAAAACTAAGAGGTGAAGAGAGGAGTGTTCACACTCTATTAGGATGAAGGTATTTGATCTCTCCTCCAGATCCCTTATTCCTAAATCTGTAAAACCAGTCCTAACAATTTCAAGGCCTAGACTGCAACATGAAGACTCATGCATACATCATTGTTGTCATTCAGAATGCCTACACAATGTATTGTTTTCTCTCAGAAAATGCTTTTTATGTCCAGTTTCTAATTGGTCTCTTATTTTGATACCAATGACTATGACCTAAGTCATAGGAAGGCAAACTATAGTTGTACTTTTAAGGACCCCACAGGAAGACTACTCCATCACCACAAAAACATGCTAAGGGAGTTTTCATAGCCTTCTTTTCATATTTTTATGTTTAACATGGGTGCTTCCAGGCATTTCTAGGTAGTTCTGTCAGTAGCAACCAATAAATCACCCATCACTTAGAAATGACAGAGGCTTTCAAATGCACGAAAGAAGAAAGTTGATATTGAAATGGTCAACTATTACAAAGAGACCTTGGGCATTCCCTAGGTTACAGTCTAGTAGCAAGACGACTTTATGATGTTGGTTTCTGATCACTTATTTTGGCCTATTACTTAAGGGCTCTCTATTTTTTTGTGCATGAAAAGCTCATAATTGTATAACCGATACCCATCCCCTCCTATTTTTGAATTATTACACACCTAACTCTATAATAATTTGGACGTGATTAATGATTTGAGATGTCAGTGGAAAAGGATGCTTTTCAAGTTTTCACAAATTTGAACAGCTTACTAAAATCACATGCCTATCAAACACATTATTTTTCCCAACTGTTATTTCCTAGTCTTCTTACCAATGCAATGAATTCATATTCATCGCGTGTTGTCCCCTTGGTGTAAAAGTGAAAATTATAACTTATGGTGTTTTATTAAAACCAAAGAATTATTTTATTCTTTTAGGAGCCAATAAGACTACCCAGTGGTAAAGGCCGTTGCTGCCAAACCTGATGACCTGAGTTTGATCCAGCATGTAGTGAGAGAAAACTGACTCCACAAGTAGTCCTCTGACCTTTACATGAATACATACATACATAGATACATACACATACACACATACATTCATATATACCAAGAAATACAATGAATTTTTTTCTTTTATTCTGAGGCCATTATGAATGAACTTTATCCTGACAATACAATGTAAATGAAATTATTTTCCTATTTAAAAAAATGTATTTTTTTTATGTTTCTATGCAATACACAATATTGTTGGACCTATTTATAAAATTCAGAAATAAAGATCAAGGTAGTATAAATGTCAGCTATATTCTCTATTTTTACTTTTAATTTTCCATATTTGCCTTGTTTCCAAATCAGCCATGTTCTCTGTTTGTCTTTATTTCTTAATTGTAAGCATTGTAGTAGCTTCTACCTGACCTTGAATGGTTGGTCACAATAAAAAGTGCCTTTCTCCAGATTGCTTACCTCCCTCTGGATGAAAATCCCATTTAATTTGTTTTGAAATTCTTGTTGTTTTCAGGTTTCAGTGCAGCCTACACACATTTAAGTTTAGAATGTCAATCATCTTTGCATAATTAATTACCCCCACACTAAATTTTTCTATTAAACTTTCTGTAATTTAATGTCTAATGTTCTTATTCCATTCAAGACTCTGACTTCCTATGAGGTCCTTGGTTTTTTTTAAAGGTGCTTTCCTTTGCCCATTGCTAACATTGCGTTGGTTCAAATTCTTCATATGCTTTTAAATTCATCTAAGAAAAATGACCGGTCCAACTGTGAACTATTCACAGGATCAAAACAGGTCAAAGAACAAGTGATGGGCAGTTATATAGTCAGACACTGTTCAGTGAAAAACACTATTGACACAAATTTTTTCTCAGTGCACATTGGGCTCAACAAAGCCAACATAATCCACAGGGGAAATTCTTCTGGAGGGCATTGAATTAATCAAATTGAAAAAAATGACAGTCAAGGAAATAGTGATTGTGTTGTATGGAATGTTCAGAAGTGACCTAGCATATGCGTGCGCGCGCACACACACACACACACATACACACAAACACACAAACACACACACACACAGTGTTTAGAAAAACTGCTGTCATTTCTAGCTCAGTCTAAAAAGAGAAAGAGAAGGATCCCATGGATTTACTCTAAACTGCAAGTTGGGAAGGTGGACAGCAAGCTGAAGACACCAGCTGACATGACTGACATCCTTCTCCACCATTTTACCCAAAACACAGGAGACTGCCACTCCTAAGCAAGAACCCATTTTTGTCATGATAGAACTAGTGTTTGGGCTGCTTATCGATTCTACAAACGCATTGGCATGAGGGCTTCAGTTCAGGAACTGCTACCATCTCTCTGTTAACATTATCACAGCTTAGTCATCAGGCAATCACAAGATATCTTGGAGACATAGAAATCTACGTTTTGCAGTTAACAATAACTCCATTTCTTCTTGGGTTAGTTCGGAACCTGGTAGCACCCAGTCCTTTTCTGCTCACCATTCCCATAGAGGTTCGGTCAAGAGACCTACGTATGTTTCTTCTCCCATGAGAGTTTCCATGGACAACAAAATGTACACCAGGAGTATATAAAACTTACCAAATGCTGGGGCAGAGGGGTTAAACGTTATTTTCTTTAAAAAAAAAAAAAGGAATAATATACCTATTGTATTCTATTAGTTTTTGCCTTTAAGGAGTTTATATATAAACCCAGAGACTGCGAGGTGAAGACACATTTAGAAGATTGTGATGATCATTGTATATTTAATTTTAAACCAGACAAGGATAAAACCAAACCAAACCAAAAACAAACAAGCAAACAACAACAATCCCAAAAAAAATATCCCAATTCAAGGAACTTCCCAGATTAAGTCAAGAGCAAAAACACCCAGCCCAAAGAATGAGGGTCTAGCATCAAAAAATTGTCATGGATTAATTTTTACTGGAGTTCAACGTGCTATATGCCACTGCCAAGAGAAAAGAATCTTGCCAACGCTCAGGTTTTTTTTTCTCAATTCTTTGAATGTAGTAAGAATGAATATTAAACTAAATTGTTAGCAGCTGGTTGTCTATCTAAACCTAGCAAAGTTCCTGGGAGCTATTATAGAGGTTTTAGAAAGCTGACCTAGTTTGCCTCAAACTGTTGTTGGAAAGAGTGACCTCTTTTCCAGGTGCATTGTTTAAATTCACCTTCAGAAATGCAGGGGACATTTCTCTTCAACAGGGAAATCTGTTAAGGAAAGGTACACATCATCCCTACATCTGACTGTTCTCCACAGTTCTGCTAGAACTTTTGTGTTAACTTTTCCCTATCCTTGGCCACTTTCATTATGGAAGCCTCTCTCCTGAAGCATGCCTGCATCTTTGAGTAGGACCGAGCCATTTCTCCCAGGAGCCTTTGAGGGATTTCTACACTTGCCTGACACCTTGTTTAAATGACACTTCCGTGGTTTGCAGCAAGAAGTAACAGGCCTTTTTCTGGAGATTAACAAAGAACAACAAATCACATGGCCAAGCTTGTATAAATAAATACTAGGCAAATCTACAATTTAAAATGTCTTTTAAGAACTAGGGGATATTCTTACTTAGCTCAATCCCGCCCCCCCCCCCCCAAAAAAAAAAAACCTTTCCTTTGCAGGAAAAAGTTTCATTTTCTGCCAATAAATTACTTTGTGATATATATTTTGGGATCAACTTAGCTTTTTCTGCTTTTTGGCCTATTAAATGGATGGCTGGGGCTGGGGCTGGGGCTGGGGCTGGGGCTGGGGCTGGGGCTGGGGCTGGGGCTGGGGCTGGCGGATCAAACTTTACAGCCTGGCATTTTCCCATCTGGCAACTTTCGTTTCCTGGATATGTTAGATAATTTACTATGTGTTTTAATGCCTTGTCACTCAAAGTGTATTTAGGGAAGAAAAAAAAACACAACAAAAACAAAACAAAACAAACCAAAACAACAAAACCCACCCTCCCCCACCGAACAATCGGTTGAATATGCTGCAAACCGTGCTTTATCTAAATACCCCCCACAAAATACCCCACACTGAGTATTTATAATTTTAGATGCCACACATAAAGTGTATACATGTTGCAGTAATTATATACATATGTAATGCTGTAAGAGAGAAAGATGGACATTACTGTGACTCTCATCCAGTCACTGATGAAAATTTTGTCAACCCAAAATGAAAATCTACAAAAATCCCTTGTTAAAAGCACCTTCGCACTCATACTGAAACTGTGTGTGTGTGTGTGTGTGTGTGTGTGTGTGTAATATGTACACACACTGTGAACTGCTTTTGGATCAAGCCTGAATACAATATATTTTAGGCTTTCTTTTCCTAAAAGGGTAATTCAGAGCTGGGGAAAACGCAGGTCCATTTCTGAGTTAGTTGTTTACGAAAAAGCACATGCTAATGTAACAGTGTATATGGAATTAAAGAGAAAATGTCAAACACGCCGTGACATCCAAAATACATTCAGCTGCTGCCTTTTACTATGGGGACTTTCATTCTGCCGCGGACTGGCAGTGTTTTTGTGTGTTGGGTTAAAAATAGCCTGCCAAGCCTGACAACTAGATTCTGATTGGCCCGAAAGGGAGGCTATTCAGCCAATGAGAGCTTCTGGGAACAAAAGCAATTCTTGTGCGTGTGTGTGTGTGTGTGTGTGTGTGTGTGTGTGTGTGTGTGTGTGTGTGTGTGTGTGTGTGTGAGAGAGAGAGAGAGAGAGAGAGAGAGAGAGAGAGAGAGAGAGAGAGAGAAAGAGAAAGAGAGAGAGAGAGATATGCTCAACCCATGTCAAAACAGCTTCAGGCTGTAGAAATGATTTGGGTAGAGATTTAACAAGGTAATAATGCATTTCAGCCCTCTGAAAGGTTTGAAGCGGAACAAAGCGGGGGTGTGGGGTGAGGGGAGAAGGAAAATCTACAAAAGAAATGGAGCCAGAGCTCAGCTTCTACCGATGAATCATAAGGGTGTTCGTGCTACAAGCGTTATTCCTTTTCCTTCCCCCACTTCCCTGAGACTTTTACTTACTTTTCAGGCAGTTTCTCATCCCAAACAAACAAACAAAAGCCATCAAAGGCTTTTGACTAATGTGCAAGTTTGTTGTTATGATTATCTGGCAAGGAGAAAGGGACAAAATCCAACTACAAAACTCATTTCATTAAATGTCATAAAAAGAAAACAAAGACCCATGAGTTGTACACGGTGAGTAGTGAAGATCCTGAAACTTTGAGCTTTAGATTCTGGGTATCAAACACAGCCCTCACTCTCAAAGACAGTTCCTGGTCCCTGCACAGAAAGCTCTCCAGATAAGGAAAACAAAGAGGGTCTTGATCAGAGACAGCTCTGGGTACTCAACGCCTTGCAAGCATCAGGACGCCAGGGGTCGCTGTTGCACAGTAGACGAATCTCTTCCTCCGCGCTTTCCTGTGTAGTCTTAGGGAAGAGAGGCCCCTTGGTTATGCAGACTTTATATGCCCCAATACAGGGGAACGCAGGGGCCAAGGGGTGGGAGTGGGTGGGTAGGGGAGCAGGGCCGGGANGGGGGAGGATATAGGGAACTAGCTGGATAACACTTGAAATGTAAATGAAGAAAATATCTAATAAAAGTAGTAAAAAAAAAAAAAAAAAAAAAGAAATAGGACTTGATGGGTACCTCTACCTTTGGACTAAAAGGGGGGTTGGGGGAGGTGAGGGGGCGCTGTCGCCCTTTGAAATCCTTAAGTACAGCTTATGATCAACACTATGGGACAAAGCAACAGAAAACAATTTACTATACAGGGAATTTAGTGCCGGGGAGGACAAATATTGCTACAGTAACTAGGTATTGTGACTTAAGAGAGGCTCTCCTAAACCGCATCACGATTTTAAATTTGATTACAAGAGTGACGATACAACTGTGTTACTGATACCTTATTGTCTTCAACATTTATATGCGAGTAACCTGTGTAATGTACCCAGTCCAGACATGTTTTGCCAAAAGAATTCAGATAATATATGACTTACTATTAACCACAGAGAAAACTATCAGTTCAGCACTCTGTTTTCCTTTTGAGCATAGATTTCACAGTACAGGATACATAAGCAAAACTTAATAAATTTTTACTCCTGGTGTGGCATCTAAAGTAAACAAGCTTCTGAGTAAAATAGAAAAAAAAAGTTTATAGTCTAATTGTGCATGATAAACCAACAATACCCAAACATTTTCTGTTTGAGAAAAAGCATAATATTCGTGAAGTATTTCTCAAAAGCACATGTTTGAGCTAGTAATGGACTTTTTTTTTGTTCATATTCATTTAGCAAACATACAAAACTGGGAGAGTCCTGTGCCTTTCTTTTCTATTACACTCAATTATGATGCTTTGTTCACAGCATATAAGGAACTAAAAGGCAAAGAATAAAATCTACTGATTAACTGTATTTCTAAACAATTACATTCCCAGAAGATTGTGTGTATGAATGCATGCACATATTCAGCATTCGACAGCTCCAAAAACAAAGTTTATTCCCTTAAGGACTGTTGTGAGTTTTATGAAGTTTGCTCAAGCATGTTGGCCTAAAAGTAGCTAGAGAAATTGATCATTCAGCAGTAGCTATAACTGTCATGGAGAGCCCAGGAGATTTAATAGAAATAGCATGAGGTGGTGGCAGTGGAAGAGTGTTGGGCCACCATATGTATACTGCCTTATTCTATGCATTGGCTGAGTTCCTTACTTGCTCAAACCCAGGCCTTGCAGCTGCCCCATGCCAGACCCATCCCATTGGCAAGCACCAATCCCTAACTCTATTAAAAATGCTCTGTTATGCTTCAGACAGGAGCATCTTGTCCTTTGAGAGGCTCCACCTAGCAGCTGATTGAGACAATTGCAGACACCAACAGCCAAACAGTACATGGAGCTTGGGAACTCCTATGACAGAATAGGAGGAAGAATTGCAGGCCAATAAAGGATAAGATAAGAATTCCACAGGAAGACCAAAAGAGTCAACTAACCTTTGGGGCTCTCAGAGTCTGAACCACCAACCAAAGAACATACTCAAGCTGGCCCTAGGCTTCCCCACACATATATAGCAGATATGCATCTTGGCCTTCATGTAAGCCCCAAACAACTGGAACAGGGGGGTTGGGGTGTCTTCCCCAGAAGCTGTTGCCTGTACGTGGGATATGTTCTTTTAGCTGGGCTGCCTCCTCCTCTGGCCTCAGTGGGAAGGGAAGTGCCTAGCATGAAGGAAACTAGATGGCATGTTCTCAGAGGGGCCCCCACCAGCTCAGAGGAGAAGGGGTAGATGGAGGAAGGATTGTGGGAGGGGGTGACTGGGATGGAGGCAAGTAAGCTAGATGTAAAGCAAGTAAGTAAAAAAAAAAATAAAGTTACAGAGAGAGACAGAGACAGAGATGAGAAAGATGTAAGCAGCTGTATTGCCCACATTGCTCCACCTCTGCAGCTGGGATCAACAGTCAGCAGGAAGCCGCCTTCCTCCTCTGCTTAGAGTCACATGCTCTTTACAAGAAAGCAAACTTACTTTTTCTATATATGGCTGTCATTCTGATGAAGTCATTCCTAATCCCATTCCTAATCACATCCATTAAATGTGTGTTTAAAGATTTCTTCCATTTCCTTCCTGCTTCCCTTCTATTTCCTTTCTGCTTTTCTTCCTGCTTCCCTTCCATTTCCTTCCTGCTTTCCTTCCATTTCTATCCTGTTTCCTTTCCAATTCCTTCCCACTTCCCTTCCATTTCCTTCCTGCTTTTCTTCCATTTCCTTCCTGTTTCCCTTCCATTTCCTCTCTGCTTCCTTTCTATTTTCTTCCTGCTTCCCTTCCATTTCTATCCTGCTTCACTTCCATTTCCTCCCTGCTTCCCTTCTATTTCCTTCCTGCTTCCCTTCCATTTCCTTCCTGCTTCCTTTCCATTTCCTTCCTGCTTCCTATCCATTTCCTTCCTGCTTCCTTTTCATTTCCTTCCTGCTTCCCCTTCTATTTCCTTCCTGCTTCCCTTCTATTTCCTTCCTGCTTCCCTTCCATTTCCTTCCTTATTCCCTTCCATTTCCTTCCTGCTTCCCTTCCATTTCCTTCCTGCTTCCCTTCCATTTCTATCCTGCTTCCCTTCCATTTCCTTCCTGCTTCCCTTCCATTTCTATACTGCTTCCCTTCTATTTAGTTCCTGCTTCCCTTCCATTTCCTCCCAGATTCCCTTCCATTTCCTTCCTGTTTCCATTCCACATTCATGCATGCTTTCTGTTGCAGGAAATAGCAGACTGTCTGTTATGTTCATTCCCCCAGACAGGAAGATGGAAGAGTAAGAGGATTCCTTAGTCTTCGCTGTGCTATTTCTATTAAATCCCCTGGGCTCTCTATAATTATACCTACCTGCTGAATGATCAATTCCTCTAGCTGCTGTTAGGCCAACATGATTAAGCAAAGTTCATAAAACTCAAAACAGTACTGAAGGGAATAGACTTCATTTTCTTCTACTTATTGCATGGTGATGATTACATACGGACGTGCATTTCTGCCTTTGGTTTCCAGACTTCTAACAATAATTAAGGGAAAACACAGATGGACTCACAAAAGTCAAGGTGTATATTCTTCCCCTACAGCAGAGGTTCTCAAAGAGCTGTAACCCATTTGGAGGTTGAATGACCCTTTCACAGACTTCCCTAAGACCATCAGAAAACATAGATATTTACATCATGATTCATAACAGTAGCAAAAACACGGTTATAAAGTAGCAACAAAAACAATTTTATAGTTGAGGGTGGAGGGATCACTGCAACATGAAGAAATGTATTAAAGGGCCACAACATTAGAACGGTTGAGAACTGCTGCCCTAGTGTCTCGTTGGCTGTGAATCCCAAAGAAACAAAACCAGAACCCGTATCCCTTGAATGAATACAGGTATGTCCGGAAGACTTCAGAGTTCACCTGTAGATTTTATAGGGGCCAGAGCAGTGAAAACTGGATACAGGCCCATGTGACCATTACCAGGTTCTTAGCCCTTCAAAGGTTTCCCATCCCATGAGATTACACGAACACATGGAAGCTTCCAGACCTCACGGGAGCTCTTAGACTTCAAGGAAAATCAGATGTGACCACATCATCTGGAAGATGACAACCTTTTTCCTGTTTTCAGAAAGATTTAAGAATCTCAATCTACAGAGATATTTTGGGAAGGCTAGAGCAATCCGTGAGAATTGTCTGGAAATGGGTCTTGGTGTTAAAAGTAGGTTTGTTTAAAAATAAAAATAAATAATGTCTTGCATATCTGAGCTTTATGTGATACAAGCAGAAGTGCTTAACATTTTCCAGCCACACTCTGTATTATGGTACTTGGTCTGCTGCACAGCTTATGTTGGAGTTAAGGCAAGTATTTACCACTTAGCATGAGCAGCATTAAGTCATCCTCATATTATGCGATTCGTCCCAACACTCTGGGCTTTGTCATTGCTCAAGCTTCATTTCATAAACATTTTAAAGAGTTTGTAAACTTCAGGTTGAAAGATTTGGCACAGATCAACAAGGCTCTGTCTCCTTGGCCAAAACAAAATTGACACTTGAAATACTTTCCTAGGTAGTTTTGTTATAAAATCCCCCTCTTGTCAGATAACCTCTATCATCCATGGTTCTTGTTCATTCTGGAAACAACCTCCAGCTCTAGAAAGAATGTAGACTTAGAAGTAGATTTGGAGATTAGCTCTTGCATGAAGATTTAGGATTTTGCTAACTATAGATGCCAGGGAGAAATGGGTATAGATAAGAATGTGCCTGCCACCATAAACAAGGCCTAGCATGTGGGTAAGAGTCCACAAGCACTGTCACGAAGACCCAAAGCCTGCTCATTCCACAAATAGCAAAGTTGTGTAATTATTTAATTTTAAAAATTATGTTAAAAAACTGTAATTATAAAATGGCTAGTAATCCAGTATACCTGGAAACACAACAAGAAGTGTATTTGTGTGTGTGTGTGTCTATCTGTCTGTCTCTTTCCATCTCTGTCTGCCTCTCTGTCTCTGTCTGTTTCTGTCTCTCTCTCTCTCTCTCTCTCTCTCTCTCTCTTTGTGTTTGTGTGTGTGCATGATAGAGTCAGAAATCAAGAGTCATAGAAAGTGCCAGAAACTTACCAGGAAATACTATTTATAAATTGTCTAGATTCTTAAGAACAAAAGGAATGGAACCACCAACAATTTAGGACCCCTAGAATGCTGCAGACTACCAACTGGAATTATAACTCAAGGCCTAGATTAAGGGAACAAAGGAACACAGCAGAGCCAGGGACTAGATTTACATTCTGTAGAGCAGGTACATGAACATCTCCGATTTCCCAGAGTGTTCTCATTCAGATCTCCCACTATTCACCCAGAGTGCAATCATTGCCAACGCCCCTTCGCTCTCCCACTATTCACCCTAAACTGTAGCATCCCTCCATTGAGGGCAAATAGTAAAATATCCAAGGCATATGACCAATTCACTAGGTAATTCTAAACCCGTGTAAAACTATCAGTTAAGTCTGTATAGAAAATAATCTCCCCGGGTATTTGCTACAATGACACTAGCATTCAGTTTTTTGCACACGCATCAGACCTCTGTGGTTTCCTGAGTCACTCATTGCTCACATTATGTCCACCTGGAACAGAAATGCAGTGACCAGGACATTAGAAGCACTCAGCTTACCTTGTGATTCCCGGGACCAATGATTTTGAGATGGAATAAGAATATTTTATTTTTCACTCTTCCCGTGTGCTGTACTGAAGAGTGAGCCCACAGCCTTGTGCATGGTATGTAAGCATTCTATGTCGGTCTGTACCCCAGCCCTTATCAGTATATTCTTCTGTTCAGTACTTTGACTTTTCCCTCTACAGTTGTCTCTTGGCTGTGCAGAGCTTTTTGTTTTGATATGCCCCATTTGTGAATTTTTGCTTCTGTTTCCGGTGCTGGGTCCCTATCCAGGAAAATCATTGTCTGTACCAATATCCTGAAATGTGCATGTGTCACCCGCCCTCCCTCATTTTCTCTAATAATCTCAGAGGTTAAAGTCTTTGATCAGTTGGGGATGATTGTGTATGGGGTGGAAGAGTGTGACTAAGTTCTGGTGTTCAGTAGTGGCCATTTGTTTTTCCCAGCATCCTTTGTGAAATTTGTCCTTTTACTTTCAAGTTTATGGTTCTTTGTGGAGAGTCTGTGCTGTAGATATGTAGATTTCTTTCTGGCTCCTCTATTTCACTGGCCTCTGCATCTGCTTTTATGTCAATACTCAGATGTTTTAGTCGCTATGACTCTGGATTATCTATTAAATCATGAACTGTATAAACTGTGATGTCTTTCTACTTTACGTGTTTTTTCCCCTTCACTTTTGGTCTTTTTTATTTTTATATAAATTTTATTATTGCTTTTTTTTTTCTCCAGTTCTATGATGAATATCATTTGTCTTTTTCTTTTTAATCTGAACTCCTATAGCCAAAGGTTACAGGTAACCAAAGATGTATAGTTCTTGAAGATGTAAGCAAGTTAACAAAAGGGAATCCAACTTAAAAATGAGTGAATGGTCAAGTAGGCACTTCTTAAGGACAGAAATACAAATGGCCACTAAAAAAATTCAATGCTGTCAGCTATAAAAAAACAAAAAATGAAGATCAAAACTGCAGTTGTGCTACCATCTTACCCCGTTAGAAAATAAACAGACAAATGCGGTGAGACTTGAGAACAAAGGGAAGTCATATATGCTGTGCTAGGCAATATCAATGAACAAAGCCACTACAGGAAATGGTATAAAGTTTCCTTAAAGAACCATATAAAAAGTAGAAGCACCTCAGAATCCAGCTCTTCCAAGCCTAGATTTATTTCTAGGAGGTTAAGTCAATATAAAAGAGGGTGAATATATGTCCATATTTATATCCACTACTTACAATATTTATGCCATGAAAACAGCCCAGGTAACCATCAATAAATGAATGGGTAAACAAAATATGGCACATGTGCACAAAAGAATGTTATTCACACACAGAAAATGATGAGATCCTTCCTTTTGCAGCAAAATGGATGAGGCCAGAAGGAAACAATGTCAAGTGAAACAAGCCAGACCCAGAAAAAGTCAGAGAAAGATAATATGTGAAATATGTTTTAATATGTAAAATTATTAAATGTTATTAATTACATTGCATAAAAATTAAAATATGTAATAACATGTAGGGTGTTTTAATATATAAATACAAATGAAGAAATACACGAGAAGCCTGTGTGAAATTATAAATGTGTTGATTGGAAGAGGTGCTCAGAGAGGAGGAACAGGAGACTAGAAACATGAAAGGACTTGACCATCATAACCATGTACACTGAACATGTGTAGGAATATGGAGAGAGGTTCCTTTGAAACAACCAGCTTGAGTTAACACTAAGATGTAAAAAGGGTATTTTACCTAATGTTTCTAGGTAGGTTTCAGGTGACGCCACCAATAGATATGCTGATGAAATGTTTGTGATAGTCATACCAATTAAACAGAACGTACATGAGACCTAAAGAAAGGGTAAGAACGATGTGTCTATTTTTATCCTTGACTATGAAAATACAGAAGTGCGTAGGAAAATAGCCATACTTCTGGGAGGGCTCAAGTCCAAGGAGGCTGACCACTAAGGCATACGTGTTGGAGTAGCAGGTCTTAACATCTTCTGCAGTCCCCGTTGACCATTGTTCAGTGGAGATGGACCAGTACAAGGCTAAAGCATCATCATGGATAATTTTACACGAGAGACTTAGGGTAGTCCCAGGAGACCTTTATTGACAGAGGATGTTTAAGTTAGAAGATAGAAGGATCATATTAAGAATAGAGAGAAAGGAAATTAAAGTAGAAAAAAAGGGAGAGAGCCACTATAAGACAATAAGAGTTTGTAATAAGATATAATAACCCAAGGGGGAGGGGTGGGCAGTGATTCTTAAGCATCTGATTGGAACAGGCTAATTGGAAATTAAAATTACACATTGAAAGCAATCTCTAAGGGTAAAACATTTATAAACTACACACGTGGAGCAGTTTTGATAAAGCCTTCTGAATAACGATGAATTAAATAGTAATGTATTGATTAAACTACACCCTCCAACATTTGTTTAATGTGAGGTCATATAAGACACAGTTTCTCTTTGTTCAGCTGTTGCCACTTGATTTCCCTCCCTTCTCCTTTCTGTCTTCTCTTATGTTGTTTCTTGTTTCACCCACCTTGGTCACACCACCATTAACTGATAATCCTGTATCTAAAACTTAAATATCTTTTTGCTGTCTATGAAACCAATATTTGTTATAGTTATTTGACCATGTGAAAAGCTCAGTGCATGATGGCTCATGACCATATTTTATGAGAAATGTAACTTGTAAGTGTTCCCACCCACAGACCCAGAAGGCTCTGCTCCATTTTCAGTGTCTGCTGAGGTCTATTCTGTGGTGTAATTTCTTGGTAAAATGTGTTTAGTTTCGTGACCTTACCTTCCTCTTATTTAATCTCTTGATATAAAGAAATATCTATTTCCGTTGTATACTACAATTAGGTTGTATGCACATTAGTCTCCTATTTTGACCCCTAGAATTATCTGGAACTAACTTCAAAGTAACTGGAGGAACTTCATTCTTGTCTCACAAGAACCATCCACGTACCACACTGTAACCACTTTCTTACTTCCAAACTGTGTGGTTTTGGGTTTCTAGTGCTTCAGCTTGTTACTTCGCAAACTCATTGGTAATGCCTCACTGTGGGGCCTTGCATTAATCTAAACCTAGTTTCCATTAAGACACAATGATTTCTGGGTCTGTGAATCCATATGTTATAGTTTGTAAACCCAGAAATAGATATTTTTTTTCCTCAAGGTAAATATTCCACATAAATCTTGGGTTTGTTTTCTGGGCAAAGGTTTTTTTTTTTTTTTTTTTTTTTTTTTTTTTTTTTTTTCTTTTCCAGCAAGTTCTCTGATGGTTATAGCTGATAAGAAACCTCAAAATATTTTGGGTTTAGTTCAGATAAGCATCTGTGACTTTGAATGTTATTCCAAACCTTTGAATCCATAAATTAGAAATGTATGAGCAAAAGATTTACGCCAGATTTTTTTGCTCTCAGATACAATCAGCTCTAGCAACTGAGCATGCAAATGACAAATGCAGTATAAATTTTATGTAACCTACACTCAGTCTAATGCTTACGACCAGGTTCTTGTCCAAGAGTTTATTTAAAGTTAATCATTGAAATGGTGTTGCATGTGCAGCTGGTACACATTTTGGCTTTGGGACAGTTTTCTTAACTGCTAGGTCCAGAAGGAGCTGGAGAGTAGATCCAGAGGGGGGAAAAACGGGTTAAAACAAGCACAGGCACAAAAAGAGGCAAGGAGAATGAGAAGTTGAGAGAAGCTAGCTGTGAAAGAACTGTACTGATCATGATTAAGATGGGTGCCTCTACGTTGGCCCCATCCTATAATTACTGGAGTCTCTCTCATCTTTGCTATATAGTTTTTTCTTCTCATGACTTTATTTTTTTATTCCTTTCTTATTCTATTGAAGAGTATATTATTAAAAGTAAATTGAGTAATATCAAGGATGAAGGTAGTGATGAAATTGGTTATTAGAGTGGCAAACTATTCTGTATTACCCATGCCTAAAGAGTTTCTGGGACCACTGAATTATCTGCTTTTAAAACCAGGGAAGTTCCTAAGAGCTTGGCCATCTTAGTCATTGCATGAAAGCAAAAGACTCTCCATGGAGATAAACAGAACAGAAGTGGTAAGTAAATAGGAGCAGGGGCCATGGGAAATCCATGAGAGCTGAACTCTAGGAAGGAGGGGAAGGTTTGAGATCTGAATCCAAGTGCACTGAGAGGATTGAGCACACATACCTTCTCAAATATGTCTCAGTGCACTTTCTAAGCAGTGTGCCCACATATTAATCTTGACCAAAGTGTAAGTCAAGGGCTGTGAGAATGTAGAGAAATGAAAACTGGTTTTATCTGGTAAAAGCAGGTAGGGAAATTACTCTGTTAAAAAGTCATCTTGTCCATACAGAAGACAAAGATTCCCAGATGGCTCAGCTCCATTTTGCTGTTTTGTTTTGTTTTTCTTGTTTTGTGATGGAGGGAATAATATAGTTATTGAGTTATGTTTCATATGTAGCTAATAAATAGCTTTTAAGATGAACAAATCAATATATGATTGGGAAAGAGGGATGAAACCGTCTATAAAGTCTTATTCTACCTATTATATAGTGTTCTCTAGGATGCATTTGTTAATTATAGTTGAATTACTATCTGTGTCACCTATATATTGTAAGTGACTGAATTTTTATTTTTGTCATTTTAAGAAAATGAGAAGGTTAAAAAATATATAACAATTTATCATGACAAATTTAAATGAATACTTTGATCTAAGTAGATTTTAAAAAGACATGCAATGAATGGAATTTCCCAGGGCAGCAAAAATAATATTTGAAATATGCTATTATGTTTCCAAGAATTCTTATTATATATTTTTAAAACTGTTTATAGTGACCTATGTTTTAAATATATAAATGCTCCAAACATTCTTTATAAAACATGTCTGAAGATAGAAATGCCATAATATAACTAGAGTCTACTTATAGAAAATTATTATTATTACTTTTTTGGGGGGTCAAGAAAGGGTTTCTCTGTATAGCCCTGGCTGTCCTGGAACTCACTCTGTAGACCAGGCTGGCCTCGAACTCAGAAATCCGCCTGCCTCTGCCTTCCAAGTGCTGGGATTAAAGGCGTGTGCCACCACTGCCTGGAGAGAAAATTATTTTTAAAAAGTCATTAAATAAACACTTCACGATATAGGATTAGGTCAAAATATTATATTCTTCCCATTAAATGCAGGAAACTAGGATGCTTCTATTACATTTAATGCCTTTCCATGAATTTTACCTTTATGATTCTGTATTGTTTTATATAAAAAGACTAATAGTCTTTTGTCTCATGTCACAGACTGTAATCACAGCTGAGGCAGGAGGATCATGATGAGTTCAAGATGTGCTTATGCTAAGAGTAAACCATGAGAGCCAGTCTGAGAAATTTAGTGAAATCCTATCTCAAAATAAAAAGTAAGTAGATGACTGAGTGTGTTGCTCGGTGGTAAAGTGTTTGAGGCCCCAGATTTAACTGATAGTACTGAAAGAGAAAAGAAAGAAAATAAGAAGTACATGGTATGTGCTCTCAGTCAACCATTGGACTGAGCACAAGATCCCTGGTGGATGAGCTAGATAAAGGACCTAAGGAGCTGAAGGAGCTTGCAATCCCATAGGAGGAACAACAATATGAACCAACCAGTACCTCCAGAGCTCCCAGGGACTAAACCATCAACCAAAGGAAACACTTGGAGGGATCCATGGGTTCAGCAGCACATGTAGCAGAGGATGGCTTTGTGGGACATTAATGGGAGGAAAGGCCTTTGGTTCTGAGAAGGCTTGATGCCCCAGTGTAGGGAATGCCAGTACAGGGAACCAGGAGTGGGTGGGTTGTTGAGCGGGGGGGGGGGGGGGGGGGGGGGGGGGGGGAGAAGGAGATAGGATATGGGGGTTTTGGAGGGGAAATCAGGAAAGG
Source organism: Mus minutoides (assembly GCA_902729485.2). Lineage (NCBI taxonomy): Eukaryota > Metazoa > Chordata > Mammalia > Rodentia > Muridae > Mus > Mus minutoides. The sequence continues at coordinate 1,182,448 of LR749721.1, forward strand.
GGATAACATTTGAAATGTAAATAAAGAAAATATATAATATAGAAAAAGAAGAACGTTGAAGAAAAGGAAGTGAAGGGAGAGGAGAAAAATGAGGGAAAAGGTAGAAATAATTTTTTTTTTTTTTTTGGTTTTTCGAGACAGGGTTTCTATGTATAGCCCTGGCTGTCCTGGAACTCACTTTGTAGACCAGGCTGCCCTCGAACTCAGAAATCCGCCTGCCTCTGCCTCCCGAGTGCTGGGATTAAAGGCGTGCGCCACCACGCCCGGCTTAGAAATAATTTTTACATGTTATTTTTGTTTGTTTGTTTGTTTGTTTTTTACTTTTGACACTAAGATAGAGTAAAGGGTAACAAGAAATAAAATAAAAATAAAGTAAAATGGTGGTCATATATAAATTTGATCATCTCAAAAACTATTCATTAGGACATATGTATTTAAAGCAGCACATCACTAAAACAGTTTAAAAAATAAGAGTGCTTAGAAGCATAACAACACATTTTATCTTCAATCTTGGTTAATAAATTAGTCAATTAAATGTAATAATAAACACTGTAAAATATAAGTGGCTTCTGCTGTCATGGTTTGACCCACTGCACTAAAAATGTACTGGTAACTGCAAGCTTGGGTGGGCTACAGCTGCTCTAACTGTTAATCATAAAGGTCCACATCACTAGAGACAGCTTCTCTCTGTCTGTCTATCTGTCTCTCTGCCTGTTTCCTACCCCCCTACCCCCAAGTCCCACATGGGAGGAGGAAGGAGCCATTTTTATATCACACTTCTTTTACGAGCACAGAAGTTCTTTCCATGACCAATCATTTCCCAAATACCTGACCTCTTTATTCTGTCCCTGTAGGAGATGTTATTCTAGCTTCTTTATTTTGGGAAAGCCATATTCTCCCAGACTGTAGCATAGCATAGTCACTTAGTGTCTATTTATATCCCATCAATTGTTAAGGTAGACTCAGCAGGATCTTGCTCCTTGTATCTTGTTTTGGATTTGAGAACAAAGAAGCAGACACTCTTTTTTCATAGTGGAGAGAAAAACTCAAGAATTGACAGAGTCTGAGACCATTGTTTGGTGGCACTTGTCACATCACCCACCTCTGATGGCATTCATGGTGAGTGTCCTGACAATGTCAGAGTGCAGGCACTGGCCTGCATATACCAGCCTTTCTCCTCAAGAGTCCCCTTTATGCCTCAGGAGTGAACTCAATGGGTATATGTCACTCCTCCGAGGGCTTCTATTCCAGCCTTCAGCAGAGGCATCCCTAACATGATCAGACTAGAACCATCCAAATGGTGTGCAACCTGATACAATTGCATAGCCCACCCATATACATTTTCCATTGTGAAGTACACTATTTTTTTTTATTTTAAGTGCAGAATTCCAATCCTGCAGACCATAGACTCCTGAGGCTTCTCAATAGTGATACTGGCTGAATATATGTACTTAATAATGGCTAAGCCATCAAAAGTAGGCATCTACTCCTGAAGTAACAAACTACAGTCTGTCTCTCAGATGAAGGGACCTGTCAAGTAGAGTCAGTTCTTAGATGTGTGTCTTCTGTGATCCTCTTCTTTTAAAAAATATATTTGTTTTATTTTGTGTAGTATATGTGTTTGCACTGTGTGTATACAGAAGCCAGAGGAGACTAGAAGAGGAATCTGATACTCTTCAAATTTGAGATAGAGTTAGGAGGTATAATGTGGGTTCTGAGACCCAAACTTGTGTCTTCTGCAAGAGCAGTACGTTCTTTGGACCTCTGAGCCACATTTCATTCCTAGTATATCTTCTTAATTTATCTTCTTAAATTCCTAATTTATCTTAGATCCTAACTTATCCTAAATAAATCCCTAATATATCTTCTTAAGTCATAAATTCAAGCAGTCAGTGCTGGCACATTTTCCAATGGGTAGGAAATTTAGGAGTTGCAGTCGTTGTAGTGACCTTGGATAGATCCATACGCTTTGGCTCAGACTTTGTGTCAGCCATTATGATAGACCTGTTAATGTGCCCATGGTAGCTGCTCTGACTGATATTAACTGGTAAAAACTATTTTGAAAACTCAATTTGCCATTGCCTTTTGGGGGAGGGGGTAATTACTTTCTGGTTAATATGTAACAAACATAATTTTATTATATTTGCCCACTCTTCTACATCTATTAACATCTTTCTATGTGCAATATCATTTTCTCTGACCTCCTAGTCCTTTTTGATCTATGTCTCTGTCTAGCTGACTTATCTATTATCCCTTTCCCACAGTCTATATGTGATCTTACTCCAGTATACTTCCTGTTTCTTTAAAGACCAAATAAATGAAAGCATGATTTGAATGTTTGGATATTTGGAAATGTTTTCTTTCACTATGAAAGAGCTCTTGGCTCCTGACAAGATATAAGTGCCACTATTGCAGCTTTAGGGATATTTTGCTCTGCCAGTCATTGCTGTGGTACATAGACATCATTCTTGGTGTGGAAAAGGTTTCCCACAGAGCTTAAAGATGTACAGGAAATTTTGTGTTTTCTTATAAGAAGGAAAGGTGAGACAATTTGTCTTTAAAAAATTGTTGTACATTTGTTTCATATGATACCACAAATCTTAACAGAAACATAAGGTCTCTCTGGGCTGTTATGTGCCCAAAAATCTGATCCTTTAGCTACTGAATTCTTTCTTTGTTTTTATCAACTTAAGTGTAATGGAATACAGAGATGCACAGTGGAGTCTCCCAACAGTTCTAACCTCTTTGAACTGTACTATAACAAATGGAAGCATATCTAACATACTCACTAGGCAAGTATGAGATGTAGTTTGCTGAGGATTTCATGAATATGCAAACTATTTCTGTTCTTTTGTCAGATTTTTCTGGGTATAAAACCTCCTCATTGTCCTTCCAATGTTATGGTCATTTATGGTCATTGTGGCCTACTGATTTACAGCAGTTGTGTATGCCATCTGGACTATATTTCTTCAGATTGCCATCGTCCCCCAACTACTAACATTTCAATTTATGTGAGTCTCCTATTGTCCACCCTTGAGAAAAGCTCTTGATTGAAAAATTAGTCATTCTTCATGGCTTCTTAGAATTATGCATCCTCTGTGGACTTCATGAAATATAGTTTCTGGTGGCTCTCATTCACCACATCATGCATCCATTCCCACATGCTCTCTCCCCTGAGTCTTTATTTATTTATTTTTTTGTATCATCTTCACAACATTCACCAATTCCAACTTCATGTAAGTTTCTTCAGGTTCCTCAAATTTCCCTAGCATCTAATTTCTTGATATTAGGGATATTTTGCCACAGCATTAAATAAATACCTTAGTCAAAAACTTCTCTCTTTTCCAGTCCTAAGTTTTGGTTCTGGTAAACAAGCAACTCATGAGAAATTCCAGACTTGTGCATTCTCTCTTGCTATTTTATACTAGCTAATTCTTGAAGCCTCACAGTAGGATATTGTCTTTTCTCACTTGTCATCCTCACCCAGCTCTTGTACTAGGATTTAGCAATACCTTTAAACCCTAAAACCAAGAAAACAGCCTCCTGAAAGGGTGTGCCATTTAGCTTGCAAGAAAGTGGCCTCTCAAGTGTCTCCATCCATGAGCAGATACTCATGCTCTTAAAAGTGAAGGAAGGACTCTGTTCTGTTGAGTTTGCTTGTATTTTGTTTTATTATTCCCCAGAAGGCTTCCATCTTGTTTTCATACCTCCAGTTGTCTAAGAGCTCTGACCTTACTATATGAAGAATTCTTCTCCTGAACATTCAAACATATTTGCATTACAATGGCCCTAAGTATCTAATCCCTAGTTAGGCTCCAACTGTGTCTATTCTTGGTTTGAAAGGATAAGAAACACATAGTGATATTTAACTGCATAGGGTATTCACTTTCAATAAGATGTTATTTAAAGTCACTACATGCAAAGATTTTATCCATTGGGCTATCATTCTAGAAAAGTTCTATGCCCCACACCCAAACCAGTATATATGAGTTCTTATTGTATTGTAGGTAGCAAATGATTTACTTTCAACATCCTATCATATTAATTATTATCAACATCATTTTAAGAATCAGTCAACATAAATGAAGACTGCTTAGTTATGTGTGTGTGTGTGTGTGTGTGTGTGTGTGAGTGTGTTGTGTGTATATGCATGTGTAACTAACACCCATGAACCATAAAGAAGCAAGGCAGGCAGAATATCCCATGGAAGCCTCTCCTATGGAAGATGGGGAAATAGGCAAGAAGATAGGATAGGATAACCATGCAGAGCAAGCTAAGGTATTCAGCTCATAGGAGAATGGAGAGGAACTTTTTAAAGAGTCCTTTGCCTTGTTGCCTCCCAATTGAGAACCTCTTATATGATTTCCAGGCTAGCAGACTGCTCAGAGTCTGGGAAACACAGAGCCTTGGTTCAGTAGAGCATGCCGTAAAGGTATTATACCTTCAGGATGTCATCTCCTATATTGCCTTTGACAGATTTATTCTTGAAGGGATATGACAGCAGCAAGTCTCTATCTATGGCTATCCTAAGGACTTCTGAGTGGTGCAAAGGGAGTTTCCCAATTTATTCCAACAGTTAATTCTGCCATCACATCACCACATAACATTAAAGACATAAGATTAAAGAAACCACCAATATCCAGTTTGTAATAAACTCTCCTCGGTCTTCCTCTCTCCTTATTATCTTTTAATATCCTTCTAGTTTTAGCTCCTGTTTTATCAAATGTACCTGGCATCTTTGTTTCTTGGAAATAAAATTTCTTTCACACAGCTGTGATATTATTTTATTACAAAAGATAACAGTTTTTAGTTTACCTTTCTAGTGAGAAAAAGCACTATCCTAAATAAAAGTAGATTTAATATGTGTTTGTTCTCCCATATGCAGACACACACATACATGCACACACTCAAAAACACACACAAATGCATACACTCAAGCCCTCTCACACAACTAACTTCCACCAACAACTTCAACAAGGTATTGAGTTTTGCTCTCTTCCAGAGACTGTGGCATATTAAGAGAGGGAAGTCTTATAAGGATCTAGCCCAGGTCTGTGCCTCTATTTTGAAACGCAACAAATGCACAATAATACTCTTGCTCATAAAGACAAATCCCCCTTCCTGTTTATTGCTTGTTGTTGTTAGTAGATCTTAATTTGCTAGGAAGACGGGATGCTGAACTTTTTGAAAGCTAGCTGCTTACCTAATTATGCAAAGGTTTTTGTTTGTTTGTTTGTTTTGCTTTGTTTTTTGTTTTTTTTTTCTATCCATACTGCTAGCTGGCCTTCTGTTTCTTCTTTATGGTAAATAATTTGGCACTGTATGAAAAATATGTGTCCATTCACCTCTCCCTAAAGCAAGCATCCCATTCTGAAATTGCAGCACTGGACAGATCCTCAACATTACATCCCATATTAACAATCAAAAGTGACCACATCATGGTGTTTTTTTAAAAAAATTATCAGGATATTGAACCAGGATACTGAAGATGTTTAAGCAGGTTTTAATTCCATTCAAACACTTAAAGGATGCTTCTGGTAGAAGATGCTGCTTTAGAGGTATAACTTGCTTCCTCAAAAGATAATGGCCTTATACAAATGTTCAATGACCTCAACCCACAAAATAAATTTACTTTTGTAATTATGTGTTCATGTACATGTCCACTATCACCAATATCTTAGCTTAAATTATATTTCATATATATGAACTGGATTTAAGAGTCAAATATATAGAATATGTAGAGAAATCCACCAATCCATTTGTGGGTATTTGTAAGATAGAGAGAGGGGGTAGAGGAAGAAGAGGAGGAGGCAGAGGAGAAAAGAGAAACAAGAATAATAAAAAAAAACCTCTCGATTAAAAAAACACTCAAGAAATTTAAAACATTAAAGAAAAAAAATGAAGAAGATATCAGAAGATGGAAAGATTTCTCACATTCATGGATCAGTAGGACGAATATTGTAAAAAAAAAGGTGGGGGAGGATTCCAAAATATCAAAAATAAAAATAAAACTCTTGGTGGTCCAGAGTAAAAATGAACAACTAAATTTCTACAAAGGATAGCTGGGGGCTGTATATTTGTATAGTCATAGAAGAAAATATAAAAGCTCAGAAACTCTGGCTCCAGTCCACTTCATTTTAAGAGTTAACTTATACCCTTACTCTAAACACCTCACAGAGCAAGTTAGTAGACACTAACTCTTACTTTCCTTATATACTTCAAACATGGCTTTCAACCTAAAACAGAATATGGTGGACTTGAAGTGTGTGCATTAATATTAGTCCTCTATACCTAAATGCTATCCTGGAATGAGCAACAATAAAACTGTCAACTGAGAACTACCCTCCTTTTGAAATAATCTTTTCACATTGATGTTCAATATTGTCTATTGGAAGTTCAATAACACTTTCCTTTATATGTGTCATGCTTTATGCAACTGTAGCTTAAATGGGTCTTGATCCATGGCTGTTTATGATTTTAGAAAGTTTGTAGAATTTATAGGAGGTGGAACATCACTCAAGAAAGTGGCTTATTGAAGGCTAAGCTTCCAGGCCACTTAGCCCAGCCCCACTTCCTGGTCACTGTTTCTTGCCAACCTCTGCTACTTCTACTTTGCCTTCACTTCCCTTGCCAGTGCTGTGGCCCCCTCCATGAGAGTCTGTATCTCTCGGGAGCTGTAAGCCAAAGTAAACTCTTTCATCTGTACATTGCTCTTCTCAGTATAACTTATCATAACAGGCTCATAACTAAGCAGTGGCTTTTCCAGGAATTCAAAAATAGAAATAACTCCAACTTAAGCCAACCTAAGTGGAAATAGAAAATGAGCAAAAACAAAACAAAACAAAGTCAAAACCCAAATCAAAACCGAGACCAAAGCCAGTCAACTAAACAGACAGAAGTCACAATTAGAGTCATCGAGTCTTCGTGTGCACAAGATAATGTATGTGGTAGAGGATAGAATCCAGCATTTTCCATGACATCTTTGCAGATGCAATTTACTGGGCTTAGTGTAGTTCTCTTAACTTTTTTTTTTTGAGTTGTACTTTCCTAATCCACTTAAAATATCAAAAATGTCTTTGTGTTGAGGTTGTCTTAAACTAAAAATCAATTGTGACTGTGTAAGTACTGGTTCTGTTCTGAACAAAGTACCAGTAAATTATTAAAATTTTGAAGTATAACACAGTTACAGAATGTTATCTTTATTATTATAAACGTTTATCAGAATTATATGTCTATATATGTGTGTGTGTCTATGTGTCTATGTGTATGTATATATCTATATTCTAGCCTCCTTTTCCTAAATAGTTAATGGATTTTTAAACCAATAATTGCTTTTATGAATAAAACATGTATATACTTTTCAGAAAATGGTTCCTTGCTTTCAGTGTCCTATCAAAATATATCAAATCCAAGAAATGTTAAAACTAATTAGAATAGGAAATATCATCCTATAAGCATGCTTGAGGAAATGTATGGTAGAAGTTTGGGACTCATTTGATGCTTAAATGATAACCAATTGTCATTAATATTGACCTAATGAAATAAACAAATGTGTAAATTATTGTGCATAAAAAGTGAGTGATAAACTCCCAGAAGCCATGGAAACATCTGAGTAACTTTGTATTGTATAAATTCTCTACTTAGTGACATATATGAAAGATTTTAGCAATATGAATATGTGGCAACCGTTATTTATTTAAGGCTCTTGGCATGAGGATAGTAAAAGGATACATGAAGGGCTTGTGGGTAGCCCAGCTTGCTTATTCTAAACTATCACATCTCACTTGATTTGAAGGTTGCTGAGGTCATGGGGCTCATTTGGGACAACCGAGAACCTTGGGAAAGGACCTGAGGATGGTTAACTGGAAAGGGTCTCTGTCACTTGAGACCAGGATCATGCCTCAGTGTAGTCACAACTCTTAGGGTTTCTAAGATGTGGCCTGATGTAAATGCTGGTTCCTATGGCTAAACTGTAGGAATCACAATTGAATTTGGAGAAAAATACAGCATAATTATAGAACAATTATCCTCATGACCCTAAATGTCAACTGAAAATTATTTACACAGGGAACAGTGGCAGTGTATGTCTTGTCAAAAGCACCTACTCATGCTAACCATAGAAAGCTTTGAACAAAAGACTAGACCATTGGATCCTTTCCTTTGCTGAAGCTAAAGGGCTAATGAATGTTCTAAGCCTCTCACTCAGGTGGACATTAGTATATCACTTTGCTCCATTTAGTGGGATCCTGAGCTTATTCCAGAACCCACTTCTCAGTCCTCTCCCTGGACCTGCCATCACCTCAAGTCATTTTCCTATAAAGCCCTGGCCTACATGTTATTTCCAGGAGAAATGGCCCAGTGAATACTCAGGACCCACTGTATTTCTGCTTGGATTAACAGCTCAGTGTAATTCCTTGGGTCCCCTCTAATTGGCTATTCTTTAAGCATTCTGTTCAATTCACCTCATGCCTCTATCCTGGGAATGGCTCTTGCAGTTTTACAACTAAGAAATATTACACACAAACTGCAAGCAGCAGCTGATAACATTTATATCTTCCCAGAGCACATATTAAATAGTCTCTTGCTGAGTTAAAGCAAATAAGTCCTGACTTTGCTATTTGCTGCTGCAAACATAAAACCTATGAATAAAGACAGCTAAAGTGGGCAGAAGAAAGGACATAGTTACTCATAATATAGGCCTCCGGTTTGATGGATCCTGGATTGAAACTTAGAGAGCAACTCCAATTCACGGTGATGAATCTGATGATCTTAACTCAGGATTAACAGATAATTCTAAATATAGTTTCTAAATATGTTATTACTTTACCACCATCAACATCACTTCTTGCTTCTGCTTATTATTCTCATTATCTTCATTGTTTCACTCACTTGTTTATTTTACATCATGTTGGCTATTTCAAAATGATTGGATATTGAAAGTTCTTTATATACTATGTATACAGTCCTTTTAGTAGGCATCTGCTACTTAAGTATTTTCTACCAGTCTCTGGCTTGTCTCTTCTTTCTCCCAAAGGAGAATGGGACTTGGACCTCATAAATGTTGATGTCTTCAAAAAGTCTTTGTGATTTTTATGGTATAGAATTTGACATCAATGAACAGAGGTACAATTCTTCTTTGTGGTCCTTCTGGCAGAGCAAAGGTCTGGAGAAGTGAGCCATGAAATTCAGAATAAAACCCAGGTCACATTATAGTCATTCTGTCTGTAGTCACATCCTGTCATCATTTCCATAGCCACTGAAGATTTGACTGGCATTGAAACACTGGGTATTAGGAGTAGCCCTCTCTTTGTATGCTTGTCAAGTGGGATAAGGACCAGTATAACAGGGAGGACCAATTAGAAACCTATGAAATTGAAATTGAGCATATATGGCCAAAGTAGTGAGCATAAAACACTGGAAGATCTGAAATTCCATTTAAATCCATTGCTACCTCGACACATGGTTGTGACGTATAGAAAAGGACTTCACATTCTAAAAAAAAAAAAGATTATATAAGATGAAGTTTTAAAGTAGAAGACAATAGTTACATCAAGAAACAATATTGATTATTATTATCCTATTTATGTTTCATGCATAAGTCTAGTTTGAGCATAAGATGGATCTTAGATAATGATAATTATATAGTCATTGCAGGTATGGTGTTGACTAAAAACTTACTTCCAGAACATGTTGGAAAGTTTGTGGATTTATAGTGTGGGTATTTTGATAGGGTGAATGTATTCTTTTTAAATTTTCTAATAAGAAGCATATTTTATATCTGTACAGCAGTATTCATTGGCACGAGTACAAATACTCATGAATGAATAGGTACAACTATATTCATTTACAGTTTTACACTGAGACTATATTAATAATATTTATCTTCTAGAACACAGAGTGGTCTGGGGGGAGTTTTGTCCATTGAGGCATGCTACAGAACAGCAGTCTATTGATGATAACAGCAAATGATGTCTACTATACTAAAAATCTTGGTAAGGCAAGAAGTGCTTAGACATGTAATTAAACCTTGCAGGGATTAGAATATCTAACACTTGAAAATAGCCTTAAAAGGTTGATAGTTGGCATATGTGCCAAGATTCCCTACAAAATAAAGCACAAATTGCTGTATCCCAACTTTCCAACAGTAAAGAATGGCTCCTGTATCATGATGACGCATTGCACATCCTGAAATCCTTCCCCACACCACTTACCTCTTGTGAGGCCATGGTCCTTGTGTAGGGGTAACATCAAGGGATACAAACCTCTGTAGCATGTCTGTTCTAAGGGGCCATCAGTACAACGTGCCTTATCAGCCCCAAGTGGTGGAAAAGGTATGTTGTGAAGTTATCAAGAAACAAAAGGGAAAGAAAAATCAGTATAGGTCCTTGCCAACCTGGAATAAGGCCAAACACCCCAGTACATTGTGCCTGTGCCACAGTGAATTATGTCCTACACCACACAAATCAAAAGTGACTGAACTTGCTGAGTTAGAAGGTGTAAATGGAGACCAAATGGAGTGATCAGCTCGGACGGAAGTATTAGAAATGATGGTTCCCTCAACTAGTGACCTTTCTCTTTGCTTTGACACAATATCTGACAGAAAGAAAGAAGGATTTATTTTGGTTCATGAGTTGAGGAGAGTTTTAGTCTGCCATGGCTGAGAAGGGGTTGTAATTGGGGAAGGCATGGCCTGGGATCCTCGAAGGAAAAACATTGAGTCAGAATCAGAAGTTTTCTATGGCCTGCAGAGGTCTGCCTCTACATACCTACTTTTGCCTGTAAAGATTCAAGGACCAAAAGGACCACCGTCTCCCCAAACAGAATCACAAGTCAATAAATATTCATAGTAAAGTACAGGCATTACATTAGAAGGCTCTTTCTTCTCCTTGTTTCCAGTAGGTAAAACATTTCTATCCCAAGAATTCATGGGGTGGAAACAGAGGTGGCCCTAATTATCAGTGACGAGTGAGCACAATGCACTGGTGATTCCTTGAAGTCACAGGACAGTCGTCTGTTACAAAGTCTTATCCATCCCTTCATAAAAAGTGATGCATTTGAAAAATCCCAGGAGGAAGATATTTACGTGACAGAAGGTGATATTGAACTCTGCACTTCTGTGCTCCATGGATTCCTTAACACAAGACAAAGGTCAATATCAAGGAAGAGTAATTGACCCTCATTAGTTCGAGGATTTAGGGTGCTTTTACACATTGAGCTAAGGGCACCTTGTCAAATACTTCATCCGAAGGCTTCGTGAATGGACAGGAGCAACTAACCGCCCTTGCTACAAAAAGTATGGCTTCCCCAAGGCTAAGATGCTTCGGGTTGCAAGTGCAGTTCTAGCTCTGAGGCGAACCAGAATGGAGAAGAGATGGAATGAACACCATGGCTGGCTCCGGGCCAGCTGTAGGAATAAGGATGATGGCGCGTCTGTCCCATTAGCTTTTGGGAGCCTTCCCTCCAGATGACAGGTCCATGGAGACTACTGAAGAAGCTTAGCTGGAAGCAGTTTTCAGAGTAGATTCTGTCAGTTGTAAAGCTCCTTGGACCACATTGTTCTTAAGAACAGTGCAATTAGTTCCCTGTCTCTGGCTGTCATACTGCAGGGATGTGCTTCAGCTTCTAACTGTTGGCTTTGCTTTCCCTCTGCTTAGTCAAAAGTACTACAAATACGTGTAACAGCAGAAAAGCGGACAGGCTGATTTATTATTAACATGAATTATACTGTATAATAGGTAATGGCTTGTCAGATATCTGTGGTTCCTGTTAGCATATGAAAAACAGTTTTCCCTTTCATGGTCTATCTGCCTCAAGACAAGGCTATTCATTTACATTTTGTTTTATATTTCTTGTTGTAAAATCAACAACCGTCAGAAAATACACATTTAATAAAAGCATTTTTCCAATATAGCTTTGCTGGGCAATCAAGGGAGGTGAAATTAATATCATAACTTCTCTGAAAGTATAGTGTTCACATTTTGCTTATAAACTACATACACTGAACTATGCCACCTTTTGTAATGGTTAGTTACTGGGTTATTAATCAACTTTGTCCATTGGCCTTTTCATAGTTATTTCATACTGTTTCAGTATTATGGAATTTTAGCCAATTTTATTTGTAATATATATTTTGTCCATTTGGATAAATTAACTTATTTATCTAATAAACATGACCATAATATACCCCTAATCCATGGTTTCTGATTCTTGTTTTTACAAATGTTGAATATGGTTCCTGAATATCTCCTTAAAAATCATTTTAAATAGTTTCTACCTTTGTTTATCTATAACCTGCACTTCTTTCTTCCTTATTTATTTAGCCATTGCCTCACATGCTTACAGTGTTTGTCTGACTAGGTGACTTAGTGGAGTACTGAAGTTATTCATTAGTCCCAGGGCTTTCATCTCTGCTTACTTACATATAAATATATTTAAATTTTTTTGTTTTTATATTAGTCATAGATAAACCTTTAAAATAAGTTCATGTAAGAAATGCAGGCAGCATGAAAACATGATTTAATTTTTAAAAATAAAACACATGCACACATAATGTGATATAGCTAAGTAAAACTCATTCGTAGAGATGGGGAGGCATTGACTCTTGGAATGTGATTGAGCTCACTTCATTCAATAGTGCAAAATCGAAAGGGTTGAGTGACTGGGGGAATCAATGTTTGCATTTTATAAATTAACAACTGATGTGCATGCTTCAAGTGCAAAATCAATGAGAAGTTCTCTTATTGGCCCGAGCAACACTGTTTACCCTAACAGTTTTTAAATCTGCAGATAACTCATCTGATTAGAAGATTAACATGCCAAAGGAGTTGTTTTTCTTTGTCTGGAAAAGAAATAACCTTGGAAATACAGATTGACACACATGCAATCTATCATTCTATTGCATTGAGAACAGACCCGAAGCCCCTCATTTCCCCATATTCTAATTGTTAAGACCGAGAACTTAATCCACCTTGTCAATATGACTTATATGTTTGTTCAGAGAAAATTCTAAGCAGGAAGATGAGAAGATAAATGAAAAATAATTTCACTCCAAGCTTCATGAAAGTTGGACAAATCAGTTTAGGTAAATAATGTTCCTATCTAGACTGTGTTCTCTCGGGACAATAGATCACATAACTTATCGGCAAGCACATAACTTATCAGGCAATATTTTACTTCTTAGATATGCCCAAAGACCCTTGCTTTAACCAGATGACCAGGTTCATGCTGTAAACTGCCTCCTAATTCCTGCCTACAAAATGTCTACACCTCAACCCAGTAGATACCATACCCCAATCTTTCAAACGATCATCAAGGAAGGTTGTGGGAATCTGCTACAGTAGACCTGAGAGTGTGGCTGGGCAGAGGAACAGATGTTTGCTCTGTGTTTCGATGTAGGGTGGCTGGTGATGTGAGCTGTGGAATGTTTCTACCATCCCATAACTGCTACTCACAACCACCTGACTCAAATGCACTCAATTCCAATCGGTCTTTGTGAGACAGAAAGCATATTAAAATGAAAGCTATCTCTTCTCTCTATAACGGTGGGTTTGAAACTTCCTAATGGTTCCTTTTGATAGAATTGAACTGTTATGGTGATTCCAAACCATAAAATAATTTTTGTTGCTACTCCACAACTGTAGTGTTGCTACTGTTATGACTCATAATATAAATCTCTGTGTTTCCTTTGGTCTTAGGTGACCCCTGTAAAGGGTTGTTAAAAACCCCAAAGGGGTTGAGATTCCCAGGTTGAGAAACATTGATCTACATTTTTTTCCATTAGTCTGATTCAAGCTCATCAGAGCAAGCAGATGCTATTAATACAGACCTGTTAACTATGAAACTTCATGACGATACTGGGCTTTGGATGCAAAGCACAAAAATAATACTGACTAGACTGAGTGAGATCTGATGGATTACCCAATCTTCCATAGTTTCAGGTATTTCATCTATAAAAGAACATAATAATGTGTACTGGGAAAAGAGCTCAGTCAGAAATGCATCAAACATTAGAATCTGAGACAGGATGCAGAGCATTCACATAAAAAGTAAGGCATGGTATTACTAGCACTTGGGAGGCAGAGGCAGAGGCAGAGGCAGAGGCAGAGGCAGAGGCAGAGGCAGAGGCAGAGGCAGAGGCAGAGGCAGAGGCAGAGGCAGAGGCAGAGGCAGAGGCAGAGGCAGAGGCAGAGGCAGAGACAGATGGATCTATGTGAGTTCAAGGCCAGACTTGTCTACAAAGTGAGTTCAGGACAGATAGGGCTACACAGAGAACCCCTGTATTGAAAAACAAACAAACAAACAAACAAACAAACAAGAAGTAAGATATGCCAGTGTGCAGTTGTAATTCCAGTGCTGAGGAGGCAGAGACAGAAAGATTCCTGGACCTGACTGACCAGTCAATCCTTGCCCATGGATGACCTTCGGATTCAATGAGAATGACTCAAAAAAACAAGTGTCCATTATCAGGATGACACCTGAAACCAACTTGCAGTGTTCATATTCATACAAACCCACACATGTTTACAAAAGCACATACACACATGTGACATGCACACAGGAAATAATGATAATGGTATTTTCTAGTATAATATGGGCACCTACCACAATGACTGCACTCAAGACCCTTTCTGTGTTTTAGCTCCAGTTGTTTCTCTAGTGGAGAAGATTAAAACCTAAGACCTACTGGTTTAGGATCTGATCATGACAGGCTTAGAATGCAAATGTACAGAAAGGAAACTGATTGGAATTGAAAAAAAGGTTCTGGCAAAAAATTGGTAGTCTTGCAGAAGCAAAGAGTCTTAAAGAAACTCTAGAAATACAATAATTTTCTATATTCTAGGAAAGAGGAATAGAGATAGAGAGAGGAAGCAAGGGAGGGGCAGAGAGAGCGAGTGAGAGAGAGAGAGAAGAAGAAGAAGGAGGAGGAGGAGGAGGAGGAGGAGGAGGAGGAGGAGGAGGAGAAGGAAAAGGAGGAGGAGGAGGAGGAGAAGGAGAAGGAGGAGGAGAGAGCTACAAAGTACCCAAAAATGTAATTTTTCCTGAAAGAACACTCAACAAAAGCAACATAGACAGCAAGATTAATGGATTTCTTACTCATCAATACTTGCACAAAGCCTTTTACCAAGCTATGCTTCTCCTGCTATATCAGCTCACATGGGTCAACTATAATCCCCTCACCTTAGCTGTACAAGGCTTGGGAAACACTATGGTAGAAGGGACTGAGGCCAATAGGCACTATGAAGGTGCTAAGTAGGTTCTCTGTACAATGTGTACTACCACCAATAAAATTATAAGAAGTATGTATGTATATAAGTATTTTTACACACACACACACACACACACACACACACACACACATATACACACACATTTTCTCCTCATTTACCTCCTTTTGAGATTCCTCTTTCCCATGGTTGTAGAATAGTAGTTCTCTTTACTGCACTAAGTTTTAATACATTGAGCCCTGCTCACTCAGCTTGCTTTTGAAGCTCTTTGTATGATTTGACAGATGGAACAGGCTTTGCCCTCAACACATCACATATATTAGTTTCCTTAATGGTCAAATGCACTTCATGAAGTAGGCAATATTATCTACATCTTACAGAAAAAGGAATGGACTACCCTAGAAACAATATAAATGCTTTTTGAGAACCATATAGAAAGCATGAAAACATTGCAGCATCGGCAACCCAGGACAAAGCAAGGATGCCTGAGTTTGATTAACTTTCTTCTCTGATGGCAATAATCCAGGGGACATTATGATCACTAGGGAAATGTATGATTAATACATCAGGGATGGGAAAATCTTCTACATTTTTCAAATCCTTGAAATGCTTGGCCAACAAAAAGCTGTAAGTGTGGAAATTTTCAGGAATCGGCCATGTCTCACCTTGAAGAATAATGTGATATAATGCCTAGTATACATGTTTATATTGATTTATTTTTTCCCTCTCCTCCCTATACTCCTTCATCTTGTTCCCTCCCCTCTCTCACTCTCCTTTCTTTCTTTCACATGTTTTTGGCTTGGGAGACAGATGTCTTCCTGCCCAGGCTTCCTGGACCTCACTATGTGCCCAACCTGCCTTTATGTTTCTGACAGCCTTCATGCTTTGGGTCTCTAACTTCTGGGATTACAGCAATGTGCCCTCGTGTCAAGCATTGTTGCTTTATTCTTCATTAATACCTATATCACACATAAAAAAACAATAATGTCCTGTATCAGGGTGCTGGTGTGTGTGTGTGGCTGGCTGTGTATAAGTGTCCTCTTCTAGGCTTTGTTCAGTCATGAAAAATACCACAGCTTTTTATTTGAAAAAAAAAAAAAGGTTACCATTTGAACTGCAGTAAAAGTTTAACATATCAGAGTTACATATGTACTCTGTGTGAACCTTACTAGGAGTCACATGACCTTTTTAGTGGAAAGGACATAGTAATAATTTTGGCTTGTCACTACTAGTCAGAGTCAACAGAATAAATGTCCGTGAAATGCTCACCTGTGCTCTCTATCATCCCATCTGCTGCCCCAGCCTCTTAGACTACCAAGGAAGATGGTATTGAAAGGCTTTAGGAACCAGAGGTCAGAGAGGCACGTTGAGAAGCAGTATCTTCTAGATATAACTGGACCACTGTATTCATGAGCTCACAGGAGCCATGGTTGTCTGCATAAGACCTACACAAGATCAAGCCAGTCAGCATGGACCCCACTGATAACTGAGGATATAAGGACTATTGATAGTTCTTTTGGGGGAAAGATCACTCAAGAAAACAGAGTATAAACCCTAGTAGGGTGACCACACTCCAGTGGATGTTCCTATCCCTGGAAATACATGGACAACAGAAATTGGAGCTAATGGGTTCTTCTTTTAATTTTTTAATAAAGGGAGAAGACACCAAAACATGATGTTGGGGAGTGGATCTGGGTAGAGTTAAGAAGAGGAGTTGGCGGTGAATATGGTTAAAGTTTATTCTATGACATTCTCAAAGAATTAATACAAAGGCTTGTACTAAAAACAGCTTAGGTTTTGCCTTTCAGATGGTGGCTATCCTTGTAAAACAAAACCAGGCTTGTGCAATATGGAGATGAATAGGTTTGCTTATATCTATAAAACTTTATTTAGGAAAGCAGCTAATAGCTGCTCTCAGCCAGCAGGCCTCAGTGTCCTGGCCATTATTCTAGATTTGATTCTGAAAACACTCATAAGAACACGTTCCAACTGTCCAAGACTTACTGGTCAGATCACAGTCCTGAAAGGTACCTGTGTAGCATGGCTTCATCACTTATGTTCCTGAGAGATAATTATTTGGCCCAATCATAACATTTAATAATCTTCTTCTGTGGCTTCTGTGTGTCCCCAAATGCATTAAGTATACTCTGGGTGGGAAACAAAAGATGTAGCTACTGTGCTGTGCTTTCTTGGAAGCCTGTGGAGTAGACTTGCTGTTGCCAGGAGTGGTCCTTCAGAGAAAGCTGTCTCTGAACAAGTTCGGGCAACAATTACATTGAGGATGAAAGAGTTTCTTCTGTCAAATTCAGCATGCACTCCAGTTTCATTATTTTAGGACATAAAATTGTTTAGTGATTAGCTTTGTTGATACTTGGCAAAGCATCACTTCCTTTTCTGAGGAGGAAAAGAGACAAAAAAGCTCATAAAAAAAATTTCAAAAAGCTTTCGACTTCAAACAGCTCTTACAAAACTGCATTTGGATGACACAAATGTGGGGGAGTCAAAAACCATATGGATCCACTCCTTTTAAAATAAACACTGACTTTCAAATTGAAGGAAATTTTCTTGAAAAAGTAGACTTCAGCTTCCACAGACTATAAATAGGGGGAAAAAAAGCAATTTCACGAAATTTGATAGACCCAAATCACAGTTGGGTTTCTCATCCTTAATTATTGTGTTTTCACTGTATATCATTTAAAAACAAACAGCTCTAGGAGTGGCCCACATTCAGCTATTTTTTTTTTTGGTTGACAAAATTATATTATTAATAAATATATCTACATTGGGATTTGAATAATTCACACAAACCTTGAACATGGAGATTTTCATTTATCTCTCAAGTAATTTTTGCCCAAATCTTAAATTTGAAATAAATTGCATTGTTACATTTGAAAATCCATAGGGTTAAGCACTTGCCAGTCATTTTATTTCATAATAAGCTTGAGGTTAGCCTGGACTTCATAAGTGGATCCTGTCACAAAAGGAAGAAAGGTTCAGGGAGGGAGACAGAGAAAGAGAGGGAAGAAGATGAAGAAGGAGGAGAAGAAGGAAGTATTTGGGTGACAGAAAGAAGATGAGGAAAGAACAAAGGAAGGAAGGAAGGAAAGAAGGAGGGACAGAGGGAGGGAGAGAAGGAGGAAGAAAGGAAGGAAGGAAGGAAGGAAGGAAGGAAGGAAGGAAGGAAAGAATGAAGGAAGGAGATGGAAAATGTTGAGATATGTCTATAAACATATTGTTTAGGATTTATTGATGTAAGACACATTGTTTAAGATTGTTTGTGTGTATGTATGTGAACCCTCTTGAATATCTGTGTACGGCTTTTGTACAGAAGACCATGGGAGTCAGAGGAAGGCATTAACTTCCCCGGAACTGGAGATACAGGGCCTTATGAGTGACCATGTGGGTGCTAGGAACTGAACCTTGAGTCCTTAATGAAAACAGCCAGTGCTTCTAATCACTGAATGATCACCCCAGTCTCTGTCTGTACACACTTCTCATACAATGATAATTCCTGGTTAGACTTTCATCTATCATTACATTTCATCTACATTTTCATTAACAATTTTTTTCATTAACAATCTAAGCAATGAAAATTTAGCACTCACCGGGCGTGGTGGCACACACCTTTAATCCCAGCACTCGGGAAGTGAGTTCCAGGACAACCAGAGCTATACAGAGAAATCCTGTCTCAAACAACAACAACAACAACAACAACAACAAAAACCTCAAAAAAAAAAAACCTCAAAAAAAAAAAACGAAAGAAAGAAAAGAAAAGAAAGAAAAAGAAAAGAAAAGAAAAGAAAAGAAAAGAAAAGAAAAGAAAAGAAAACATAGCGCCCTTATTTAGGTAGATTAAGTGAGATTAAGTGACCTACTTGGATGGATATGAATATTATCATCAAATAGTGCAAACCAAATTCTCATAACCACAGTCTTTATACAAGTCAAGTCAACTAGACTTCCATTTGTTCCTTAGTTCCTTTTTTAACACCAGAAATTCTAAAATACAGAGGCATTATCTTTTAGAAACTCTCCTGAAACAGACACTGAAAGGTAGTTTATCATAGATACTTTGTATCCTGAGGCAATAGTGATCTGAAGAGGGCTGATCAGTCTCATGACTGGGGCAAGGTTTATTAGTAAAAGGACCATGACAAGGTTCTCAGTAAAAGGGCCATATGTTATGGTCATATAAAAGTAGAAGATATTTTCCTTAAGTAAAACAGAAATACAGCATTCTTTATAAAGAAAAGAGTATGTATGAAATTTTGAGAGCATGTGGAGTGTCCCTATGCAGCAGAAATATATATAGAAGGAAATGGAGACATAATGTAAGGTCAGGGCATACAGAGATCATTGCAAGTCAAGAGCTAATTCATGCTCTTCAAAAAGTTATTGTTTTATGTAGTGAAAGCAACAGTTATGAGAACTGTTTTCAGAATCAAATTGTAGGGGTGGGATCAGGAGGATGGGGAAACTTACAAAGTAAGGTACTTGGTTATGATTCTCCACTGCACACTGCAAATGAAAAAATACGTACTCCTTTTGTAGGATTTTTCCCTGCCCAATCACAGTAGGGCAGAGGGAGGCTTGTGATTGGACAGGAGAAGGGAGGCGGAGCAAGGAGTTGAGACAGACAGAGAGAGAGAGAGAGAGAGAGAGAGAGAGAGGTCTGAGGAGGAGAGGGAGAACTAAAATGGAGGCTGACGTGGTGTTATCAAAAGGTTGGAATAATTGTGTTAAAGCTTCATCATTATCATTTGGCTCTGAAATTATTGTATTGATATCTTATAAATTGTGTTATTGTTGATACATAAATCTAGTTAACTAATTAAGCATTAAGTGTCTTGATTCTGCCGGGTAATTAGGTGTTGAGATGGTTAACCAGGGGTGCATGGGGAGTTACATGAAAGTGAGAGGAACTCGGAGGCCCTGTACAAGTGATGGCCTGGTGGGAGCCATGTGGTCTAGCAGGGCTGTGGACTTGGTAGGGGAGAGACCGAGCCAGTGAGATCACCTGGTGCAGGGGCTAGCTCTAGATATTTCCCACAACATATTCACATTAGCTACAGTTGACAGGTGCCGCTTCCACCTGTCACTTGAGAAAGGGCTCTGTAATGGGGTCGGGGCCAGCACGTCTATCTACCCAGTGCTGATTCGGAGCCCTGAACTTCATACACATAGATAGCAAACAGCATGAGCTTTTGAATAAATGATTAAAAGGTGCACATTATGGTGAATTCATATAAACTGATGCAATAGCAAGTCCCCAACTAACCGGAGAATCTAGAAAATTCCAAGCATTGAAAGCCAAAGAAGCAAATTAGAAAATGGGGGTGGAGCTTTCCAAGGTAATTTACATGTACGTGGGTGAAGGAGAAGGAAGAGGACTTCGGCTGGGTCAGAGGCTGTGTGTGGAAAGCCTTTGTTCATGCTCCTTGTCTTGTCTAGTCCCAACTCAGGCTGGCCCTAGAGAGCTGAAAATTCCCTGAAAAATAAAGGCCTACAGAAGGTAGGCTTATAAAAATTTTCTTTTATAAATGAACCCTTTCATTTCCCCTTCCTGTGAAAGACGGACCACAGTCTCACATTAAGGATCCTCACGCGCAACAGGAAGCAGGTGCAGGAGTACAGCTTCTTACCTTTGAACATCGGTACTCCCTACTGGATCTTCACTGAGCCTTTTTGTACTTTAGTAAAATAGGTATAAAATAGTAACGGACATGAATGAAATTAGTCTAGTACTAACGTGGTTCTTAAAGAATATTTCTTCTTTATTTTCATTTATTTTCCCTCGAGTTAGCTGCTAGGAACCAGAATATCTTTATCTTAAAATGCCCAGAACACATTTGCACAAACAGGCAATTCAGCGGAAATTTACATTCACCTTCTCACAGTTTAACTGTCAAAGAAATGTGCTTCTTACTTCTCAGAAACCCACTGAATGCTACCCAAATTAAACAGCAATCTTTCGAGAGACTCTGGCTCCATACTCACAAGATTAAAACAAGAGTTAAAAGGGGGTGATTTAATTCCACATGGACATAAGCTGCTTAAGGTATATAGGGTAAGAGAGTAATTTGTAGCTCCCAGCTTCAAGCAGTGTTATTATTGGCCAAAGAGCCCAGAGGTAGTGAATTACTAATCATGGCAAGGGGACAGAGAGGGAGGAAGAAAGCAAGGTTGAGATGTCTTCTATTGTCAACTTGCACCTAAAGATTTCTTATGTCACCACTGAAAATTTCCTAGGTTGTACAGTAGTTAAGACTATAACACATATACATGTGTATACATGCTCACACGCGCATGTGTGTGGGAATGTGCACGTGCATGCACACACACACACACACACACACACACACACACACACACACTCTTCCCTAGAGATAGGCTGAGTATTGTATACCTTCAGACCTCACACGTTTTCTAGGTTCTCTTTCACTTTCCCTAAAGAAATTCTTTCCACAATGAACATCTAGTCATGTCTTGGTGTCCATTTCTTGGAAAAAAATGGAATGGTGTAACCAAAGAGTCTTATGGGAATTATCTTCTACTGTAAAGATACTTACCTGGGTTGCAACCTTCTGAGATCAAGGTTGTCAACCATCTCCAAATGCCAAAACTGGTCCAGCATGGTTTGAGTCTTGTCTTCAAGTCCTTTTCATGGTGTCTTGTTACTTCCTTCTACACCTACTCTGAAATCACCAGTGCTCTCAAATTCTGAGCCACAGAAAGCCTTGTTAATGTTTTGCCTTATCTTTGGACTGACCTATCCTGATGCCTGCCTCACAGCTTGAGGACCATCTGAATGACTCCCTTCTCCCTAAATCACCTCTCTGTCTCTCAAGCAAGAGTGCTCCCATTCAACTGCTCAACCCACTACATGCTCCTCGCCAGACTTGATAGTGATACGCTGTGGGTTCTTTTAATGAAAGCCTAAGTCATTCAGATGAATGTGAGAGAGATGAAATAAATTTTGGAAATAGGACAATTGGGGTACGAACTTCAAATCTGCCACTTATTTGTGTGGGTTGAGAAGAAAATGTACTTTCTCTGAGATTTGCAAAAGGAAGATAATAGGCCTTATAGGACTGGAGCATTATGAAAACATAGTGTGAAAATTCATTTATTTTGCATGAATTAAGAAAAAAAAAAGATGGAGCACCTACATTGAGACAAGGATACAACTGTGTCCAGGATTCAATGAGTAATATCAGTATTGGCCAAGCGATGCTGGGGGCCTCCATGGAACAATAACATCACTCTCTACCTTTTTAATCTGTGTATGAGATTTTCAATAGGCTAATCAGAAAACTTGGTTTCATTCACAAAGAATGGCAGTAAGAAATAAAGGCTAATAAGTTTGTAGCTGTCATGTGTTGCATATAGGGTTGTTTATTTGTTTGTTTTTTGTTTTGTTTTGTTTTGGTTTTTTGAGAGATGTAGTTTTAAAAATCACACTACCACCTTTCCCAGGAGCTACAACCGTCTTTTATTGGTAAGATTATTTTTGCTGCGATTTTTGTTGTTGTTTCCAATTTTTATTAGCTAATTTTCTTCATTTACATTTCAAATGCTATCCTGAAAGTCCCCTATACCTTCCCCCATTCCCTGCTCTCCTACCTACCCACTCCCACATCTTGGCCCTGGCGCTCCCCTGTACTGGGGCATATAAAGTTTGCATGACCAAAGGGCCTCTCTTCCCAATGATGGCCAACTAGGCCTTCTTCTGCTATAAACACAGCTAGAGACATGAGCTCTGGGGGTACTGGTTAGTTCATATTGTTCTGCTTAGCTCCACCAAGCTGCCAGTTCTGACCTGGCTTCTCTCTCCTACCTGCCTTTACTCCTAGAGGGGTTACATTACCAGCCCAACTGGAGAACTTTGAATTCAAGGATAAAAAAAAAAAAACCACACACTCAGATTTATATTTTAGAATTCGCCTGTGAGCACAATTGCTGGGTACAAATACCTCCCACCTGTAAATGCATGCCCTTAACAATTTATTATCCTGGTCTCTTTTTCCTGCCCTAAACTCAGTGATCTGTTCCAAATCACCCCCTGACATACAGAACTGCAGGTCCTGGCTGCCCCAAGATCTTACATAATTGCTGCATACTTTTCCTTCCAAAGCATGGCAGCAAAGCTCCTCTCTTTCCCTGCATCTCCCTTTTCCTTCTGGGACCCAGAAGTCCCATCTGTGCCTTCTGTCCAGCAATTGGCTCCAGACCTTCTTTACTGACAGAGTCCAGAACCAATTAGGGAACCAGACCTTAGTATCAGCACCTCCCCCTACAGTCATGAATTATAAGATTAAACCAAATGTGAAGGTTCTTGTACATTCTTATGGCAAGTACATCTTATTGCAAGTAGCTGACTCAGAATGGTGCCAGCTAGGCAAGTTCAAAATCAGCATGGAAGGCTGGAAATGCCCACGCAAGCGCTGAAGCCACAGCCCCTGGATAGAATTCCTTTTTATAGGGAAAGCATTTGATGGCTTGGATCAGGTCCACCCAACGTATTGAAAGTAACTCCTTTACATACAACCAACTGAGTGTACATGTTAATCATATTTACAAAATGCCTGTGCAGCCACACCAAGATTAGTGTTTAACTGTTCTGTGGACAATCTAGGTTAAACCAGAAATCTGTTCATCATGTTCCATTAAATGGTATATTTTTTTAAACCAATAAGTGTGTTTATTCTTGTGAAGATCTAGACATAGAAACCTTTTTACCATAAAGTTCTCCCAGGACTTTTAGATCATCTTTCCAATCAAACTGACAGTAGATAAGCATTTTATAAAGGAAGATCTTTTATTTTCCTGATATATTGTAACATTCAATTCTATGATAGGTGAACATACTTGAATACTTCCAGGCCATCCATTGCAGTGAAGTACACAGAAAATCACAGGAAGAACTTTATTGCTCCGTAATACCCAGCAAGCAGTATAATTATCGAATATCTTAAATGATTAATAGGAAAAACTCTATTTCCTTCAGTTTTGTACCTCATATTTTTTTATTCTAGAGAAATATGTTTTTAATATTCATTTAATATTGATTAAATACCCAAGCCTTCCATATTAAAACTAAATTGAAAGCATGCTCTTTGCAAGTGAATATTAAGCAATCTGTCAGTGAGAAAAACCCAAGTTAAAGAATCAATGCAGAAAGTTTTTAAAACAAAGCAAATGCAGAATGAATTCACTACCCCAACTTTATTTATCCAGAAGTTTATAAGAACACAAGAGAAAAGAAGTGTGTTTTCCCATTAGAATTGACCGAGGATGAACGAGAGGAAGAGAAATGGTTTTACACCTCAGCCGGTAAGATCAGAAGACAGTATAGGTCGGTGTCCCAGTACTTACACCAGAGGACCATGGAGAACGACTACAAAGGGGACTCTCCGCGATTCTTAGTGAAAACCATCCACGCCATAGAGATGCCAAAGTCAGATTCCATATTGATCATGGAATGTGAAATGTCCCCGAGACTTGATGCTGTTCACTCTTGATTAAGTGCCTCTGTCATGTTGACCGGAAGCTGATGCTCTCCTTGGAAATGGCACCAGTCTTCCGGTTCCGTGAACTCACTTTACTCCTCCGTTGAAGCTTTGGTTAAGTGATGTGTTCTAGCTTTCTGCCTCACGAACCCTGTGCAGACTACTTGATCATCTAGAGCACACTGGCTGTGTCTGATTCTTGCTTTTGTGAGGTTCCTTCTCACTCAGCAGCAAAATGTAAGGTTTGAACAACTCTATATACTTTAGAGTCATTTCTTTGTTTAAGGTGGTTTTTCATTCTAGCACCATACTGAGCCCTGCTTTCCCCCTTAAAATCATTTTAAAACCTTTAAGTTATAAGTAATTTTGTTAGCTACTAAGAAGACAGAAAATTGTTTTTCTAGTTCTAATCCCGCCAAGCATTTTTTCACATTTTGAGTAGGGGATAAATTCATAAAAGTAAACTTGATAGTACAACTATAAAATCTGATGTGAAGATCTATGACTTCAGAGTGGCTATTCTAAGTAATTTTGTGTACATAATCTTCATATGATAATGAACAAAGATTAACATTTTAAAACAACGAAAAGATGTTATAGAATTTTGGTGTTTTCTTCTCTTTCTTCCTCCCTCTCTCCCTTCCTCCCTCCCTCCCTCCTTTCTCTCTCTCTCTCTCTCTCTCTCTCTTTCTGTGTATCAGTGTCCATATCATATGTCTATGGACAACAATTATGCATTGTCTTTGTAGATCAGAAATGGGCATCAGATATCCTGGGACTACAATTACATATGTTTTTGAGCTGCGCTTGGATGTTTAAGGTTCAACCCAGGTTCTTGCAAGCAGTGATTTTAACCACTCAACCATCAATCTAGCACCAAATACTGCATCCTTTAAAACAATAAAGTTCAGATGACAAGTTCTATTGTCATGGTAAAGCCATGGTAGAGCTCTAAGCAAGAAGAATCCTTTACTGAGCTGTCATTCTGAGAGACATATATTAAGATCCAGAGACCAAGAATCCATCCTGAGTTTTCAATTAACTATTGTATTGTCATTATCAAGGTATAACAAACACTTCTAATATTTATTATTTGACCTTATTAGTTCATTTTAGTCTAAGCTATATTGATTAGTTAGACCCATTTCTGATTGGAGGAGTCTGGTCATTTAAATACTTGTAGAGATATACTTATGAAATATTTTAATCTACGTTTTGCATGAACCACAGGCACACTGCAGGGTGTAAGAAAGACACCTTATGATTCTGTTTTTAAATTTGTTTCTAAGTGATGGTGCACTTCCATCCCACCGAAGCTATCCTAGTTCTGTTTGAGAGACTTCTCTTTTGTTTAAATAGTCCAATTTTAAGAAGTAATGCTAAAATTAGTAATGCAAAGATGACTAGGACATATAAAGAAGAGATTAGAAGGGGAATGCAAATACTGTTGTCAATGGGAAGGTGTTTCCCTTTGGAGAGCCCTGATTAAGAAGTAGGAGGTTATCATCTTGAAATACAATTGTGAAGTTCTAAGCTCTCAGAGTCGATTGATTGTCAAAACTTACTCTGAAGTGACAGAAATGAGTGGACAAATTTACTTTATACGTTATGAAAAGAATATTCTGATACCTTTCTGTATATATTTATATGATTACTGGGAACCTTCCCAGACATATTTCGCTGCCAGATTCCTATACTAGCTTTGTAAATTAAGAACTTTTGACACACATTTAATAGAGAATCTTATATGAAGGATTACAGATACACATTCTCCTCTTGCAATTATGCTAAACTTCAGGACATATAAAATACCCCCTGTAAATATAACTATCAATATCCCCATGCATCGTTACTTATTTGGGCTGCATTTGAAAAGAGAAACAATATCCTCATAGTTTGTTTGGTAAACAAACAAACAACAGCAATAAAATGAACCTCAAAACCTTGGCCATGATTAAATTTTTACAACAGGTTGTTTGTTCTTTTGATGCCCAGTGGTTCTTTTTAATTCTGTACATATTTTAGAGTGTAGCCCTCTATTGGATATGCAGTTGATAAAACTACTTTTCCAGGCTTTTGTCAGTTTGAATGATGGTGTCCTTTACCACACAGAAGCGTTTTAGTTTCATGAGGTCCGATTTATATTCTTAGTTCCTGTGCTATAGGTTCTTTGTTCGGAAAGACTTTTGAGGTGCATTCAAGATAATTCTCTACTTTTTCTTCTATCTGTTCCAGTGTATCTGGCCTTCTATAGAGGTCTTTAGCGAGAATCTTCAAGATTTTTTTAGACTATTCTGGAAGGTTTTGGTCCCCTGATTTCTTCCTCAGCATGCTTGTCATTTCTATAGAGGAGGGCTACTGACTTTTTTGTTTTAATTTTATTTCTTGCTACTTTGCTAAAAGAGTTTATCACGTAAGTATACTATCGTATTATCTCCAAATAGTGATATTTTGACTTCTTCTTTTCCATTTTGCATCCCTTTGACCTCTTTTTGTTGTTTAATTGTTCTGGCTAGAACTTCGAGTTCTATATTAAATAGGGAGGGAGAGAATGGGCAACCTTGTCTAGTCCCTGATTTTAGTGGGATTGATTAAAATTTCTCTCCATTTAGTTGGATGTTGGCTACAGGTTTGCTGTATATTGATTTTACTATGTTTAGGTATGGACCTTGAATTCCTGATCATTCCAAGACTTTTAACATGAAGGGATGTTGAATTTTTCAAATGTGTTTTCAGCATCTATGATATAAGTGTTCCCAAAAATTCCACCAGAGAACTCCTATGGATTTTAAACAACTTCAGGAAAGTGGCTACAAATCAGTAGCCTTCCTTTACTCAAAGATAAATGGACTGAGAAGTAATTAGGGAAATACCACCCTTCACAATAGTCACAAATAATATAAAATATCTTGGTGTGACTCTAACTAAGCAAGTAAAAGATCTGTATGAAAAGAACTTCAAATTTCTGAAGAAAGAAATAAAAGAAGGCCTCAGAAGATGGAAAGATCTCCAATGGTCATGGATTGGCAGGATAAGTATAGTAAAAATGGCCACCTTGCCAAAAGCAACCTACAGATTCAATGTAATCCCCCATCAAAATTCCAACTCAATTCTTCATAGAGTTAGAAAGGGCAATTTGCAAATTTATTTGGAATAACAAAAACCCAGGATATCAAAAATTATTCTCAACAATAAAAGAATTTCCTAGGGAAACACCATACCTGACCTCAAGCGGTACTTCAAAGCAATAGTGATAGAAACTGCATGGTATTGGTACAGAGACAGACAGGTAGATCAATGGAATAGAATTGAAGACCCAGACACTGTCAATAGGACAAAATGACAACCAACAGATTGGAAAAAGATTTTTACCAATCCTATATTCTATAGGAGGATAATATCCAAAATATACTAAGAACTCAAGAAGTTAGACTCCAGAGAACCAAATAAACTGAGAAGTATTGATTCGCAGAGAAGCACCCAAAGAAATGTTCAATATTCTTAGTCATCAGGAAAATGCAAATCGAAACAATCCTGAGATTCTACCTCGCATCAGTCAGAATTGCTAAGATAAAAAATGTGGGATAGCAGATGCTTGTAAGGATGCAAAGAAATAAGAACACTCCTCCATTGCTGGTGGGATTGCAAGCTGGCACAACCACACTGGAAATCAGTCTGGTCATTCCTCGGAAAATTGGACCCACTATACCACTCCTGGGTATATACCCATGCTCCAACATTTAATAAGGACACATGCTCCACTATGTTCATAGCAGACATATTTATAATAGCTAGAACCTGGAAACAACCCAGATGTCCCTCAACAGAAGAATGGATAAAGAAAATGTGGTGCATTCACACAATGGAGTACTACTCAGCAACAATGACTTCATGAAATTTGCAAGACAATTGGATGGAATTAGAAAATATCATTCTGAATGAGGTAACTCAGTCACAAAAGAACACACATGGTATGTACTCACTGAAAAATGGATATTAGGCAAAAAGCTCAGAATACCCATGATACTACTCACTGACCATATGAAGCTCAAGAAGAAGGAAGACCAAAGTGTGGATGCTTCAGTCCTACTTAGAAGGGGGAACAAAATAATCACAGGAGGTAAAGGGTGGGGAAACTTTGGAGGAAGAGAGGAGTGGGAGGTTGAAAAGAGGTCGGGATCAGATATGGGAGGAGGTGGAGATGATATACAAAGTATCAGGAAACTGAGCAGAGTTGTATCACAATGGGTGATGGGGAATTGGGGGCAGCCACCAGAATGTCCTAGGTGCTAGGAAAGCAAGAGGCTCCTAGGACCCAACTGGGATGACATTGGCTGAACTATGCAGCAAAGGGGAGGGAGAACCTGTAGAGACCATATCCAGGGGTTAGGAATGGCCCTATCCAGTTGAGAGATGGAGCTAGAACTTATCTGGGTTCAAAATTTTAACCCAGAATTGCTCCTGGAAATATGGGGGCAAGGATTGGAGAAGAGACTCAAGGAAAATCCATCCAGAGATTTCCCCACCTGGGGATCCATTCCATCTGCAGACACCAAACCCAGATACTATTGCTGATGCCAAGTGCTTGCTGATAGGAGCTTGATATGGCTGTCTCCTGAGAGGCTCTGTCAGAGCCTGAACAATATGGATGTTGGTGGTCCTAGTCAATCAACAAACTGAGCATGGGGACCCCACTGGAGGAGGTAGGGGAAGGACTGAAGGAGCTGAAGGTGTTTGCAGCCCCATAGGAAGAACAACAATATCAACCAACAAGACCACCCCCACACCAAACTTCCAGGTACTAAACCACTAACCAAAGAGTACACATGGAGGGACCCATGTCTCTAGCTGCATGTGTAGCAGAGGATGGCTTCAGTGGGAGGGGAGGATCTTGATCCTGTGAAGGCTCAGTGCTCCAGTGTAGGGGAATGTTAAGGAAGTGAGGAGGAATGGGTGAACAGGTGGGACAGCACTGTCATAGAAGCAGGGGGAGGGGGAAGGAATCGCGATTTTCAGAGGGGAAACCAGCAAAGGGGAGAACATTTGAAATGTAAATAAATAAAATATCCCTATTCTAAGAAGGAACAAAGTATCCACTCTTTGGTCTTCCTTTTTCTTGAGATTCATGTGTTTTGCAAATTGTATCTTGGGTATTCTAAGTTTCTGGACTAATATCCACTTATCAATGAGCGCATATCATTTGTGTTCTTTCTTAGAATGGGGAACAAAATACCCATGGAAGGAGTTACAGAGACAAAGTTCAGAGCTGAGATGGAAGGAAGGACCATCCAGAGACTTCCCCACCCAGGGATCCATCCCATAAACAACCACCAAACCCAGACACTATTGCATATTCGAGCAAAGATTTTGCTGACTGGACCCTGATATAGCTGTCTCTTGTGAGGCTATGCCAGTGCCTGGCAAATACAAAAGTGCATGCTCATAGTCATCTATTGGATGGAACACAATGCCCCCAATGAAGGCGCTAAAAGGGTCTGCAACCCTATAGAAGGAACAACAATATGAACTAACCAGTATCTCCCAGAGTTTGTGTCACTAGTTGCATGTGTAGCAGAGGATGGCCTAGTAGGCCATCAATGGAAAGAGAGGCCCTAGGTCTTGTGAAGATTATGTGCTCCAGTACAGGGGAATGCCAAGGCCAGGAAGCAGGAGTGGGTGGGTTGGGGAGCAGGGCAGGGGGGAGTGTAGGGAACTTTCAGGACAGCATCTTAAATGTAAATAAAGAAAATATCTAATAAAATAAATAAATAAATAAATAAATAAATAAATAAATAAATGAAATATCCAATAAAAGTGTTTATGAGCTTTAGAAGTTTCCTGGTAGAGTTTTTAGAGACATTTACTTATACAATTATCATCTGTACATAAAGATTTGTTGACTTCTTCACTCCTTCCTTTCCTATTTGTTCTCCTCTCACAAAGGCTTCAATTATATTGCGCTCTCTCTCTCTCTCTCTCTCTCTCTCTCTCTCTATATATATATATATATATATATATATATATATATATATATTTATATAAAATATGCTACAGTATATTGTTATAATATACATAGTAATATCCTATATGTTAAAATTAGTACTATTTTGAACAGCACTGGAAGTATTTCAGTGAAAAAGATAACTCATGTTGATGAAGAAGATGATGTGGGGTAAAGGGAAAAACACCCATTGCTGTTGGGAATGCAAACTTATACAACCACTGTTGAAATCAGTGTAGTGATTCATCAGAACAATGGGAATATGTCTCCCTTAAGATCTAGTTAGACCACTGTCAGCCACATACTCACAGGGCTCCACACCCTGTGACAGAGGAACTTGCCCAACAATGTTGTAATGTCCCTCCCCCACCAGCCTGCTCCAGGCTGTGTGCAGACCAGCCATAGGAAGCCACACTAGGTGTGGCTTTAATTGTCTTGCTAAATCACACCTGAGCTACTCTGGTACCCTGCTGTCTGTCACTGTGCCTCTCCCAGGACAGACCAAAGGGCCAAGACATTCCAGAGTGCCCTGGACCCCTGGCTCTGCCATATTCACCTGCCTACAGCTGGGACATCCCACAATACTTCAGGCTTCACACCAAATTCCAGGCGGAACTGACTAGGGGCGGGGCCTTCCCTCTTAAAACCAAAGAAGAATCCTAAATAAAATTAGACGCTTTGAATGGAGTGATTCGTCTTGGCGTCTATTTTCTCCTCCCACCCTAGTCTCATTCCAGGCCCTGTCCGCCTTCCAGGGAACCCAGTCTGATTATGGGGGGACCACAGACGGTTTTGACCCCAACAATTTCTGTCTACCTATAGAACTAGAAATTGGAAACATCTTAGCTGCTTCCCAACAGAAGAATGAGTTAAGGAAATGTATTACATTTGTACCATGGCATATCATTCAGCTATTAAAAAGTGCAATCATGAAATTCACCAGAACATGGATGGAACAAGAAAACAAAAAGATCCTACATGATGTATTCTAGAGCCCAAAGACAAATTTGGTATGTATTCACTTATGCGTGGATGTTAGCTGGTTTTGGATAACCAGGCCACAGACTATATAATCACCGAAGTTATAAAGTAAGAGATTGCAGGGAAGAAGGGAACTCTCTAGGAAGGAGGAATAGAATAGATCATTAGAGATAGACGGTGGGTTGGGGAACACAGAACAGAAGTATCTAATGGGGAGTGTGAGTGAATTGAGGACACTGGAGGAAATACACAGTGCCGACTAAGGCTAAGGCAGGCCATTGGAAGGGTTGCATGGAGACCTATAGTAGTAGAAGTGCCCTAAAAACAATATATCCTGTGGAAATCATCTATTGATGAAAATAGAAAGGAAACAAAAATAAAATATTTTTAAAAGGAAAAAAGCCTCCTAAAGTTATTTTAAAATAAGTCTCCCAATGTTTGTAGTTGGGGCTGTACGTGTTTTTCAAAGCAGTGGTTTTTCCAGCCATGATTTGTGTGTGTGTGTGTGTGTGTGTGTGTGTGTGTTCTTTCTCTTCTACATACAATACAGAGAGCCCATTGGGGAGCATGCAAGGGTTAGAGGAAGAAGTAGGGAGCCATCATTTCAAAGGGAAGATTTAAGGGTTAGACGAAGCAGCACACACGCAAAAATGAAACGCTGCCCGCCATTTTTGTATCTGGCACATAGCCAAACCCCTCCTTCGTTCTTAGCTGGGTCTCGAGTTAAATCAGTTCCTTATGTGCCCAGTATGTTCAGGCCCTCTGCTCATCCTGCCCAGACACATAATGAATAATAAACAGTGCACTAATTCTGCCCAGAATAATACACCAGTATTCACAGACGATAACAAAACCCCTCAGCTTGCACAGACGCTTCATTTAAAGGAATGGGAAAGGGGGTGTGTTCTTTTTCGTATCTTGGCTTACCTGACCTATGATCTGCCAATGTGGGTTCTTGGTGTGAGCCTAGTGCAAACACTGATGTGTCTTCTTATTCAGCCATGAGACGATGAAAACAAGCAAAAAATAAATAAATAAATAAATAAATAACAGGAAATCAAGCAAATGCATTGGGGAGATTCCCAAGCCTGAATCTCTTAAAATAAACAATGTGTGTGTGTGTGTGTGTGTGTGTGTGTGTGTGTGTGTGTGTGCGTGTGTGTGTGTGTTACTGAAATTAACATCTCTAATTGAACATTCTTTCAGAGATAAAAATGCCTTTAAGGGAAAAAAGTTTAACAAACTTGGGTAACATTAAAAAAGACTATAATCTTAAACTCCAACCCTAAATTCACTATATGATTTCTGTGTTGCTCTCTTTGAACATTAACCCTATATATTTATGTAACAAAATATTATTAGATATTTTCTTTATTTATATTTCAAATGTTACCCCTTTTCCTGCTTTCCCCTCCAAGAAACTCCCTATGCCCAACCCCTTCCCCTGCTCACCAACCCTCCCATTCCTGCATCCTGGTCCTGGCATTCCCCTACACTGGGGAATTGAGCTTTCACAGGAACAAGGGCCTCTGTTCTTATTGATGACTGACAAGGCCATCCTCTGCTACATATGTGGCTGGAGCCATGGGTCCCTCCATGTGTACTCTTTGGTTGGTGGTTTAGTCTCTGAGAACTCTGGGGGTACTGGTTGGTTGATATTGTTGCTCTTCCTATGTGACTGCAAACCCCTTAAAGCCTGTGTGTTAACAAAATATTCTTACTTTGAAGTCATCAAGTGGTCATCTGAGAAATTTTCTATATATCTCTGCCATTTGGGGGTATAAAATATATACACAGATCAAATATATTTAGAGTATGAATATACTGGAAATAAGATATGTTATGTAGCCGGGCGTGGTGGCCTATGCCTTTAATCCCAGCACTCAGAAGGCAGAGGCAGGCAGGTTTCTGAGTTCTAGGCCAGCCTGGTCTACAGAGTGAGTTCCAGGACAGCCAGGGCGATACAGAGATACCCTGTCTCAAAAAACTCAAAAAAGGAAAAAAAAAAGATATGTAGTCCCTATTTTTATCTGTTATTTTTGTCTCTGCTTCTTTCTCTCTTTGTGTCTCTCTGCATTTGAGTGTTATGTTATGTATGTTTGTGTGTGTGTTTGTGAATATGTGTTCTGACTTTTCTAGAGTTCCTTGCAAAAAAAATGCCCTTCCAGATGTGAGCATCTATAGCTTTCATAGATTCTTAAAGAATTACATACTTAAAAACAGGAATTTAAGTTGTAGATAACATATTCTCAGAAGTGATTTTGAAAACCAGTTTTTATGAAGGCTTAATTCTTAATGGTTTGGGGAGGTCTACTGACATTTGATTTCAGCTCAATATTTTAACAGTAATAGCTATCAAAACATATTCAAATATTCTGCCTACTAAATCTTAATACATTCTAGACCAGTAGCACATTGACTTTTGCTGCCAGGCTAATTTATTTTTGTGCACAAATTTAACATAAAATCGTTCTTACCATCTCTGAAACAATATTTGAATTTAAGAGCATGTGTCAATAATTAAAATGGTTTTTAGCTCAGTGCTGGTCCTGGTTTTTGTTTTTTTATATCTCATATCCATGCATGTTTGCACACGGACACTGTAATACCCTCCTATTTGTCTGCACTACACTATTTCATGGATTTGATTGTTTTGTGTGTACATTACTATTGTTAGAAAAGAACTTATTTTAGAAATTGCACTTATGGTCATGCTAACATTAACTGACAAGTGGTTAGGTGTAGGGTTTGGAAAATTGCTTCCTCTCTTGCTAGTTTGTTACTTCGGTAACAAACATGACTCTAAATTTCTTCATTCGAAAACTGAAACTCATAATGACCGCCTCTCACAATCCTAGAGTAACATTAGGACACTAAGTTCATGCCAGCATGCTAATCTTATACTATCTTCAGTAAATGATGTTTTCATTATAAAAAGATTTGAAAGTACTAAAACTTGCTAAAGTATTTTATAAACAAATTTATAAAATTTTGTTGCTCTATAGTAGGACTTTTAATAAAAGATCCATTCTAGTTTTAAAGTGTGTGTGTGCACGTGTGCATGTGAGTGAGCACGACTCTGCATACAAGCATGCACATCCTCTCAGAGGCCAAAAGACGGCAATAAATCCTGTAGCTGGAGTTGCTGGTAGCTGTGCTATGCCTGAGGTGTGTGCTGGGATTCAAACTTGCATCTCAGGCAGGATCAGCAAGCACTCTCAATGATTGAGCCCTTTCTCCAGACCCATAATATGTCCTATTTGTTTGTTTAATTTAAAATTAAATTGCTTCAGGTCCTCAAAACTCTTATACAAATGGCTATGGAATGGTTAAGAGATGGGTTACACTATAAATAATTGATGATCAATTATAATTCACATTCTCACAACATCTTTAAATTGAGTGTCTCAGTTTTCAGATGGCATTAAGCTTTTCTGAATAGTGAAATGCCAAGCAGAGGTGGGGGGTGGGGTGGGAAAGAGGAAGCCCACTGATACTGTCAGTGGGTGAAAAGGACTTGGAATTGCTCCAGCATAGATGGTAAATGGCTGAAGTGAAAAAAAATCAGAGAAGTCTGTAAAATGCTACTCCCAGCCACTCCTCCCCAGGGAGTCACAATTGTAACCTGTAACTTTGCTGGGAGGTTCCCTAAGGGAGTATGTTTCCCAGCAGAGGTCATAATCAGGACTTTGACTTATGTCTTAAGTCCTGCCAGAGACACACATGCTGAAGAGTTGGATGTCAGTTCTTCTGGGAGCCAGTACCAACTATGGAGTTGCTCTATTTTGGATGAAGCTGCCTCACTTGGGGCATGCCTTTGATAAGGATAACAGGACCCTTTCTTTGCTGCTCTTTTTACCCAGAAATGAAATAAACAAATCTCTTCTTGTGAGCCTACCTCACTGAATTGTACTGCCACAAGCCCAGTGACAGCATTCGATGACAGGACAGTGGCACTCAAGACACTGTGAATTCTAACTCCCACTCTAGGTTTGTGTTTTTTCACATTCCTATATTCTGGCTTAAAATCTGAATTTAGAAGATTTTAATTGTGTTCCCTTCCAATTTGATGGGTAAATTTCTCTACATCTGAGGTTTTCCACTTTTGTGTATTGTCAAGGATCAGTCAGAATAACCAGTAATAACATTTTCCATTATGACAGGTGATTTTTATATTTTATCTTTTGCAAATTCCAAGTGATGAGATCTAAACTGAGATGAGAAGGAATTAACCTCGAGGTCACTCTGATGCAAATCAGAACATTCTACTTAGAGACAGATGGCCCAAGTGTCTTATTTATTTTGATTCTAACAATCTCTGAATATTCTCTCTTATAGCAAATGAATGGAGCCCAGGTGGAGTTAACTGCTCATATTGATTAAAAACATGTGGCTTTTGTCTGAAACTGTCATACTGTGAGGATAAAAGGTAACTATTGCCCATCATAAAATACCCCCAGGGATGTTTTATCAAGACATGGGAATGCCTGGAGTTTTAACCTTTGCACGGATAAAATTTACATACAAATTCTCCATGGACCTTCTAAAAAGATCTCTCAATAGTCAGAATTATACCAGAGGTGGCTTTTGTTCTCCTCTGCCCGATGCAACAATTGTAAATATAACTGTATACTTGAGGGCAAAGAATGTCAGCAGTCACACTCCAAGAATGGCATCAACAAAATTCAGCAAGAATACCAAATATAGTGCTGGCTTAGAAGGGATTGTGCCCCCTTGTTTTTCTTAAGTTATTTCTATATGTGACTATCATGCCTATTTTTAAAAATATGCACCCATTTTTTCACATTAGAAGCTCAACATATTTCATACACTATGCAAAGCATTTGGATAACCATCAAACAGTGAGAAATAGGGATTTATTTTATTTTTTTTTAGTTGAGGAAAGAAAAAGGATTCTAAAGGTCAGTACAAAGAGCAGCCCAACCACAGCAACTGGAGCGATCTGTTCCACACTGGGGACTTTCAAAGTGTTGCATCTGATATTTGGATGATGTAGTAGTAGTTTGTGGCATTCATTGTCTCTCTGATGTTTGCACTGTGTTAAGCTTCCAAGTACGGAACTTGTCAAAGGAAATTAAAGCAAGCTCTGTGTTACTAAGGGATTTAATTACTTAGTGTTTGAAGCCAAACCCATGAATAGAGAATGCAAGCACATTTAGGGATAGCACAGTTTATTTAAAATAAATAAAAATATTTAGCTATGATCTAACAGAATAGTCTATATAATATACATAGTATGCTTTGTTAATTGCTCATTTGGGGATAAAAATAATCCCAAGTAATCCAAACTTCACATCCATCATTCAGGAGAGAATTTCTCCCTTTGGGATTGTTTGAAAAAGTTTCATGTGTCTTTTTGATTGGGCTCTTTTGTGTTATGTATTCAAAGCAGAAATAATTAAGAGAACCAGAGATGGTCAGACACTGATTTCCTAAGACAGGACTATGATCGCTACTATAGCTGATATATTTTATTACCTTTTATGTTAGCACAAACTATAATTATGCACATTTGAATAAAGATATATAATATATATGTATTATATAGCGCATTGGAAAATATATGATGTATAACTGCAAATAAGAGGTAATAGTATTTCACATGTCAAGCTTAAAAAGCAAAATTGTGGCTGAAGTACACACACAGAGTGTGTGTGTGTGTGTGTGTGTGTGTGTGTGTGTGAGAGAGAGAGAGAGAGAGAGAGAGAGAGAGAGGAAGAATCACACAGTAAGTTAGAATGAAGCTTTAGCCCCAGATGTAGTTGAACCAACTGTTGTGTGTGAAGGTAACATTTCTGTTTAGGATGGAGATGGGAAAGGAGGAACACAGAGGAAGTTATAGATGAGGGNCAGTCCTATAAGCTGAAGTGCTTGCCTATTGTCCCTTAGACATCTGCCACATGGGAATTCTGTCCAAAGTCAAGCTTAAAAGTGACATCTGCCACAAAGACTACCTAATCCTTAGATATATGTTCCATATCACCTCTAAACTCTCTTAAAGTATGTAAGTTACTTAGTCATACACTGAATCTACAATGCAAAACACTTTCATGTTCATATACTAGCGCATATATTTTTGCCAAAAGCTTTTTAAGTCAACTATTCTAATTTTTGATATTTTAAAATTGTCCTAGATATGTTAATAAGCTACTGAAAGTGGCATACCTAGGAAATAATGGATTTCAATTATAATCAACATTTATATTATTTTATTTTATGTTTTATGTTGAATTATATATCTTTTAAAGCATTATTTATTTGAATTTAATATGTATTAGAGTTTTCCCTGGATGTATATTATGTATTTGCCCAGTGTCTGTGGAAATTAGAAAAGAGCCTTGGATCTCCTGAATTTAGAGTTACAGATGGTTATGAGCTACCATGTGAGTGCTTGCAACTGGATCCAAGTCATCTGCATAAGTGACTATTAACCTATCTCCCCAGTTTTTCCCTGAATTATCATATATGTATCAGATTTCTATGAAATTTGACTATGTGATAAAACTCATTTGTTTTTAAGTAACATAACATCTTCCAAATCAAATTAAGCATGTATAAAGATACTTTCTTATAGGTTGAAGTTATACCACAGAGCTTACAAGGAAGGATATCAATGGTAACTTCTAAAGTAATGATAGAAAAAGTGAGTCAAACTTGAAGAGCATTGGGACCCCTTTCTCTGGTATTGATCTCCTGCAGGGTTAGAAGGAATACAGTGGTCTCCAATATCCCTCCTATCCTGCCACATACAGTCTGAGTAGAAGTGGACTGGATCCAGACTCAGGATACATCTTGCTGGCCCCACTCACCCATACATCTTGATCTCAGTTCTTCTTACCTGAGCAGTGTCTGGCTTTCTCCGGCCATGTCACCACATCTGCACTGGATATGTAACTTAAATGTGTTCAATCCAAATAATACCTGTGACTTCTTTTGGCAGGGAAGATGGAGGTATGCTTCCTTTCTTGAATGTAAAGGTTGGAGTGCTTGCCACTTCTTCATGAGAAAACTTAATCAGGGTAAAAGCCAATAAATATATGGAAGAAAGCCCTGAGAAAGAGAGCCCAGAGTGTCCTGGATCCAAGTGTCCCATGGTGGGGTAAACCACATGATCATTCTGGAGTACTTAACAGCTTTCTTTCTAAGAATCAACATCCCATTGGCCACTGTCTTTGTTGTACAAATGCTCTTGGCCATCAACAATCCAGTTGTTGAGAATACATGTGACTTCTTAGATGAAGGTTTAAATGCTGTGTGTAGCTCCATTTCCACTTGTGAACTATATTATACCTTGGCCAGGAGCTCTGAGTCTCAGGATGGAGAAGACATATGGAGGGGTCATGGCTCTTCTGACACATAACAGGAGTGACAGAGAACTACTTTGCTTGCCATCCCAGTTGTGCATTTCTTTCTAGAGCACACTGTCATCAAATCTAGGGGATACCATGACCTTAAAAGCTCCCCATTTATAAACCAATAAATGATATCAGTTTTATTTTCTATTCCAAATATATTAACAACAAAAAAATCCATCATCATTGAGCAATGTTTTTAACCCCTTATGGTAGGAGAAAATACATTTAATTTTCAAACCTCATAGAAAGACATTGCAATATAATCTAATGTTTGCACTGCCAGATATTGATTTAGGGTTAAATAATACTGGATGGAACTCTTCATTTTATGACTGTTTTTTTAGACCATCAGATAAGGCAGAAAATAGTTGCCAGTTTCTGCCATGTTCCTGATGGATACAGCAATGTGAATTAATGCAGAGCATAGAATTTTATCACTGTGCCATCAGGAACATTTTCCCCCATGTAAAATATGTTCTCTCTCATTACCACATAGAATCAAAGCTAAGGCACGTAAGGGGATCTCTTTGATGTTTATTTCAAAGCATTTTAGAAAATTAATTACTGTAATATGCTGAAAAAATATTTAAGTGTTATTATTTCTCTTCCATGCATGGAAACCTGGACACTTTTAGTATCTTTCTTCAGACCACACAGTAAGTCTTTCTCAGAAATGCACTGACCAATGTATTTTCAGTGAGATTTGAAACCTCTTTATGCATTTTTTAAATGCAAATCCTCTAACAGCAGTGAACAACAGAATTGCTTTTTTATCATTTGCTGCCTTTATATTCTGCTTTGAGCCTATCCTTAGGGTCAGCAAGATAGAATCAAGTTATTTTAAGCTCTTCCAAGTAGCCACTGTCTCTTCTACAAGTATTCTGGGCATCATATAAGCAATAAGGTACCATGCTCAAGAGTATTTTAGACAAATCCTCCTCCTCATCATCTATTGAATTGCCCTCATTGAGGCAGACAAGAGCTAGAAAAACAAAAATACACATTCCCACACAAGGAATGAGACATCTCCATCATAATAATAGAAATCCTACTAGTACAATCACCATGATGCCGGTCAACATTGCCTAGAACTTTACATTTTGAATGATAGCATAGTTAGATGACACAATTGGTCTACTAGACCAATGGAGAGTTAATGATTTTTAAAAAGTTAATTTAATAGAATCCAGTGAATTAGCTGTCACCTAGGCAGGAACTTCTCAAGTACCAGAGATATTAAAAGAAACCTGCACTCCTTTACAGCAAGCACTAAGCTTACCCAGTAACTCTGCAATTTCTTCTAAGTCATGACAATATAAATCTAGAGAGACAGACCATTCTGCCTCAATCCCCTTTCCCAATATTAATGATACTTTTCCCTAAGTATACTAGATTATCATTCAAAAGTCACTTATATGATTGCATCTAGTCGTTAATCTGCGTAGTCACTTTTCTGCATCAGGGACACTGGGTATCCAACTTTGCTCTGTATAAAAAAGTTACCTCCTTTTCAAATTATAACAAACAGCATGGTTGGCTTT
Source organism: Mus minutoides (assembly GCA_902729485.2). Classification (NCBI taxonomy): domain Eukaryota; kingdom Metazoa; phylum Chordata; class Mammalia; order Rodentia; family Muridae; genus Mus; species Mus minutoides. The sequence goes on from LR749721.1 coordinate 1,223,080, forward strand.
TAAATATGCTCTGGTTTTGAAACTAAACATTTCAAACTACCTGAATGCTTTCACCAAACAGTAAAAATAAGGTTATATTTTTGAAATTAATACAATTCATTTTCTAATATTAAAATTCACGCCAATCTAACCAAGAAAGAACGTGTAACTCTGGAATAAACAATATTTTCCCTTTAATTCTCAGGCATGAATGGATTTTTAATAAATTCATATTTATAAATTATTATTAGATATTTCAAGTAATTAATGACCATAATTTTCCCGGTAAATCACACCTACATTCCTCATTATATTATAGGATATTATCACTTAAGTATAATATATGTAATGTATAAATTGGCAGAAGGATGTATCTAGCATCCTTCTTGAATATAATATTTTAAAATTTGGCTTATCTATCTCAAAACATTCATATCATTTTAATTTAAAATTTTAATAAGCTAAAGTGCCAAAATTTTATAAAAATGTAAACTTTTAACATACCAAAGCAGGGAAAAGGTAAAATTCTACTTACTTAATTCAAGGAAAATAGAACTGTTTTCAATCTTTATAACTTCCTGAGGGGAAACCTTTACAGTTTCTCAACTCTCATTAATTCTAGGGAACATCCCAAGTAAAAATATCATTTCTCGCTTTAGTTTTCCCATTTTGCTCATTTTGTAACAAACTATGTAAATTCTACCAGCATCATTATCAAAACCCAGAGGTATACTAAAGTACCAGAAGTCAGAGAAACTGCACATCTATATATAAAACAGAAGTCCAAATTTTCAGAAGGCTCTACCTGAGAGGCTGCAGCTCGGCATATAGCACAGCAGAATAACAGTTGCTCTTTTCTGGTATGGACATCTGTTAAACTAAGCTGGAGGCACTGATAGATAAAAAAAAAAATTACATGTTGCTACATTATCCTGTTGCAATTTTCATGGTTTTTCTAAAAAAGTCAATTATTATTCTTTTGTTCTTTCAAACATACTACTCTTTCATATTATGACAATGACTCCAGCTAACTATAAACTTGTGTCTTGTAAATGTCACTTTGGAAAGATCTAGATATTACATAATGCCGTCTTTGCTTCAACTAGCTCATGCATGATTTATAAACTTTTAAATAAAGAAGCAAAAATGGTATACCAGCTTTTAGGAACAGAGTCAAGGTGTTCACTACCCCACCACTTTATCCATAGAAGCTTGGAGAATTTATGCTGTTATAAACTTAGATTTTTTGTTTCCATATTGTGTGCAGTGTATAAAGCTGGGAAAACATCAAGTAAGGTCTATAGGACAAAGACTCAGCAGTTGTGATGGGATAAAAATACTGGCCTGGAAGTTACAAATATATAATAATCTTGTGTTTACAGAAACCATCACTAGAATCCCATTTGTATTTGTCAAAGTGTAGCAATGGAGAGGGTAAATGTAGGAGCAGCTGCAGATAGCACAGTCTGAGTTCTATTGAAATATCCATACCTCCAAAGAATGGGAACTTCTAACACATACCTTTCACCACACTATGGAGTGCTGCTGTTTTTATCTGCAAACAAGTCTTATAACGCATTCTCTTGGGGAGGAAAAAAATTCAGGATATGAAATTCAATTTAAAAATAGAATGTGACCATTGAGAAAGTAAAAGAGAGCTTTACCTGTTTGTGAGTATGCAGGCACACACAATTTTACTGAGGATACTGAGTCTTCAAGGGTTCAGGTAGATATTATTTTCATGTGTATACATTTTAATTTACCTTTCCATGATTCTCGAGGAAAGATGAATATTGGAGATGATAACTATAGGATCCTTTATTCATCAAACATTACTTTATGGCAACCATGTGCTATGTTCTAGAGATACAAAAAAGACACCAGCGCATGATTTGTGGCTTCTGGATTCCCATAATTCATTTGAGAGAGACATATAGCATGCCAAATGTTATCTTCAAGAGTCTGTAAACATTGCTAGAAGGGACAAGAAAAGTAATGTTCTGTTTAAATCTGATTACTAAGGAATTAATCTTTAAACATTTTTCTCCTCTACTCTGGATTTAATCTAGGAATTTGGCTATGCTAAGCATGTGTTCTTCCACCAAGATAGGCTTCTTGCTAGATCTCTTTTTATTTTGAGACTAGGTTTTATAAAAACTTGCTATATAGCTCAAACTTCCCTCTAATTCATGACTCCTTTATATCAGCTTCCAATACAGGTAGGATTGCAAGGTGTGATATCTCATTCAGGTAAGAAGATAATTTGTATGCTGTTTGCTTGCTGGTTTGCCTATAGCCCAGGGGTACTAGTAGAGATAACTCCAGGCAGAGGGAACAGTATGTGGTTGTCGTATAAATAACTTGGTGTGGCTGCAGAGGTGCTAAGTGCTCAGAGGCTAAAGGAGACATCCAATCTTGCATGTCACAGTGAGAAGATAAGGTAATGGAATGATCTCAGCATAGTCTCAGCCCCAAGCTTCAGATTCAGATTTGATGTGAACAAAGTTGTTATGGAAGAAGAATAGTAGATAGATTATAAGATGACCAGAGGGAGATATCCCTCTCTCCTTCCAATTCTTTCAACAAAATGAGCAGCAGATACAGCTAATGGCTCGGATCTACAATTGAGTCTTTGTTTCATTGTTTCTTTCTTTCTTCCTTTCTTTGTTTCTTTGCTTACTTCTCTCTGTCTCTGTCTCTCTCCATCTCTCTCTTTTTCTACTTCTTTCTTGTTTCTGTATGTCTGTCTTTCTTTTTTAAACTCTATTTAGATTCAGCTTTGCCTAACATATAACCACCTCTGTACATAAAAGTTACAAAGTCTTATTCCTGAAGTTCCCTTCATTAACACTAGCAGACGGCTAATTTCAAAAAACTCAGTGAAGGTATCATGAGGTCCAGGAGAGTTGTAAATGACTTAATTAACACGTTTCACCCTCACTAGGATTCTGAGATCAAAACACTCAGGAAAGAGTATTTGTAGATCACTCTTTGGCTCAGTGAGGTGGCAAAGGAACAGAATGAGAGGAGAGAACATGACAGAGGGAGGCAGTTTAAATTTATAAAATATCATAGGAGATGGGGGGATGCAGGTGGGGAGACACACATAAAGATGCCTGAGCCTGGGTAGGAGAATTGAACTGGGCTCCCAGCCATGCCCAATTGGGGATACCACAGAGTAAAATGAACAGAATATGAGAAGGGAACAAAGCTCTTACCTAGGGGTCTGAATCTCCTCTCTAGCTAAGACTCCAGAATCGTATAATAACTAATTTAATCTTTGGGAAAGGTGCTTATGTAGAGATAATATTTCTTTAGATAGAGCTATCACAGGAATAAATATTAAAGGAGGAGTGTTGCTATCCAACGTGTAAGTGTGCACGACCTCTGAGCTTAGCCTCAGTCCTTTCTCAAATCTCCTTCTGAGAATCTCACAAACAAGATTATAAAGTTGGTTTCCAGTTAAACTCCTGTATTGTCATCCTTGTGACCAGGTAGTGAGGATGTCTTTGATCCTTGTGACCTTCTACTTTATCTTATCAACCTGTAATTCTGTTCAAGGCACCTCAGCTGCCACCATCTGTTCCCATTCCTGAAAAGAAAAATACAGGTTCCTTGGAAATCATTCAGTCAGTGTGACTTCCCAGATGTAGACATGGCTGTTCCCAGAAACTATGCTAAGAAGGCTATGCCCAAGTCTTATGTGGAAACACTGTTTCTGGAACACCTCCCACCCACAGCCCAGTCTGGTAATCTGTCTGTCTGTGTCTCTGTGTCTATGACTGTCTTTCTCTGTCTCTCTCTGCTTACATATCTATCCTATCCATTCTAGAATTATTGTTATTATTATTATTAGTAGTAGTAGTATTAGTATTATTATTTTAAATTTAGTTATATTTGCATACACCTGTGTAGCTGCTTGGCATCCACAGACTCATCCTGAACTTTAATCCCAGTGTCATCTGGGAGGAGGGATCTGGGAGAAGAGCCCAGAGTATACTGAGCAGCCTGCAGCTGCCTCTTCTGCAGTCAGTCACAGGAGACCTAGAAATTTTGAATTTTTATCATATTCATGACTCAGTTGTTTCTCTTTTTCCTACCATAAGAAAATTACTTAATTGTCATGATCTTTATGTTTTTTTGTTTGTTTGTTTGTTTTTTGTTTTGTTTTGTTTTGGAGTGCCATGATGAATAACTAGAGAATTTCTAAGACTCCTTCAAGTGTTAAAATTTTCCCGTCTTTACAATTCTGTTCAAGGAGCACATAAGGTATATTCCTTGGTTTTGCTCCACCTCTCTACATCCTTCCATGAACCATCAAATATTTCCTCTCCCTCATGCAAAGAACTGCGGCACTACCTTACAAACATTACCACCTTACATTTTATGCATGTGTGGAAAATTAAATTCATTTTAAACAATTATTTCATTTGCTTATTAGTGTATATACATGTGTGTATGTGCCTGTGAACTTGCTTGCAGTCCAGAGGACAGTTTATGCTAGCTGGCTTCTGCCTTTCCACCATGTGTTTCCTGTAAGTCCTTGGGCTTAGCAGCAAGCATCTTTACATGCTGGGACATCTCATCAGTACTGAATTAATGTCTAAGGGGAAGGTCATTGCCTGTCACTTGTCTTTGTCCTTGATTCCAGAGAGGGTTTCTTAGGACTGGAACTTCTTTGACAAGAGGGTTGATTTTACTTGTGGTGGGCCCTAGAGTCATGACTAATTTTATACTGGTGATGGCAAGCCCATAGGTAGTTTTTAAGTAAGGACTGCCTATTCCAGAAAGGCCAGTATCCTTAATAAATATTTGGAGTATAGAGTCCTGTGACTACAGTGTGACTTTTAATCTAATCTCTGGTGAGTCAGATTCCCTCAATCCTGCTTACACAATGAAGGGCAAATTGAATGGTAGGAAGGACAATAGGAATCCTGGAGCTTCCTGACTGGTAATCAAAGATAGATGGGTGTCTGAGTGGGTCATTAGAGGATATCCTGAGGACGTAGTACCTTCTTTTTAAAGAGTAGTCTCAGTTTTATTCTATGTGAATTTTGGTGGCCAAAGTTTGCATATTTGTCCTGGCTTGAATTTATTCATTCATTTATTTATTTATTTATTTATTTATTTATTTATGTGGCTAAAATTTGGCACAAAACCAAAACAAAACAATCATCATACACAAAGTATTTCACATATTCATTTTGTTAGTCTTTTGAGCAACTTATCAAATCTGAGGGGACACCGAGAGTCCCCTAGCTGAGATTAAGTTACCAGAAAAAGAGGAGAGACCTGGGCATCTCCAAACTTATGGCTAGTGTCTGACATGAAAGCAGTTTGGTCAGAGGCTTCTAAACCATGAAGCCTATGCTAAATCCATTTGGCCATCATCACAATTTCATTATACAGGCTTTGGGCCTAGTGAATAGTCTAGCAGACTACAACAGTTAAGGAGAATGTAGAGCTGTATTTGTTCAGACACATAAAGCCATTGGTTTGTCACAGCATGAAAGAGTTAAATGAGCATGTGACAGAAGCTGGGGCCTCTTCCTAGGAGAGAATTAGCATTACTGAGTTTGGGCAAGAAGGAAAACTTAAATAAGAGACATTGTCTTTTGTAACTATCAATGAGCAGGCAAGTAGAGAATAGTATTTGTAAAGAGGAGATCATCGGGAATGTTGTAATTTTTAAGAAGATGGTGGATGAAAAAAAGAAAATAGTAAATAGTGTTTTACACCAAGATTCATCAAGATATTATAGTAAGTTCAACTATGAGAAAAATCTAGAGTATAGCTTACCAGGAGATCACTATTTATTTATTTATTTATTTGCCCCCCCCCCATCTTTTATTTTTTAAAAAATCTGGAAAAAAATTTGGATTCTAGAGAAACTCCAGAACAAATTTCATTGAAATCAATTCATAAATGAATTGGGTTTGGTCTATCGATAAGGAATGTTGGTACACCTGGGAGATGTGAAGGGGTTGTTTCTTATAATACAGATTATAAATTTTGATAAAAATAAATGACGCCAGACTAACTCACATGCCTTTTCATGCAGTCAATTCTTCTGTAATGCAGACAGAATGCACACTGGGTTTTATGGAGCTGTTTGCTTTGGAGCAAGGAAAATCTATTTGCAGCATCACAGGGCTCATTTGCAAGTGTGTTTGAAAAGGTACTTTGTTTTTCTAGACAGAAATGTTGTGCTTTAAAGGGTAGGCTTTAATTTAGGAAAGAGGGCAATCCATTTGATATGATCACAATCTTGGGAAACTAGAGTCAAGAAGGTGGAGAAAGATGAATCACTTGAAGCTTTATCAGATTCTGCTAAAGTTTCAGAAGTTTCCCACATGTTCAAAATAGCACTTCCTAACAAAAGCACCCGGTGTTCAGGTGAGTCACTTATCTGGGCCCAAAGCTGTCATTCCAGGCTCCTAGTGACTATCTCCTTGTGAGATGGGAGTGTTTTCTCTAAAAGAAAATGTCCCAGCGACTCGGGATAACTATAACTTAACAGTGTGTGATCTGTTTATCAGATTGACAGTTGGTCACTCTATGACAACCCTCTTGCTCAGACAACACTCAGGTAGCAGCCTTATACCTCAGTAAAATACCTATCATAGCCATCTCACTTCGGCCTCAATGTAGGCACTGTGCCACTGTATACATGAGTGCATTGCAATAAGCTATTTTGAAAGAAACACATTCATGTGACTTCCATTACAATTATTTTATTATGATTATTAATATCACACTGTGATAAATTTGTCATTAAACTTTACAACACAATGCAAAAACATAGTGTATAGCTACAGTTTCAAACATCTATTTAGGGTCTTAGAGCCAACCCTACTGGGGGTCTTATGAAAAGGAGAGAAAGTTACCCCTAACATTAGTCTGCACTTTCTTGCTTAGTTTCTTTTTTCAAAATGTCTGATATAACCACATATTTGCCCACTGATCGTATGTGGGGATGAGTTCATTTGTGGTGAGTTTTATATATCAGTTTTAATGGGTTACAGGTTGAGAAACAGCCAGTAATAAATTTCCACATATAAGAATGTCTTGGGGAGAGGCAACTGATGAGCTGAATAGAGAAGGTGGTCTAATTCACAGTGCTCAGATAGAACCACAAAAGCAAAGGAAGGGGGAGAGCTTGAGGTCTCTTCTTGAGCAAAGACAGAAATTTTCTCCTTCCCTTGAGCATCAGTGGTTCTACTTGGACATCAGTGGTTCAGGCCTTTGGGATAGTTTTGGGACTATGTAATCTGTTCTCATTTCTCTCAAGCCTTTAGCTCTCTTGAACTTCGTACTTCTTTACAATCTCTTATGAGTCTCTTGGCCTCTAGAATCACTTGTTGAAATATCTCTTCTTCTTAGCTATATGCCTATCTATTATCTATCTAACTATTAATCAATCATCTATCTATCTATCTATCTATCCATCCATCTCTCTATCACTATCATCTTATTGGTTCTTTTAAAACTCACCTGTCACAGTAGAAGCTAATTTTATGTATCAAAGAGATCCCAACACTCTGACTCACAGAAAATAATAAAATAAAAGCTTTTTATTTGTTTGTTTGTTTGTTTATTTTTATGTATCAGATTACCAAAGTATATAACTGAAACTATGATTGCTCTTCTACAAATGACCACAGCCTATGTCATTGATAAAAGCCTTCCATTTCTTCTCTACTACCCTCACTTGTTGCACTTTTTTTGCATTGTTGAATCTGGGTCACCTCTGCCTTTGTTCCAGGTCCTGGTAGGTAGGAAAGTGAGGGCAGAGGAGATCATGTTTTTTAAGACTTCGAAAAATGCTGTCTACCATTTTCCTATCCCAGTTATCAGACATAATCAATGTGAGTCCATCCACAAAGGGAATCTAGAATCATAAAATGCCCTAAGGACTTCAGGGATCTTATATGACCACTGTGGACACAGTTTGGTTGACTTTAGTAATACAGAAATGTTGAGAGGAGGGGAACTCAGGAAACAGTAATAAAAAAACAAACAAACAGATTGGTCATTTCAAAGTTAATGTTCTTTTAAGGCCAAGGGTCTACAATAGAAGAATAACTGAATGTCCGACATTAGGATACTTCTGAAAGAATGGCAAGCAGAGAAAACTTTACCATTCAATGATTAGGACTGACATAGTCCAGAAACTTGGCTTCCACCTGTCTCTAATTTCTAGGAAGATCAGGTGTTGTGTTTCTTGTTTAAAGCCAGGAAACCTCATCAGAGTAGCTCCATTTGGATGTCTTCTAAGTGCTAATACAGGAACCTCATTCCTGTAACTTCCATTTCCCCAGCATTGTTAGTTAGTTTTGTTTCTATATTTACTGAGATGGCTCGTTCTGAAATCGGCTTGGGGAATTACAGCCTCAGTCCTTGGGAATCCATGTAACCATGGCCATCACGCAGAGCATGCATTTGTAATTTGCCTCCAATATTGTCTACGAAGAAGTAAGCAAGCCAAAGCAGGAAAGAGCTTTCAATCGTTAGCTTCTTACCAGCTTGACTCACATGAAATTCCCAGGGGTATAAGGGAGGGGACTTTTTTTTTTTTTTTACAAGATCCTCTGAGGTAAAGAGTGGACTTAGGGAGCTGAGGGTGGGACTAAGAAGCTTGAGTGCTTGATGAACTGAATGGAAACTTTTGATGCTCTCTAAGCTCTTGACGCTGATCTTCTAGCCGTGCTAAAGCCTCCAAGGAACAGCGTGCCTTCAGTGTGTCTGCCTGCCCGTGGTTCTGCTTTCGACTCGCTTTGGTGTCTTGTGTCTAAATCTCTTTTTTTTCTTGCCCAACACCCCCTCTTTTTCCATTCTCCCACATCTTCTCCTTCACTTTAAAAATAAATAAATAGATAAATAAATAAATAAATACATAAATAAACACATAAATAAACACATAAATAAATAAATAAATAAATAAATAAATAAATAAATAAATAAATAGTTCCAGGCCATTCCAAGGCATTCACTTCACACAGGCCTTTGTCTGACCTACCTACCTGCCTTGGAGAAAACTTAACATTCATGTCCAAGAGAGTAAAATCTAAAAGTTCAACCTCCTCTGCCTAGATGTGTTCCCTGATTAAAACATAAAATTGGATTTATCTTCTTCAGCATCTCCACTGTAGTCTCCATCTGAGGGAAAATGTATTATGATGCTTATCCCAGTACCAGAAGGCTCCAGTGAATGGCAACATTGTGCAGTGAGCTTATTGAATTGCAAACACAAAAATCAAGGCCTCCCCCAGATGCAAATCAGATGCTTCCACAATACTATTTCCTCAGGGGTGACAAAGGCTCCAGGGATTAAGATGTCCCATTGCTGTAGTGGTACAAAGCTTTTCTGTCTTCTTCCTTGAAGCAGAACACTTTGATGTACTAACTGGATGGACCCACAACACAGATCCAAGGATAGTGAATGCACCTCTATTTCTGGGAAGAATTTATCCTAAATCACTTTCCAAGGGATCAGAAACTAGACAGTCTCTGTCCTTTCCCTCACCCTATTTTGTGTGCCTGTATATTCCTGGCAACTCTTTCTATAATATTCTGAGATACGTTTATTGAAAAAAAAGACTGGTTCTGGTCACAGTAAGAAGAAACTAGCAAGCCAGCACATCTCCCTTGCTGGCTTACACAGCTTAACGTTACCTCATAGTATTGATTGGACAGATGTGGTGCAAGATTGTTATTGCAGACAGAATACTGAACCACTGGTCACTGAACCAGTGACCCAAGCCATTTTGAGTAAGATCCAGATTTGAGTCTGATATGTTCTCTGCATGCTGTACAGGAAGACAAACCCATACTTTATTTACACGTATGTCCTCAATAGCTGGCTTCTGAGTCAGACCTCTGATGTATGGAATCTATCAAAGATGGGGATATACACCCACTGCGGCGTCTACAGGAAGCCAAGTCTATTTCCTACAACATTTCCCTGACCTTTCTTTTCTTTTTTTCTTTCTTCTCTAGTGTTCACCCCACTCTGCTTCCTCCTTCCTTTTCTCCCTTTCAATATTTTCCTCTCTATTCATATTTTCCCCTATCTTATTAGACTAAGGACTTTTTTGGAATATCATTGTATCTTATTTCTGTATCTTAGTATTCAGTGCCCGACTATAAAGAGCTTTCAATAAATACTTATTAAATAAACAACTGGTGCTGAATGTCTAATATTACTTGTGTATTCTCCCAGGAGTCTGCTCCAGGCCAACGCACAGCTGTTTTCTCCTTTGTCACTGTTACCAGCATCTCTATCACTCTGGACATAATCATCATCATTACCATATTGATTGCTTACTCTCCAATCCGTAAGTGTCATAATTACTACATTATTTAATTCTATATGACCTCGTTAGTACCCTCATCTGTAAAATGGAAATCATAATAGCGCTTTTCCAGCGAGCTTCCTGTAAGGATTGGAATGGGATGACAGGCAGAGAGTGTGTGGTGTGTTGCTTGAATACTAAAAAGTCTATACAAGCTACTTATTGATATAATCATACCTTAAAGCCTTATCTAACAGTTGAAAAATATAGGGCAGAGATGGCAGGTCATTGGCTGAAGATCTCTCATCTGATAAGTGTCAGACACTGGAAACAAATCCTTAATTTTAACTTTATAAATCAAGCAACACTGGTGTCGTCTTTCCAGGACCAGGGTCTAAAGCTTGAAGGCTAGTAGTGCTAAGTCAAAACCAGGACAGGGTAGAAGATGGGGGAGGGGTCTCCCCTCATAAACAAGGAAAGAACTAGAACAAAATTCTCTTTGAAAGAGTCAATACTAACAAGAGTTTACCTTAACCATGAAAGCCTTAATACCAGGCTAAGAAAAAAGTGCACCAATAGGTATATCAGAAATTTACCCATGACCCCACTATTTCTGCTAGAGAATTATTATCCCATCTTACAATTTTGTACTTTGAAACCAAACATAAATCCTTGAAGAGGTGGTAAATAGAATTTCAATGGGAATGTCTAAATGACAGAATGTGTTCAGAAACAGAAAATAGCCCACCTGTGTCCTTGGGTTTCTTATCTTCTTTCCTGCTTGTTGGTCTCTGGTTTTCTTAAACATTTGTTTTGCTGTGAGGGTCAAGCTATAAAGATGATTATAAGGCAAATGAAATCTGGAGGATTTAAGTAAGCATTTACAGGAAGAACCAGGAATTAGCATTTAAAATATAATTGAAAAAAAAAAAGAATAGAAATGATTGAACCAGCTTCCTGGCAGGAAGTACTTAAAGTATACTACATGTCCATAAAACATGCTACAAAGATCCCCTTCCGCGGAGTCTCATAGCATTGCTGATGGGACACATCATTTTACATACAATTGCAAAATATATTCAGCCCATAGATGATGTATAATTTCCCATGTGTGTGCATGTATGCATGTTGGTGCACATATCCATGCAGTCATCTGGAGGCTAGCAGTGAAGGTCAGGGTGTGCTTAGGCCACTCTGCTCTATATCCTATTTTGAGACATTTCTTGGGGAATCTAGTGCTAACCGATTGCCTAGACTTGCTGAGCAGAAAGCTCAAGGAAGCCTCCTGACTGTGCCCACTGTGGTAGAGCTGGAGCCACATACACCTTTTTTGTTGTTGTTGTTATAAGGCCATACACACCTTACTTATGTGGACACTCAGTTTCCAAACTCAGGAGATTGTTTTGCAGATAGAATTTCATCTATCCAGTTCTGGCACGTGCTTTCTAAGCATTTGCATTTTTGTTTGTTTGTTTGTTTGTTTTTTGAGACAGGGTTTCTCTATATAGCCCTTGCTGTCCTAGAACTCATTCTGTAGACCAGGCTGGCCTCAAACTAAAAAATTATCCTGACTCTACCTCTCACGTACCAGGATTAAAGGCATGTGCCACCACTTCCTGGCCAACATTTCCAATTTTAAGCATCAAATTCTTCAAAGCCTTTCCAGATTTATTTAAACATAAATTGTGATAAAATCGGTCTTGTCTCAGAATAGGAAAGAAATAGAGCGGGCACAAACATGTCACTATTTAAATTAATATGGCCCATATTTGCTGCTACATAATTGCAGATATTCTGTAGGAACATCCGTTACAGTCAGCTTTCAGTTCTAGAGTGACCCATGACTTGAAATGCTATGTGTATTTAATGAGTCATTTCTTTTACATTGTGACATTGAACAGATATTTCCTGTCTTTCCCAGCTTGCACTCTGACACAGTCATCTTTGTTTCATATGACTGCTCATAGTTGCAGGGATCGAGCTGTGTGCATATGTGTACATGTGTACCTGTGGCTGTGGGTGCCTGCAGTCTTGTGTGTGTGTGTATGTGTGTGTGTGTGTGTGTGTGTGTGTGTGTGTGTGTGTGTGTGTGTATTTGTACGCACACTGGCTCACACTGTGTTGCTGGGGCCAGAATAAGAGGCCATCATATATCTTCCCTTATGTCTTTCTCCTTTATTGACTTGAGATACAATCCTTTGGCCAACCAGAAGACCATCTTTTGGCTAGACTGGCTGGCCAGAGAACTGCCTGGATTAGCCTATCTTCACCCACAAATGCTGGGGTTACAGGTATATGCAGTCATGCCCAGCTTTTGATGTGGATGCTAAGAATTTCCACTGAGGTTCTCATGTTTCTTATGTACCGAGCCATCTCCCATAACCCTGAAGGACATATTTTAAAGTATTTAATAAATTTAATAGGAGTATATTATTTGTTAGTGCTGTTTTAATCTAGCATCTTTTGAGCGACAGCTGAGCCAGCACTCAGCATTCCCTGGTGAAGGATGGTGAGTTTTCCAGGTAGTGTTTGATATAAACAAATGGGGGAAACTTGTTTGTGTAAGATTTTGGCATACATTTGACACTAATCAGCTTCAGCTTAATATCTCCCAATGAATCCTCATTACCTTATAAACAACCTTTGAGGAACAACATAGAATCCCCTCTCATACTGCTGTGCCCAGCTTTCCTCAACTATAAAATGAGAACATATTAGACCTGCTGATAGGATTTCTGCGAGGTTGAGATGAATATACTCTCAGAACATAGTCTCTGGATCATGTTGTTCACTGTGTTTGTTAGGGATGATTAATGCTGACTTTAGTCAATACTCAGAAAACCTCATGTGCATCCCAGCGCACATTCCCCAACCTCCTTCGGTCTTGGTTGATCCCTATCCTCTCCCTGAAGAATTCAACTTTTCCCACCCAGCTCCAGACTGCTTCCCTCAAATACAGTGCTAACCTGCACGCTGAGCACAGCCATTGCCACACCCACCTTTAGCTGGAGAAGGAAGTTCTTCCTGGGATGCTAAATATCACATGTTGTAACTGTCTGCCCACTGCAATATGTCAGTTTTGAAAATTCTTTGAAGACTGGACCATGTCAGCTTCACGTCTTGGCTGTCCAAATTTGATGTTTGGTGAATAATGGGAACTCATGCAAAATTTCAGCAAATAGACAGACTAAATAAGAATACCTTCATAAATAAAAATATTTGATCAAGATGGACACAACAAAAGTTGTATTCTTAGCTGGTTTAATTTCTTGAATCGAAGTTTCAAAGCAATGGCTTCCAATGAAATGACTTAGGAAGGATTCAAAGAAGACTTTCAAAAAGTACAAATATAAAAGCTTTCTAAAACAGATTCCTAGGCTGTGGTCCAGTCATCGTGGGTTAGCGCTTTGGGTAACAGCTTCTTAAAACAGACTCTGTGTGGTTTTTCTGGCACAGTTAATAAACTATGCTCTAAAGCAAGCATGCCTTTTATGATGGGGTGGGTTCTACATTTTCACCCCAGCAGTTAGTAACACTTGACTCTTTAGAAGAGACTTCTAAGTGATCTATTATTTCAGTTTAAATCCAGAGCACTTGCTCCTTCAATGATTTGGCGAAGCTATGTAAATTTATTCTGAGATATTCCTATTTAAAAATTCTACCAGTTTAAAAGATTTTTTTTCCCTTTCTTCCTAACAATTGCCATTTTATTTTCCCTACCCCAGGTCCTTAAAATAAGTATAAAAGATTTCCATATTTAAAATGTGCCCTTTCTATGAACCACACCAAAGTAAAAAGACCAAGTGTGTGTAGGTGATTTCTTTCAGTGTAATTGCTTTCTTTTTATGTGAATAAACGTGGTCTCACATGCCTACTTTCCTGACTCGTCCGTATAACATAGGCAACGGTGTCAAAACTCAGCTGCCTTAAATGAATGCCAGCCACTAAGGTGCACATAGTAAACATTTCTGTTTTCAATAACCATCGTATAAATGTTTCTCTGCTCACTGTGAATATTAAAACGCCCCCTTCCCACCCTCAAAGACACCATGTGTTGGAAAGAAGATAAATACTGAGTATTTGTTATGAATGCTAGCAAATGATAACACATTACACAGACAGCTATAAGGGAAATCTAATGAAAAGACCATTTCACATCAAGGTCTTTCCATCTTCAGTGTGCCCCAACCCTCATTCTAAAAGAAAAAAGAAAAAACAACCACTGGGTGGTGAAGGAAAAACATCACAGTTGAAATGCAGTTAGAAAACTAGATGAGGGCATTCACTTTAAGATTTGGATACGAATGGTATTTTCCTCCTTTAACTTTAGTTGGAGAACTTACAATTACAGTTGGCTGTAAATAGGCATTAGTAGTTACGATATGTCACTGCTATAAGAGCCCATTCTTATTGATGGAAAAGCAAAATATCATTTCTGTAATTTGAAGAGCACTAAGTGCTTTGGCTTTTCTTCTGTGAGTCAATCATCAATCAGTGTGAATGCGTAAAAAGAAAATACAGAAGTCCTTGCCTTGAATGTCATTCTTATAGAATCAATTTCTGGCATCGTGTTTATATAAACAGATATGATGTCACTGCGCTGGTCTGTGTGCTTGCATGTGTGTATACATGTGCCTTGGTGTGCACATGGGGTGCTTCCCGTATAAATTCGGTAGATCCTTTCTGCCAGGATGTAATGGATACAGTCACATCCCTGAAGGGAGAAAAGGGATGCCCCTAACTGCCTATCACATTACTTTGGGAGCTAAATGGGTATTACATTATTCAGGATCAAGGGATACATTTCTGAAGCAGCAAGCAAGATAGATAGATGCCTTGGTATCCCTTCATTGGCTTCAACCGCCGCTCATTGTTTGCCTTTTCATTGTTTGCCATGGCTCCCCTGAAGGATACCTTGGGTGCACAGATGCTGTTTGCAGGCAATTTTTTTGCTACAAAAAGGGATTAATTTTTTTCCTGCCATTTCCATTTTCATCACCCATTTCCAACTGTCATGACAGTGAGCTTTGTTTTTACAGGACACTCCACTCTTATTACCGTCTTCATCCTAAGAATGAAAGTCTGTAATGAGAGCAAAGCCATAGCTGGCATCTGAGAGCTGTTGTAATTCACTCTCATGACAAAGGCAGTAATGAGAAATGACAGAGGCACAAAAATGAATCCTTTCCGATTCCAGCCCCTTGGACGATAATGAAAACAGAAGATGCCACCAACTTTATTCATCTTCGTGACACCTATTGTGACAGGATTGAAGGCTGCAGCAACGTACCCATCCAAGGAGGCTGCAGCTCCCAGCCTCACTCACATTGTATGTGTGCTGAAACTTGGTACCACCACCTCTCCTGGGATTCCAGGCATGGCCGGCTCTCAGAGGTTCCAGTATTTCTTTACTGTCCATAAGGCAAAGACTTCAGTAGAAGAATAAGCACTTTAAAGCCTGAAATTATTTGTTTTGCGCCTTATACAATCAGCCTTAGCAAAGCCTGCAAAGAAAGTGGAGGGAAGTGGAAGGAAATGATATGAAAACAAAGCCATATTCTGAAGCTCAAATTAAATCCTATGACTCTTCTGAAATCTTCAAGTTCAAGGTGTAGATATGAAAGTCAATCACTCAAGGTTTTTCCCAGACTCAAATGCTTCTGTGCCCTCTCCCGCCTCCCTCTGCACCTTTCCCTCTTCTCTCTCCTCTTCCTAAAGTATGGTTATACCATCATACAATGTGAAACTAAAGAAAGTTAGTGCAATCTTCTCATTTCATGCATGAGAAAAAGGAAATAAGATAGGAATGCACAGACCCACAGCTACAGAGACCCTGCAGGCATGCCTCTGCCATATAATTTTTTTCAGTCTGAGGTTTCAAGGGTATATGATTGGATTGAAAATACAGGGCAAAGAAGAGGCACAGGATACATGCTCGCACACATATGCACAAACACGAATGTATGTGCACACACATTTTAAGGTGTCAGTGGAGAAATATTCTTCCCTCTTCATCCTTAACATTTTAGTCTCTAACCAAGCAAATACATTTTACTATTTAATGTATTTCTCCATGAACTTTTTGTGAAATTCACACCACAGTGCAGTATATCGTTTAGAAATCTTTTGTCTTTCTTCTGATTATCTATACCTTTTGCACAGCTCTTAAAAAAACAGTAACAACCCCCCACAAAACAAATGAACAAACAAACAAAAATAAAAAACAAAGACAACATGACATCATCTTCCTACCTTCTAATATTGAGGTTGCCCTGAGGCTGGGATGGGTCAGTGAGAATAAGGAGAGGGTTTCATTCAGAATGTTTGCCGTGCAAATTCTCTATTCCTCTGCTATTTGTTCCTTTTCTTTCCTGGCCTGTTATTCAGCCCTTTACTTCTTGATTTTTTTTTCAGCTCTACAAAAAGGCCACAGTAGCATAATCATCACTTTCTTCTTAAAAGTCCTCATCTTCAGCCGGGCGTGGTGGTGCATGCCTTTAATCCCAGCACTTGGGAGGCAGAGGCAGGCAGATTTCTGAGTTCCAGGCCAGCCTGGTCTACAAAGTGGATTCCAGGACAGCCAGGGCTATACAGAGAAACCCTGTCTTGAAAACCAAAAGAAAAAAAATCCTCATCTTCCTCATCTGTGAGAGGATCAATAGCATCAAGGTTGGTGGCAGGAGTCTGGTCTAAGGCTAAGTGAGGCTTCATGACACTGAAGAGGAAGTTGTATGTTCTTGGGGAGGAGGGTCCCTATTGCTTTTTGTTTGTTTTTTCTTTTATTGTTGTTGTTTTAACCCTCCCTCCCTCCCTCCCCCCTCCCCCCTTCCCTCCTTCCCCTTCTGATGTCACTGTTGCCTCGGGGACATCCTGTGTAGATGAACTGCATCTTTGTATGAAAGGGAAGGTCTCTGCTTGCAGACTGCTTTGAGAGCTGGCTCAAATCCCCTTCTCCCCTTCTTCCTTCACCTCTTGCAGGTTCAAAGGTTGGCCAGGATGCTCTTGTCATCTTTTATCTCTGGCAGGGGTCCGACACAGCACCTTTGGAAGCTCAGCCATGAACCATTGCAACTCTTAGCTACAAGAGGTACCTTACTTACAAGCAATACATTTTTCAGTAATGTGACAAAACCTGAGGGGGTGGGGGGGAAACAGCTCAGATAAGAAAGATTTCCTTTGGCTTATGCTTCTGAAATCAAGGTGTGGCTGTTGGCTGTATTTTCCCCAGGCATGGGGTGAACCAGAATGACATGGTACAAGGGTATGGAAGTGGAAAAGCCTCTATTGTGTCCAGGCAGCAGAGAAAGAGGAAGGAAGTGGCCAGGACTAACCCCTACTCTCTTACAATAGGTCCTGCCTTCCATTTTCCCACCGTTTTTCAACAGTTCATCAATGAGTGGTCCATTGATCAAAGAAGAACGCTCACAATCAAACATTTCTAAAATAATTAATATTCCTCTTCCTATTATTCTGTCAGGAGCTAAGAAAGGAACATTATAGAATGTCAACATCACTCCCTTACAGGGAGGGGAGTTCTGGCCTGTTTCGTTTCATGTTATAGGCAATGTATACCTTTCAGTGACTTCTTATAGCTCACCTTGCCCTTCTGACAGTAATGTAAAGTACTTTATTTCTCTTCCTGCTGGAACCTCATCTAAGTCCTTTCACAAATCGTTAAGCAAGGCTACTTGTCTATATCAAAGTATTTTATTGAAAAACCCAATACCACCTGACCCCGAAGCCCCTGTTTCTGCCATGACATTGTGGCTGCCTCCTGAAAATCCCTGCCCTTCAGGATTGTTTAGATGAGGAGGAAGAACCTTCACAATATTAGGAGCATCTCAAAGTCAGAGGTACTTGCTGTATAACATCAGGAGTTAACTGGGCCATTTTTGAGTTGGCCAGTGTCTAACAAGGGACTGGAGTATGTTAGACAAATGATATTCATCCATTCCATTCTCATTCTCACCTTCTTTGGCTTATTGTGATACTTACACGTTTCTGAAGAAGACTTTTCTTCTGAAGAAGAATGTATGACAATCACATTTTTACTGATCTTATACACATCCATTATCAATTTTTTTTCTGTCTATCTCTTATTGCCTCTTAGGAGTGATGACAGCTAGGTCAGTTTTGTCCCTTGAGAGTGGATCTGTTGCATACCTTTAAGTAAGTATCAATGCCCCTTTTTCATTGGCTCAATTTTTAAACTTTAGGATGCATTCCAAAGCCCAGTATTTTTGTTTTAAATTACATCCTACATGATTGTGGCAATAATACATTTTCCTTGTGGTGTTACTTTAATTTGTGTTTCTTTGATGATTGGTGAGGATAAGAATCTTGGAGACAGCCAAAAATATAGATGGAGAAGTGACTTCTGGTACAGGAATTTAGCACATATCAATAAATAATTGAAACGCACAATTTATAAAGGGAGAATGTGTGCTGTAGCAGATTTAAAACAAAGCATAGAGTAGTGTAAGAATTTAAAGGGTTTCATCTGCCTGATGATTAGAGTAACATAGAACCCAATACACCCAATGTGTATGCACTGAGCAACCATTAGAGCTTTAGATCCATCAGAGCTGGCCGATACTCATACTCTTGGAAATAACTGTTATGTCAATATCACAGGTACTCTGGATGATACTTCTGATGGAGCATTCATGGTTCCAGAAGGAGCCAGAGCTCCAAGAGGGTTGAGAACTTTGTAGGCATATCACAAGTATGTTTTCATGTTCCTTGGCCTATTCATATGACATTATGGAGATTATTTACATAAAATCATTCTCCTACAATGTAGTTTGATTACTTTGGGACAAATGAAGCAAATACTTTGTTAAGCAACACGAGGGAAAATGTCTTGGATCTGTCAGTGCACCTTTGTCATCCATCACTCAGTGGAGTAACCATCATACAGCTTATGTTTGAAATCCCATGAACACAAAGGCTTGTGTAAACTTTAACATGCTATTTCACTCTTTAGTCGTTTTTTTCTTGGCTTACCTGTAATGTAAGACATAAAGGAACTAGATTCTTGTTTTATAACCTATTTTGATGAGTTACTTTTGTTACATTGAGAAGTTGGAAAATTCCCATGAGAAACACAGAATGGGACAAATGAATCTTAAAGGCTGTTCACTGGTCTCTTACACATCCAGTAGAGGCACTCTGTGCAGTGTTTAATGTGTTAGAATTTCGTACAAGACTGATTCAGGGGAGGGGAAATACTAATTCTAGATTCCTAAATCTTTTAACTATAGGTTCCTTTTGACTCCTTCAAGTGACTATGTGACATGACCCAGGAAGAAAAAGCCCAGAGTGGACAAAGCTAGTTACATTCCCTTCCATGCATTGTGTAACGTTGGGATCTGAACTTGGGAGGTACATTAAATGTTACCTGATTATCTTTGTTTAGTGACCAAACAATATTAAAAGAACAAACCAACAGACACCCATTGCCAGACTCATTCCATGCAAGAACTATCTCATTTAAGTTATATACTGTGGGACTCTAAATACCTGTAATAACTTCCAGATATTTGACCAGAGCTCAAGCATACATTCTTCAAAGCTTAGCATGGAAAATAAAAAGATACAAGTCATCTCTGATATAACTGTTGTGTTATCAGGTTCCCACAGTTCCCAATCATAACCCTTTGGAAAACAGATGCCCTTGTGTAATTCATTGACATAAGAAATGCATGTTTTTTATATATAGCTTAAGGAGAATTGAATAGTTTTCTGTTCCCATAAGCAACAATGAAAGTTATGTCAACCTAAAAGGCTGTTGATATGTTCAGTAGTCATTCAAACTACATAAGCTTAATATTCAAGAATATGAAAGAATATGGACTGAACATATAGAGGAAACATCGGGCCCTTCTTTCTGAACCAATTTTTTGAGTGAAATAAAACATCCATAAGAAAAATTCATATTCATGCTTGATTTCTATATGTTTTCTATTTGTTGTACAAAAGATTAGATAGAAGGTATATAAAATATTTATATACTTTTGATAAGCTAATTGTATTCTTAGTGATTAAGCCTAATCATGTAATTCGTAAGATTTAAAAGGACAGTCAGAAATTCCATTTCCAGTGAAATGAAACCATAGTTAGCACTTTGTCTCCCTGCTAGGGTAAATGCACTGTTCCTACTATTTGGTTTGCTGTGAGGATTGAGGCTTAAGGAAAATGCAGATACAGAAGCTTGTTTGCAATTACTCTTCCTGACATTCATGCGAAATATAATTAAATGGTTTGAATTGCACAGGTGCTAAAAAGAAGCATATTGCAAAATAAGCAAGTCATAAAGTCAGAAAACTCAGTTTGGTATTAACATGTTATGATTTTAATTATGACATTACAGAGCTATCATGCCAGGGCTATTTCTAAGGAGAGGAGGTTATAAAAGTAGGTTGTCAAAAATCTTCATCAGAGAGGTGTTTTAGCATCATTTTCTTAAAGGAAATTTACTATTTAATTATAAAGGTAATACAAGTACAACCAGGAAAACATGTAAAAGGGTAAAAAGGAAATTAATTGCCTATTATTCTAGCATCGAGTCATCATTGTTGTTAGGTTAGAATGTCTTCCAAATTTTCTTCATATGCTTTGATTAACTATTTTGTTTACAATTCTAATGTATGCATATCACATTTTGTACTTTGTCTTTTTCCATCATGCTGTGGGATATATTTCATAGGCTTTTACATTTTAAAATGAGCCGAGTTGCCCTCTTAGGGTAATTACTTGGTAACAGAGTATAGTCAGCATGGCACACGCCTCTATAGCGGTCCAGAGGTAATTCCATGTTGCTGTGAAGTTTGAACCTGCTAGGTCATCTTCATCCCTTGGAACTATTTTGTGAGAAATCCTTTGCTCTGTGCTGAATACTGAACACAAGACAAAGTCTCCATCAATTAAGGGTTGGAAAGAAGCCAGACCTAAGCCACTGGGGGTAGAAATTTTGCATCTCAGCTTCAACAAGGAGAGTTGTATAAAGAGAGCAGATGATACAGGACACCTTAATTGCTGCCCATGGAGGCCAGAGGAGGTCATTGGAATCGACGGAGATGAAAGCACTTCTTTCAAGGACACCTGAAGGCATGTTATGAAACCAAGGGCTGCAATAAAATTAAAATTACTCAGAAAACTAAGTGTAATGCATGAAACATAAATGGGTACGGCTTGGTCTAACGGCACATAGGAGGGATGAAAAACTCTCAGAGCAATTGTGTTCTTTGAGAGGAAAGGGGGAGTATGCACTCAGTCTCATGTCCAGATGAGTAACAGCTATCCAGCTTAGTGAGAACAATAATCTGTAATATAAACTATACTCAAGTCATTTTCTCTTTAGGAAAAAGGGTCAAAGTCTATGAAAAGTTTTATAAGACTGACTGAAGCACTCCAAAGGTGCCAAATTGTTCCATTCATCATCCCGAAGCCACCAGAAATGAAAGATTAAGGAGCCATGGGGATCCCACTGCTTAGAATGCCAGAGACCCCATGATTCAAGGGCATAGGAAAGGCACAAAATCTCTGCAGAATAGATTGAGAATTCGCATCATAATTTAAATCTTATGAACTCTTTGACCCTATAATGACACCCTTTTGAACATCTTTTCTCCTCTCCCAGTGGCTTTCCCTGTAAGATTTCACCATCTTGGTGGTTTATTAGACTCCTTTACTATGGTTTAAAGTCAATTTAACCTAAGAAGGATGTGTACATTTTCTTGAATTTGTGGATTGATTTTATTGCATCTAGATTATTCTTCTACAGTGTTTCTGAAGCAGCTGCCCCTTTCATTAACCATTTCTGAGACACTGATCTCTGCATTTTGTTTGTTTGTTTGTTTGTTAGGCACTTTTCTAGGTGCCTTTTTTTCCGGCGCTATGTAATAGATCCTTTCCCTTGACCTTTCATATAATAATTTACCTATTTTTTATACTTTCTCTTTTCTGCTATTAAATTACTCTTAGTAAACTCTTAATTCTTTGTGCGTTTTCTATTTCACTGTATGTGTATATATGGGGGAGGGGTGGCTGTTGTCTCATTAAGTGGCTGTTAAAATTTTCTATTCCTTCCTGGGTATTCTGGAACTATATCAAGAATATGTTTATGCATATTCTGTCGTCTCTGGTAACCAACATCTGACTCAGCCCTGGATTTCTTTCAATTGTTCATTTTGTTCAATCAGTCCTGCATTTTGGAATAACTTTAATTGCTAATTTGATAATCAGTATTGAAAGGTCTGCTATCTGTGGTTAGTGTTCTCTGTGGGCTCTATTCCCTTATGAGCCACTATATTCTAAGTACCTTTATGGTGGGGTTGTAGCCATCTTTCCTGTAGTCACTATGTTGACTGTATTCCAGAGTCTTCCAAATACCTCACTGTACAATTTTCTCATTTTAATAATTGCAATGGTAAGACAGCTCATTCAGTAATGTGACACCATCATAATGAAGATTGGAACTCTAGATCTAGAAGAGAAATTAATCAAGGAAAACAATTAGAGCTGTGTCAAGATTTAGATATATGGATAATCTACAACAACAAGATGAAATCATCCATGAGAAATTAAAAGTAACCTATAGCTCTGCTAATACCATATTATTTAAATAAATTATGATTTATCCACTGTGAATCAGTAATGCTCTCTGCATTAAAGGCCCAGGTGAGGCCATACAATTCCAATGTTATTAAGCTGTATGTCTGTGTGTTTTCTATATCAAAATTTATCTCATATGTGTACACATATAAAGATAAAGAGTTGAATTGAAATCAGCCAGAATTATACCCAACATATCAGCACATGGCTACTGTGTTACCTTAGCTGATACAGAGTGTATACAAGGATGATCGATGACTCCCCAAACTCACAAAGAGCCACAGTAATATATATATAGGTGACCACATTGCTTAGGATAGCTTCAAAAATCTGAACTGCATCCACAGGACACTACCATTGACATCTCATGGGAGATGTCTTGTATCTGGTCCCCCTGATCATTCTAATATGTGATCTGGAATGCTACTACTAGAAGCTACCGGTATCACTGCTGCTTTGGAAAAAGGAAAAGCTGCTTTGATCAGTCTGGAAACTTGTTCCTGAGAAGCTCTGTAATTGTTCCTTAATCGCTATGACTCATTTCTGAAATCTTTCTAAAACCAACTATTTGCAGGTAATTTATATAATGGGAGAGCCAATCTCATTTCCATGGGTGTCAACAATCCTCTGTGTGATTCAGGGTTATGTGCACATAAATGATTTAGCATTTGCACCAATGAGCCACCTGAGACCGGCACTTTAAGGATGCTTGCTCTCAGTGTTCTGCTGCTCTGTCCTGCCTGCTTGAAGGACTACTTCCTGCCTTGTTCACTATCTGAACATGATTCCACATTTAACTCAATCTCAGCTCCTACATTTTCAGTCAAAGCTGAATGCAAGCAGGGAACTATCAAAACCTCCACTTAGTCCAAGATCGTGGTCTTTAACTTGGTAAATGCACCTGCTTTTTTTTTTTTTTCCTGCAATATTTAGCCATGGGCATTTTCTGTTGGGAAATTTGCACTTCCCTTTATGAGAGTCATAAAGTTAATAGCTCTTTTCACATACTTTGGATATTTTATTTGTTTACTGCTATACAAACTGTGACATAGCCTGAAGCATGTAGAATACTTTGGATACCTTAATAACATTTCCCTGGCTTTTGTTTTGTGAGTCTGATACTCTCTATGTTTACCCAAGCTTTCTTTATGCTAATTTCTAACTTGTGTGCTATCATGTGACTTTCTTAGAAGATAATGACAGGAGTATCTCTGTTACTTTTAAACTCCTAAATTAGTTAATAAATCTTTATTGACTTGACAGATAGGAATAACAATACTAAATTACTCTCTGGAGAGTAAATCCAAATGGAAATTCATTTATGCCTTTAATTGAAATTATATGTAATCAATCACCAAATCATAGATTTTTCTTCTCCTTATATCTAACATTTTGAAGCAAAGGAAACTTCTCTTTTAATATTCTGGTTGCTGGGTACCATCAAACATTGTTGTTGTTGGTACAAGTCAAATATACATAGTGCATATGAGCACTTCAGAAGGACCACATTGTAGGTTTTCATCTTCCCTCTATATATAACTACAAACTGTTGGACCTTTGTACAGTAATCTTAACCCTGTGGACTTGGTTTGAGACTGTAGTTTAATGAGAGTCATCAGAGGCATGCCATCAGCAAGCCAAGAGAAACCAGATATATTTTTAAAATCCCATTCTCTCAGAACTTAGATGAAATCCCATTTATGAAATTATGGCAATCAGATATATGCTGTGTAGAAATCACTCATTCCCCCAACAAGCTGTATGATTGAAATCTCTGCAGAAATCATAGCTTAGCCATCAGTTGCAGTAACAAACATACTTGAAGATAGTGTCGCTTGTGCCTCCTGAAAGAAGCTGAACAGAAAGGGGAGCAAATCTCTCACCAAAGTTGTTCTACTTTCGCCGGCATTTGATACTTACTGTCAGACTTCAAATTCGGTCTTTTTGCTGGGTTAATAGTTATAATTCCTTTTTCTTTTGAAATTTTATGGTAAATCACTTCTCTGTCATTGGAATTGAATTATTGAAATTGTGCCTCAAAGTCCATTTAATTTTAATAACATTGTAAATCAACCACTATACTTCAAATCAGAGAAGCCAAAGACACAATTTTGTCTGAGGCCATAGGTCTGGGAACATTGGCTATAGGCATAAACTGCGAAGCTCAAAGGCCAAAGTGTTCAGACACAAAACATAGTTGAAGCAGTCTCCTTTCCTATATTTCTGCTTGTTTGACTTTTATTTATCTTTCTAGTCAATTCGGTGGTACCTATCCATGTAGAGATGAGTATCCTTGGGTTTGTCCACTCAAACTTGTATACTAACTTCCTCTGAAAATACCTCCCACTCTTACTTAGTACATATTAATGCTTTATTAGGTGTCTAGTTATTTAATAATCAAATTGGAATCATCTTCACAGGATTAAATTTCTAGACCACAAGCAAGGCATATTCTTTCATTTACTTATTTGGTCTTTGACTGCTCTTATTACATTGTAATTTTCAGTGAAAATTTGGATGCTGCTCTTGTTTCAATATATAGTTTAGTTCATTGTTGACCACTTGGTTTTTGTAATGGTTAATTGTTGATCGTTGGTTTGACACAATCTACAATCACCCGAGAAGGGTAAGAATGAATTATTGCCTATAAGAAACTGGTCTAAGGACCTGTCTATTGGAGGATAATCTTGATTATATTCATTGCTGTGGGAGGGTCCATGTATTGTGAGCAGCACCACTTTTGGGTCTAGGGATCTAGAAAGAAGAAAGAGAAGAAAGCTAGCTGAGTACTGGCATGTGCACATGTGTGGCTCTCTACTTCTTGAGGATGGATATAATGTGACCAGTTGTCCCAAGTTCCTGCTGCTGTGACTTCCCCACAGTGATTGCCTGTGACCTAGAATATTGAGCCAGTGTGAACTTCTAATCCCTTAAATTACAATCATCGTGTTATTTTTATTATAGCTATTGGTAAAGAAATTAAGACTATCCCGCACTTGTGAAAGGTAGTTAGATCATGAGAATTTCAGCACTACCACTGGTGAAAGTGGGTCACTGGGTTACAATGCCATTGGAGAGTGTTGTCCTGAACCCGTCTTTTGTCCCTTGATTTCTGGCTGTTGTAAAGTAAGCGACTTTCCTTCACCATGCCCTCTGCCATGTTATTCTGCCTCACCATAGCCAAGAATCAACGAATCCACGTGAGAATGGGCTCAAATTTCTGAGACTAGGAGCCGAAAAACATCTATCAAGGTTTTATTCCAAGCATTTTTGTCAAGGTTATAAAAATTTGAGTAACACACACTGTCTAGTTAAAAGTAATAATTAGAAATTTGATATTCTTGGGTGATCTTTTAAAGATTACATTTTACTGTACAAATATTAATTTAAAATATATATAGAAAGGAAAACTGAACTTGTCAATTCATGCATATTTCCAAATCAATCATACTTATACTATATGCAAAGTGATCAAAAACCCAGCATATAAACTTCATCCCAGGATGCCTGTCTCATTACCAATTCCAAATGTTCAAAATGTCACAGTCTTCTTTGTCTAAAGCTTACAGAGATGATAGTATAAAGCATGTATGTTGTTGTTCTTGCCTTCTTTCTCATAACTTATTTGTGAAAGTACTCATATTGTTCTCTAAGTATCACTAAAATATAGTATTTAAAAATCATTACGCCATAAAGTTCACTCATCTAAATGACTGCTAGAGATATTGACTTATCCTTTGTATTTACCACTAAAAAATAATGTTGCTATGAACACTTATTTTTATCAAAATATTTTAAACCTTATACATATAAAGTGTACATGTATCTTTAGTGTCTCTAGATATCTATGACCTCTTCAGCTTGATTTTTAGAGCTTCAGAACCCTCAACACTGTATCCCTACATCTGTGAAGTCATAAAGACTTTCCAGCCAAATATAAATTTCCAGTGCCATATACACCCAGTGGATCTAAAACCCCAATTTTTGTCATATTACCATATGGTACTTAGTACCACTTCACAGCCTGATGCTGAATCTTTCAGGTTCAATAAATATTGGTCGAAGGTAAAAACCTTATACCTAAATCTTGTCTATCATCTATGCATGAGTCTATCTCAAACAAGAGTATTAATAACTTCACTTATCTCAAACAAGAGTATTAATAACTGTTCAGCATTCTAAACCCTTAGGAAGAGTATTTTCTTCATTTTCATATACTTTCTTTACTTAGAAGATTGCCTTGACCTTATTAGACTATAATTCCTAGAAACAAAACCTGTCCTAGAGCATTTGGAGAGATTTTTACCAGGAGGAAAAGTTTTTCCCTGAAAATAACTCTGTTGTTACATGTTCCATGCATTCACACATATGGGAACTTAGTGCTTCTTAGCTCCTGTTTGAAGAGTCTTTGTTTTCACACATACCCACTACAAACTTCTTTGTTAAGCTACACAAGATTTTATATATCCTATGTAGAGATGTTACCAGCAGAGAAAAGTCACAATATCTGACCCTAAAAATGGAAAACATTAAGGCCTTGTATAGATGACTCCAGAATTGTCAGAGGTGATGGAGTATATCACCCAGTCATCATTTATAGGAAGTCCATATGGTTGCAGAATAAGAATCATGAATATGCCTGTGTTCAGGCTTGAGTGAGACAGAGAGAAAAGATTACTCTTGCTGTTCATATAAAACATCATGTGACAGCAATGGAAAGAGATATATGTCTATTTCTGTATTTAATCAGAATTCTGCTCCTGCATTTTATCCTGAGGTATTCACCTTTTTTCGCAAACTAGGAAATTTTGTTTAAAGACGGAAATGAAAGCACTTATCTTCACAGAGGAGTTAGGGATTAGCCTTAAAGCGGGTCAATGAAGAGTGGGAAAGGGCTCAGAAATGAGAGGAAGAATATTTGTGAGTCCTATGAAACATGGCAAGGTAACTGATGGGGGGAAAGGGGTCAAAGTGAGACCTCAGTCATACCTATTGATTCTGTTGCCATACCAGGGTGCTTACATCTGCTCTATTACCCTGAGCTGAGCTAGTGGGCTGGAAAACGTGTTAACTCTGATGCAGAAAGACAGCTGTCATCAAAGAGACCAGTGATCATCTCCAGTGAGATCAGGGATTCTGTGTGATTAGGTTCACAGCTGAGTGGTCTGTCATGGCTCATGTAACCTCCCCCAAAATTCTAGAGTAAAGAAAGACAGTGGAAAAAGAACATTTGCATTTAAAAGTTTCATGAGTATTTAAGCATTTAAGTAAGACTGGTTTTAAGAGGACTAAAGAAAAGAAAAATCTATGTATTATAGACTGTTTGTTATTGTGGTAACACATTCAGCCAAGTTACATGAATTTGTATATACTTAATGTTATTTGCATCTAACAAAGGAGTCCTACCCCACCTCCCAAATAAACATGCACTATCACATCAGACAATTCTATGATACTTTTCTGGTCATAAAAATACAATAAAATCAATATTTCAGAATATATTTTTCATGTTCAGATTTTGAGGCATGGAATTCTTAAGTCTTATGATTGATTGCTTGATGTCCACTCAAAAGCCCAGCAACTTCCCTCTTCTCCATATCATCCTCTAACCCCTGACTTTGCCAATATACAGGCACATAGCTATACCTAGACATCCTACCACTGTGATCTCGAGAAATTATATGGCTTGCTACATAACTGGGTAAAAATGTGAAACATGTTCCTAGGTTTCCACCAGATAGTTAAACACTGCCACCTGCACATTTGGTCTGTAAGAATCTTCTCTGGTCTTTAATCAGCAAGGCAAATGCCTTGGCCATTTGACTCAGAGGTACTCCACAAATTGACTGCAAATAACCAGGTCTTATCAAAACTTTACTTGAACATGAGGTGATTTAAAGAGACAAGATACATACTCTTACATTTTCGTTGAGCTGTAACTTACGTTAAGAAATATAATTGAGGGGGGAGGGTATAGGGGACTTTCATAGAGGAAACTGGGAAAGAAGATGGCATTTGAAATGTAAATGAAGAATATATCTAATTAAAAAAGGAATATAATCAAAAAACAACACTACTGAAGAGTATCATGCATCTTCCTACAGTTAAATTTGTGCTAAGGGTTTATGATGAAAAGTAAATTTGTCATTACAAAGATATTTTAGATGTATTGATTTAAAGTATTTAAATGCATTAGTAAAAGAACTTTGTTTTCAGATATTGTCCAACTATTAAGCAAACATTTTTATAATCATACATGAAATAAAACTATCTTGAAAAGTAGAAACAAGCATAGCAGTCTTTCAAAATGAAGCTATGTATTACCTGGTATACAATTATACAATCTTATTCCCTTTTCCATTTGGTGGTTAGAAAGCCTCAGACATTAACTTATTAGAATCTGTACTTATTAGAATTTACCTCTTTGATCATAAACAAAACCACAAGACCCTTGACAGTTCAGGAGAAACAAACACTCAGTGTGGACTAGGCAAGGTTCCAGTGTAGCTCAGTTGGGGATAAAGAGTTTACAGAGAGGGAACAAGGCTGGGAAGATAGTTTCTCCATTTGTTCCAGAAAGCAGAGCTAAAAAGGAAACTCCTGGACCTGAGATTTTATTATTATTATTATTACTCTATTGTAGAGGATATTTGCATTTCATATTTTTTGTAGTTTTGAGGAGAATTATGGAGAAGAAGTGAGTGACCTCCTTGAAAAATTATCAATTATCAAGTGGCCTGATTGTTACTAGTCTGAGACATGTGTATGGTTGAAGGATGCACTAAAATGCAAGATGGGTTTTCTGTTTAGAGTGCTTGGCATTGAGAGAGAGAGAGAGTAAATCATTTTATTCTTTTCTTATTTTAACAGAATGATTCATTATGTATTCTATTTATTAAAAATTAGTATCCAATGTAAAGATTTAATTCAAATAGTGGTGGATTATCTCTGATATGTTTTGAGGGTGGTGAGAAATAAAATACAAGATATAAATATTGATATTGGGAATGGAAAGATGGCTCAGAGAATAGCATGCATACTGTTCCGTCAGAAGACCTGCATTCAGTGCAACCACTGTAACTCAGCTTCAAGAGAACCTATGCCACTTTTTGGACTTGGCAGGCAACTACATTCACATGTGTATACATATACAAACAACACAGACAGACATAACGAACAACAAAAACCTTAAAATTATAAAAGCTATAATAAAAGAAAAGCTTTAATGATATTACCATAAAATATAATAGCATTCAAAATAATAATTATCATAAGTTAAAGAGAAAGAGTAGCTAAGCAATTTGTCTGTAGATTACTGGAAAGGCAATCTTCAATGAATATTTTATGTCTTATTTAGTCAACATAAACATATGGCTAATAATCATTTTATCTCAGTGTTTTAGGAGATATTCTGAAGCTGAGAAAAATCAAATAGTTTGTTCAGTGACCCAAGGTGACAAGTGTTCAAATTTGGGTGGGAAAGCAGAACTCTGCAACTACAGGTCACTTCCTTCCAGGGACACTGCCATCAGACCACTTCCCTCCCATTCTCACCCATTAATTGATCGTACTATCACAAACTGACACAAATGTCCCATTAAATGTAACATTGGCAGTGTGCATTTACCAATATGAATGAATGAATGAATGAATGAATGAATGAATAAATGAATGATCAATTAAGCAGTCAAAGAGAAAAAGCTACGCCATAAAACTAGGTTGTGATGTATCCACAAGGGTGTTTAATATGAATCTAACTTTTCAAGGGATTCAACAGGCTCAAAATGGAAACTCGGGCAATGGTTATTCCTTATTCTTTTGTTTTTAAATACAATTATGATGAAGCTGAAATGAATGAAATGTATATGTTCCAGCAATCCTTTTAGACACAATTTCTTAATTAGATTAATTGTTCTTTATAAATAATGACTTACTAGCATTATCTTTAAAGTAGCCAACCAACCCAAGAGGCTGGCTTAGCACTTCACAAAATCAAAGTCTGAGAAGGATTCCTAGAAAGCCAGGAGATTCCAAAGCTCTTTGGATCTGGGAGATGAATTTGCTCCACTTCTAATACCTCATTATTTTCATCAATAGAAAGTAATGCCATTGGAATTTCTTCTTCCCAGAATTCAAGCCTAGGGATTGATGAAGCTTTGGTCTTCCGTAGTGTAATTTACTCAAGCATCTGTATGTGCTCATGTACATTTCCATGTAGACGAAACAAAATGAGTACAAGGAGAAATTGTCTGCAGAAGTAACCCTGTCCTCCCTTGCCACAATCCAGTTCAAACACTTTCAGAGGCTGTCAATTACCATGGAGCAAAGTCCAATGCCTTTCCATGACATTTGGAATTTTAGATTCTTTTCATCCCTGGCTTTTCCAATATTTTCTCCATATAGCCCTTCATGTGTGTACCATATTAACTGAGTTTAAAATATTTTCCAATTTATCTAATATCCATGCATCTTTTGAATCTGAAGTTTAGATTTCAACTTCCAGTTATATGAGCATATCAGTCTAAGCTTTATCTGCTTATAAATGCAAATGTGAATATAATCATGACTATATATGTGACCACATTATTAGGTATAACAATCATATCTACCTCTCCTAGTTAGGCAATTCTAGTGTCTCTTTATGCTTTCTGTCATTCTGCATAAGAAGTCACAGGTGGTTTGGATTTGAACTCAGAGGTTGCTATCTTTGTTGTGACATAGCATGGGCCATTTTAGTATTTTCGCACTCCTTCTGCGCACCCAAAGCTGAAAATGTTCTATGTGCCATAACACCACTCTAGTACCCAAATTTCCCTGTGATTCCCATAGAAACGACCTTCCAGTTCTGCATCTGACACACTTTTGTACCTATGCATACAAATATGTGATTTGTGGCCACTTACCCCTTCTCAAAACTCCAGCTTCCATTTCTGCCTGCAGCTCTAATCTTCTATTCTTGATAGTAAGCCTATAATAAGTTTAAACTGTGTCTCTAAGCAAAAGCAAAGCAACAGCTGGGACCCTGTATTCAGTTTTTTACATGCAGTGTTTTCTTTCTTTCTTATTTCATAATCTTTAGAAGAAAGGATCAAGTCATCAGCTGCACTCCTAGGATGTCTTGTATATACTATAAATGTCTTAATTATGGCCATATTTATTCACTAAAGCCTATCTGTTTGAGTGAAAGGCTATTAGATATGTTTCATATGTAACCTAAAATTATTTAATAAGGGGCACAAAATCATAAACATTTCCAAAAATATAAAGCTGTTTTGTCTTTTAATATGAAATAGATAGGCCCCCCCTCCTTATTTGGATGCATGATTGTGTAGAATTGCCCTCAAAGTTCCTGCTGAAAGCCATTAGATCCCATTACAGGGCCATCTGATGGAAAAACAATTATGTTACTGTAAGTTATGTGATATTAGACAAGGCCTGATTAAACCATCAGCTCCCTAGAGTTTCTTCTGGGCCACTGCTGCTTCAGTAATTCAATGGAAATTTAAGTTATGTTTTGTACAATAAGGGGATATATTTGGATGGGAACTTTCTGATGCAAGTTAGACTTGAAATAACATTCTCTTCAGAATAGTAAACCAATATAACCGGACAATGAAATCGAGTTGCAGATGTCTTAGGCAAATGGAAATCCTTTGTGGCGCTGTTGATGCAGCTTCCCATGGAATGCATTGGAGTAGAGCCCTGCTTGTGGCAGAACTCAAAATAGTCTTCCTGTTTAGAGACGAGACTTTGAGACTTGACAAAACAAGGACTGGGCTTAGGAAGAGTCAGTCTGGATCAAAAGCAGACGCCCCAGGAAATATAAGGCTGAGACCATGGAAACTGTAGTACACAAGACAATTTTTTAAACTTAAACACCATTCACCATGCCAGCCAAGTGTCAGCCAGTCCCCTATTCTCATTAAAGGGGGCTGATCTCAGGACAAAGCCTGTAAGCCTAGCAGATCCATTTTGAAAATGGCAGGCATTCCTTAAGACAGTCATGAGTTCAATGTTCTTAGTGGGTTGTTCTTGTTGACTTTCCAGGACTCAGCAGCTTGCCCTGCCCCACCCCACACACCAATTTTATCATTACCTATATATTAATGGAACAAAGGGAATTTCTAAAACTGATATTTATATGTGATCTCTAATCTTTTGAATAAGGAAGGAGGATCCTACCTCTCTGAATATGATAGATTGTAAATGTTGACTCCTAAATCCCTTCACTGTCACAGTAGGCAATCATCCCTCGGAGAAGTAAGCCAGAAGAGTCCCTTGTGCAGACTCAAGAGAAGATACAACAGGGAAGATATGCTCAACAAAGTCAAGAACCTACATAAAACAAGAAGAATCCTAAAACTGAAATAAAGGGATATTTGGAAAGAAATGATTCCGTAAATTCTAACTGTGGTTTAATCTCTATGTGTTCACTGTTGATTAAGTACCCAAAACCTCAGACAAAATGAGTTCTTGATTGATTGTTCTGATCAATATAGGCCATGTCTGTCTGTCTGAAAGCCCACCCCCCCCCCATGCTGGTGTGTGGGTCATCCATGTACTGTTGTAAAAACTGAGTTAATTTGGTCAGTTTCTTGAGCATATAATACCTTCTTGCCTGAATGGACCTGGATTACCACACCACCTGAGGTTAAACAAGCTTAGACGGTACCTTTCAAAAGAACAAACATCTGTGCTTTTCATAACTTCCCTAAGCCACCAGTTACTCTCCTGGAGCTTAACGTGCACTGGCTAAAGATGTCCAAATAGAAACACACTGTGTACACTCCCAGGATACTTCCAAGAGGAAAGCCTCTGAAATCATGACTTGTTATTCCAAAAGTATGAAATTAATATTGCTTCCCTAATAATAAACAAGTATCAAATTGGAAATTGATTTTTGTTGCTCATTAAACAGTACTCAGATGGGTATTATGCAAAAAAAAAACCCTTTTCTAGAATAGTGCTTATTGTATTTCTTCTATAATGCAAAAGACCTCAGCTACAAACAACTCGAGATTGATTTTTTTATCTGTAAAATTGAAATGCAAACTGTTAGATACTTTTAAATAGGTTTTAAAATATTTAATTTGGGGAGTATTTGACAAAAAATTAACACAAATTAAACTATACATAACATACATAGAGAAAAAGGGATTCAAATATGGTATGGTTGATCCATGCAACATTATAGATCGGGTAGCTTAAGCATACACACAAAAATGTGTTCTGACATCCTCCATGAGGTTTTACTTTATTTTTATCTCAATAGTATCATGGTATCACTCCAAAATTTTCCATATATTTTAATATAATAATCCCATTTACTTAAAATAATATTTTCTGTTTAGCCTCAACTAACAGGTACTAACAAGATCAGGGGTGATCTAGTTCTTGTCCACTCAAGAACAATCCTATCTCTGAAGGATAAGAATTGTATCAAAGTCAAACAAGTACAAAAGATTAATTAAGGAGTGACATGAGATAAGGCATGGTCGTGTAGAGAGTCCGTGGTGCAGGAGTCATGTCTGTAGCAGGAGTCATGTCTGTTTTTATGAAAAGGAAGAGAGAAAACCAGATGGATTGTGTGGCCTGGCATCAGGAGGAAGAGTGTGTACAGAGGAGCAAAACCAAAGAGAGCAGCCGGAAGTTAAAGGAAAGAAAATAGAAACTTCAAGAAGCACCATTTTCTGAGCTCATTTAGCATAAGGTCAGGTTGTCCTGTATGTAATAGAAATTTGTAAGCACATCATTCCAATAAAATTACTTTCCAGTATCTGATATCTTAAGTAATAGACTTACCAATCCAAAAAAATAAGTACTAAATAAACTTAGTCTTGAGAGCAGAAATTGTGAGTGCAATAATGATCTCTAAGAGGACTCTCCTCTTGAGCTAAGACTGACTCTGACTCTAGTGCCAAAGGCTCAAGGATATCTGTTTTCATTTTTGAAATAATAAAGCAGTCCCATCATATGAACTTTCTAGAAGGAATGGTACTTAAAGCATGCCCCAAACAAGTAACTATACATATAAGTACATCAAAAATTAATAAAAATTTTCAGTTGTGATAGAAATATGGACAAAATACAATGTCCACTGCATTGCATAGTCTCCAAATCATATGTCACCTCACAGAAGTGTACAATAATCAAAGCTGGCAATGAAAAGTTCAAAGGCAATATATTTTCTATAACTAACTAGCAATCATATCAGTAGTAAATAATTAGATAACCAAAATGTATAAATTATACTCCATGTTATCCATAGAACCAATAACACATAGATATAAGTAAAGAAAAAGTAAACTGGTCTTTAGGAAGGAAATGAAATACCTTTCATTACTCTGGTTAGCAGTTTATATTCTTTTAGTTAGAATAAGTTATCTGTAAATTCAATTTAATAAAGATATACATTCCACTTAGTTTTTTCTCTATGTAAGTGTGTTATTGTGTTAATTGTTTCGCTTGTAACTGTGATGAAATATCAGGGGGCAGGGCAACAATTTACCAAAGGAAGAGCCTTTTTTTGGCTCACCAGCTGAGCTCCCAGTCTATCACAGTGGGGAAGTTCATGGGCAGAGGCTAGAAAAGACTGGCAACATTGTGT
Source organism: Mus minutoides (assembly GCA_902729485.2). Taxonomy (NCBI): domain Eukaryota; kingdom Metazoa; phylum Chordata; class Mammalia; order Rodentia; family Muridae; genus Mus; species Mus minutoides. Next base: position 1,258,576 of record LR749721.1, read on the forward strand.
TCACAGCTAGGAAGTGGAAGGTAAGTTATGTCCAGCCACTTCTTTTCTTATGAAGTCTGGGTCAACAGATCATGCAAGAGTGCCAGCCACAGTCAGGGTGGGTCTTACCACCTCTGTTAACCAAAGAGACATATTTTCTCAGACTTACATTCAGGCTTCCCTTTTCCATGATTCTAGAGTCTGCCAGGTTAAGAATAAACTTTAACCACAATAGCCATTAAAATATAACATAAGGATACTTTTTAGGGAAAAAAATCTGTATCACGTGTGGTACAGCAGACAAATGAACTTTCTTAACCTATTTGTGTAGCTATAACAAAATATCTTACATGGGGTAGTTGTAATGACCAGGTTAAAAAAAAAATTCCAAAGATCAGACATTAAGATATGTTGTGACTATGTCCATGATGATTCTCTTTACTGAATGATCAATCAGAGAGACAAGAAAGACACTGACCACCACAGTCTCTCTAGCTCTTTAGAATAACATCAATCTATTCTGTGACCTTTTTTTTTTCCACTTTATAACCCACTCACTGACCCACTCCCGGTCACTCCCTCCCACTTGGGCCTTCCTATTTGATTAGATTCTTTAGGTCTGTTGAGTGTAGTATGGGTATCCTATATTTTATGGCTAATACCTACTAGTAAATGAGTACATACCATGCATGTCCTTTGGGGACTGGGTTACCTCACTCAAGATGATAGCCTCAAGTTCCATCCATTTGCCTTCAAAATTCATTATGTGTTTATCTTTTCTTCAGTTGTGCAATATCTAGGTTGTTTCCAGTTTCTAGCTGGTAAGAATAAAGCTGTTATAAACAGGGATGAGCAAGTGTCTTTATGGGATGGTGGAACATCTTTTAAATACATGCAAACCAGGGCTGGGATATCTGGATCTTGAGGTAGCACTATTCCCAGTTTTCTGAGTAACCTCTAAATTGATTTCCAAAGTGGTTGTACAAGTTTGCACAGCCACCAGCTATGGAGGAGTGTTCCCCTTGTTCCATATCCTTGCCATCATATCATATCTCTTGAGTTTGTTTTTTTATCTTAGCCATCCTAATCAGTGTAAGATGGAATCTCAGAGTTGCAAAACTGGATTCTTACCTAACCAACACAAGTATGTGGCCTTTAGTCCCATGGTGATTAAAATTTTTAAAAAGTACAGCTAACATATTTACATATAAGTAAAAGATGGCTTCCTAGATGAAACTTAGAGATCAGAAACTATAAAGCAAAAAATGATTAACTGAAACATCAAAATTGTGATTTCTGTTCAATGCCTTAGGTAAAGACTGGCAAGGTATATTTGACTATAGAAAACTAACAAATTTAAGTTTCAAGGAGATTTTACATAGTGATGAGCAGGCTACCATCTAGGTGTCTGTCTGTCACTAGAAGTAAATGTGAAAACTGTCCTGCTTATGTTTTCTAGAATACCATGCAAAAGCAAGAAGCAATAGATTGGATATAGCAAACATGCAAACAGAGCATCAACAGACAATAAGATATAAAATATGACATATTAGGAAGTTGGGACATATTTCAAAATAAAAATCCAGACTTTAAAAAAGTAAAGTTTAAAAATAAGCAGTAAGCCCACTACAGTTATTGTTAAGAAAGGAGAAAAACAATAAAGAAAAAATAAAATAATATGTGGGCAAAAGTCATTAGAGTGCTTTGTGTAGGACAGTGATGAGAATTGTTTAGTCAATCATCTGGTTCCCAAATCCAACCAAACTAAACAAATTCAACAAACCCACAAACTTAGGAAGTAATTTCAATTGTACGATAAAACAAGGCTCTACTCAAACATTATTGCTTTTGAATTTCTGTGTGGCATGTGAGTGAGCATATAACACATGTACACTGTGTGTGTCGTGTGTGTGTGTGTGTGTGTGTGTGTGTGTGTGTGTGTAAGAACACAGTATTCACTGGAACAGTATAATACTTGGCTAGATTATTATAAGTCTTAAAAGTAATAAACCACAGAATATAGGGTAAACTTCATTAGAGAAACCATTTAAAAATATTCAAGTATTATGTAAAATTAATGAGTCTGAGTCTCACAGTCAGCAACATGAAATACCAAGATTTAGCTACTGATAGTTTTACGTTCCCATCTTATTGAAAAGATAAGGAAGAATTAACTGAAGCATTCACCAAATTAATGCTTCATTTATTCTCACAAAATATGGAAGTTTCGTATGTAAAAATATTTTCCAGATGCCTGTCACATAAAGTCTCGAGGAATCATATTGCTTATATGTACCCCAAATTAACTGTGTGTGCGTGCATGTGTAATTTAAGCCACATGAATTGACAATGTTCCCCACAAGAAATATATAGATTAACAAAATTTCCAGTACCAGGTAGAAAAGCCTTCTTTTGAATGGCTGGTACGAGTACTCAGAATGGCTCCCCAAACAATATAGATTACTGCTGTAGACTTGGTTACCTGTCGGGGGTTCCAGTATGTGGGTTCCCATCGACACCACACACTGAGGACAGATGACTCATATGGTTCAAGTCAGATCTGACATAACAGCCTCTTTCCTTTGGTCTAGTTTCACGGGTTCCAGAAAATAACATGTAAAATGCCAGGGGAAAGAAGTGATAAAATTCCTATACCAATCTGTGACACCTGTGAACCCAGACAATTATCAGTATGGTAACATATGGATAGAGGTGCACTAAGTGACATTGGTGGTAGTTGACAACTACATAATTGTATGTAAGGTCCACTCAATGGAGGACAGTCATGCCTGGTACTGGTGACTATGGACCTAAAAAAGAAAAAAAAAACATTCCTGCTGCTTTATTAGGGCGGTATAATTCCTCAAGGCATTGAAAATAATGTAACTCTCTAACTTTCTCCACACCAGTTTGGTATTCCCTTTGTTAGATTGTTTAATGAAAGTATATGAGCAATAAATGGTATGTTCTTCAGAAAAGAGCAGATCTCCAATGGCTATCCAGCAACCATGACATATCAAGTTGTAGTAAGACTAGGTTCCCTGCCTTGCATTGAGACTCGACAAAACCAGACAGTAGGAGGAAAGGAATGGGGACAGGAAATCATTGGGACAGTTTAGACAGTGGAGAGAGGCATCTGTGGGATAAGCTAGAAACACACATTTACATAATAGAGTAGTACTTTGCTGTTAAAAATAATGATATTATGAAAATTTCAGGTAAATGACTATAACTAGAAGAAATCATGCTGAGCAAGTTAATCCAGACCCAGAAAGGCAAACACAGTATGTACTCACCCATAAGTGGATATTACCTATAAAGGATAACCATGCTACAATTCAAGGAAGCTAAGTAACAAGGAGGGCTGGTGGGCAACTCTCATGAATCTTCCTGTGAATGGGAAATTGCATAGACATCAGAGGGATGGTGGAGTAAAGGTGAGGGAATAGAAAGGAGAGACCAAGTGGGCAGAGGAGGGACAGAGAGAGCACTGGGAAAGACATTTGGGATGGGCAGGGGTGCAGCATCCAGGCAAGAGCCAGAATCCTTTGTTTTGTTTTTGAGGCATGTCCAAAACATGACATTTACAGCCCTGGCTGACCTTGATGGAATTCACTAGGTAGACCAGGCTGGTTAAGAACGCACACAGATCTGCCTGTTCCTACCACCTGAGTGCTGGGATTAAAGTGGTGTGCAACCCTGCCCAGCACAGTTGGACATTTCAATGCATAGACCTTTGCTTAGGTGATAGAATTATAGGCCAAGAAGAAACATTAGATATTTACTGCAAGCTCACCCTCCCTTCACCCCGTCTCACAGATTCACCCTGAGAAATGGAGGCACGGGCAACCATAAATCTTGGACAGAGGTCACAAAGTTTTACTTACTTAGCTGAGATCACCCTACTGATGAAAAGCAGTCAGCAATAAATCTTATCTCACCATAGCTTACCTCATAAAGCCTGGTGCTTTCCTTACCACCCTACCCTCTCATAAGAAAGGAAGGAGAACAGAGCTTTTTGTGGAAGCATTTCTTGAGTTTCAGTCATTGATATAATGTCTTTACTGAGTCACTGTAGGAATCAGAACCTGTCCGATGGCCTGAAGTGTCCTGCTGTGATCTCAACTCTTTGCTCTGCAAAGGACCATGGGGCCTTCTTTGCACCATCCACCTCATACTTTACCCACAGACAAGGGAATTCATGGCTCATCTGAGCTGAATGCTCTCACCTCTTTAACCACCCAAAGCACACCGCTAAATAACAACTACCCACAAACAACACTCCAGCTGTTTCCAGTGGTCTTGTTTTTTCTCAAAAGATTCAAAACTTCAAGGGTCATAGTAATTTACCACACAGTATGCTTTGAGCATTCCTAGGGATAAGTCGGATTTTTAATGACAGTGACATTTTAAGACTATTTCACTTTTCATGTGTCAAGCTTTAAGATACCTCATTATAAACATCCCTGTGTGTGTCTTCATTAATCCTTCTATTTTAAGGGCATTTTTTTTTCTCAAAGAATGATGATCCCTTCAGAGATGCTAGGAAAGGCCTGCTGTGTACCTAAGGATGAAAGAGGCCCTTGTGAAAACTTGACATGAACTTCAGCTCTTGGATAGATGATGCAATGTTGTCGTCTCAACAGTCCCTTCAGCTCTAACCATATGGTAATGATGGGTAACACAGAAAACTGATATGGTTGGGCTCACACACAAAATACACTGCACTGTGTGAAGAAAGGACCCCTGTTCAGAGCCAGGGCAGTCAGGCAATCAGAGTTCATGTCCAGACACAAACAATAAATGAGCCAAGAGCTTGATTCCTGCCAAGGAGAAAAATAAAAAAATACTCTGTCTGCCACTTGGGAGCTGAAGCCTTCTTTCTCAGTGAATCCTAAATCCTCACTGCATGGCAAAATGCCAACAAGAGGCCTCTGCCAATGTTAAGGCACACAGAGAGATACAGGCTTATGGGATGCTAAGATATGTCAGGCCTTGAACTGGGCCAGCCCTGTGGCTGTGTTTGTATCTTCCCTCATCTTAGTAGAGATAAAAAATTAAATTATTAAATAAGAAGTCTTGGGTAGGGCCCTCAAAGGAAGTTTGAGAGAATGAAAAGATAAAATGGAAACAGAAAAAGAAAAAGAGACAAAAATAAAAATACCCTCCCCTCCTCCACACAGACTCTACAAATGAGTGAGTACCTAAAATTAAAATTAGCCTTTTAAAGCCAACCATGAAAGAGAACAGCTACATTTTGATAAAATTTTATTTGTGAAAATTTTATTTATAAGACTCGGGTAAGAAGAGTTCAGGTCAGAATGGAACCTGCGTGGTTATCATTGTCATACTTTTTTTTTTAAAGATTTATTTTATTTATTATATGTAAGTACACTGTAGCTGTCTTCAGACACTCCAGAAGAGGGCACCAGATCTCATTACGGATGGTTGTGAGCCACCATGTGGATGCTGGGATTTGAACTTATCACCTTCGGAAGAGCAGTCGGGTGCTCTTACCCGCTGAGCCATCTCACCAGCCCTCATTGTCATACTTTATCCCCATAAATATATTGAAAATGTGTAATGTATTTTTTTTAAGATTTTCTAAATTCATGGCTTAGGTTACAATGAGGCAAATTTATACTTCATGAGTATAAATAAAGAAGAAACCAAGTCTAAAACCATACCTGCTAACCCGAATTGATTGTCTCATGCCCACGAGACAAGCAGGGAGTCTGTCAACTGTGGGAACGCAAAGAATCCTGTGTGAGTCAAAGACTCCTAAACATACTGGTCCTTGAATAAACTGTTATTTTTTCCAATTTTTATTAGATATTTTCTTCATTTACATTTCAAATGCTATCTGGAAAGTCCCCTATACCCTCCCCTATCCGCCCTGCTCCCCTACCCACCCCCACATCTTGGCCATGGTGTTCCCCCGTAGTGGGGCATATAAATTTTGCAAGACCAAGGGGCCTCTCTTCCTAATGATGGCCAACTAGGCCATCTTCTGCTACATATGCAGCTAGAGACACAAGCTCTGGGGGGTACTGGTTAGTTCATATTGTTCTTCCACCTATAGGGTTGGAGACCCCTTCAGCTCCTTGGGTACTTTTTCTAGCTCCTCCCTTGGGAACCTTGTGTTCCATCTAATAGCTGACTGTGAGCATCCACTTCTGTGTTTGTCAGGCACTGGCATAGCCTCACACAAGACAGCTATATCAGGGCCCTTTCAGCAATATCTTGCTGATGTATGCAATAGTGTTTGCATTTGGTGGCTGATTATATATTAAGAAAGAAACTTGACTGTGAGGAAAGGAGTATGTCTTGCCTTTGCTTTGGTATATCATAGCAGTAATAGATGTGAAATTTTCTTTAACTCTGTTTGTTTGTTTGTTTGTTTGTTTGTTTTATGCCATGCATTCATATTCTCTAAAGAATCAGGAAAACTCCAAGTAGGCAATTTGATGCTAGCTACTCTGTCAAAATGATTCTACCTCCCACATGCCCAAGAAGGGGAAATAGATGCACTTTCTTGGTGGTGCATTTTTAATACAGGACTCAAGGAATGCCTGCAATCACCAAGTGGAAAAGATTTCAAATAAAATCAAGGATTCAACAGGTAGACTATTATCGGTTCTCTTTACAACCTAGTTACCAAATGATACTTTAATATGTTGTTGACTACAAAATATGTGTCTGAGAAATTCGGAAACCCTGTAGATCTTTTGACAGTCACGTGTAGCTGGAGAAGTAAACACTACGAGTCTGAGATTGACAGGCAGTATAGTCAGTCTAAATGGACTACATGCTTAAACAAGGACTAACTGAAAATGCATTGACTGGATCATGCAAATATCCTCAAAAAACTAGTACCACATCCTCCCACTATTATGATGTTTGTGACATAGCTATCTTTTCATCTGCAGAAAGACCCACCTTCAACTCTTATACTGATTTTTAACTTTCCATCATCATTATACGCTACTCAGTAAATATAATCCCCCAAAGAGTAAAAATTGAAAGTATCCCAACAGAAAATAAAAATGATAAAATAGATTAACATATTAATGTTGTCATATCAAATTTTAAATAACTACTATTCAGCTACAATTTCTCAATCATCTAATTACAGTTTGGATATTAAGTATCTATCCTAGTCTGACTCAAAGAGATATATCTTTAAATGCTGTATTTTTGCAAAAATTATTTCTGTACAATTTGCCTTTATTAATTGCATATGCAAGGATGATTTTTCATTACTTATGTATCAGACCCCTTAACTTACCTCTGATTATTAATTTTGTTCATTAACCAGTGGTATCCAGATTCCCCAACGTTAAAATTTTAAACCATCTTCATTTTCACATATTTAACACACAGCTATAGGTAATTGCTTAGGACCCTGAAGAATGCAGTCCTCTGAGCAATAGAAAGTATCAAAGAAGAAAGCCCTCAAAATATGGCAACAAATAATTCCTGTAGGAAAGTCAATTAGACTCGTAGGATAAAAAAAATTGTGAGTTTCTCAAACAAACCATGAAGATACTGCAGTGATTATATTGGCTGTATCCATGAAGGTTTGAAGTAGTAGTGCAATTAAAATATTATCCAAGTTCACCAGATGATATTAAACTGGGCTTTAAAAAAAAGGAGAAAGAAACTGGGACGTTCATTCATTCATATGTATTATTCCTGATAAAAATGAAGCTCATTTAATCCATTTCCTTAGATTTGCTGAAATACTTGAAAGAGCAACACATTCCTAAATTCTATTTAAAATATTAATGAAGCTTACAGTGAAAATGTTTTCTTTGTCTCATCTAAATCCTTCAGCTCCAAGTTAAGCTTCTTTTAGTCAGTCTGCTCTCTCCCTCGCTTAATTGAAGTTTACAATCTATGCTCATGATGTAACTCTTAATGACATTCGGCTACACTAGTCAACCAGGGCCTTGCTTATCATTGTGAGTTTCCAAGGCCCATTTCCACTCACAAAAGCTTGCAAGTGTGCAAGTTTGTGTGACAAGATTACAAACAGGGAATACATAAATGCCTATAAATGTCTGATAGGAAAAAAAAAACATAACAGTCTCAATGAACTTTATATGAAATGTTTTCTATGTTTTCAAATGTCTTTTCTACACGGCATTTCAGCAAAGGGAACAAATGTGAAATTTTGTGATTGTAGACAAAATTTGAAAACGATGTTGTCTCCAAATAATACCTACTACTTGTTCATTGTAGAGATTCTATGAATATAGAAAAGCTCAAACCTATAAATCTTGGCAGGGAAGACATTACCTTGCAAGGTCTCTCTTTGAAATTTCTTTTACATGATTAACATATGATTTTCTAAACTTGTGTGGAGATTGGTCCAGAACAGTAGGCTGCAGAGACCCAGAATTATTTTATAAGAAGAACAACCATAAATGTCTTATACCTGGAAAAATCAGGTTTCACAACACAAATGGAATTTTTATTACTTTGAAGAATAATTCACAAATCTTAATGGCAGAAGAACAAATATTTTTTTTTTGATGTTTGCCCTGTGGAGCAATGCAAATTTTACTCAAAGAAGTCATCTCAAGGGTGTTGTTCTTATAATTTCATAAAAAATTACTTTTTTGTATGCTTACAACATCCAAGTTAGATAAAGATGCTACTAAGTCTTATCAATTGATAACTCTGGACATCAAATTTCCCTCTGCTCACTCAAGGATGAAAAACCGCAGAAGCACAGAAAGCAAGTCACGTGACCATATCACAAAGCACTGAATAACGATCCAAGGTTAGAGTCCTGAGAAATTTGTCCTAGACTCATTCCGTAAGAGCAAGTTACATTTGAATAAAATTAAGGCCCAGAAACATAATTTTTCAGACTTTCATAATATTACACAAGCATATTTAAATAGAATTTTCCATAGATAAAAATATAAATTTCATTATAGAATTTCCTAGTAGAGAGCTCGGTTTTGTAAGGAATGAGAATAGTTCCATTGAAAACATTCCAATACTTTAATTCTCATTACATAATTTACATAACAATTTTACTTCAGTTTCTCTAATTCTCAACCTGACAAGAAAATACTACTACTACAAAAATTTGCACTAGACTGCACTTAAAAATACAGCTCTCAGTACTGATAGCTTCAGACTGCATAATATGTAGCTTTAGAAATATATTAGATATAAAGTCAAGAATATATGTCAAACTAAAAAGGAGCAAGATATTTTGTTTATCTATTTGTAAGAAAAGTCAGTTATCCTAGTATTACTCTTCTTAAAGAGTGTAGCTGTAATATAACGCCTAAAGACATTCGTCTGCACTCAGATAAGTGCCTTGTTCAGCGGTCTTCAGAGATGCTTTCTCCTGCAGCAGGTGAGAACAAATATACAGACCCATACCCAGACATTAGGCAAAGAGTGAGAGACCTTGGAACCTTCAGCCATAAAGGGGAGATCTCCATCAAATCCCTCTGTCAAGGATCAGGGAACCCCAAGGAAGAGGAGGAAGAAACAATATAAGAGCCAGAGAGGCTGGAGGACACCAAGGAGACAGTCCTCTAAATCAACTGAGCAAAGCTCATATGAAATGACAGAGCGCAAAGCAGCATGCACGTGGTCCGCATGCACGGGGCACGCATGCACCGGGCACGCACAGCTCTGCACCTGGTCCTCTGTGTTTGTAATGGCTTCCAGTTCAGTACTGATATGGGATCCCTGAGTGGGAATGAGTGGGTCTCCGGATCTTGTGTCTGCTCGTGAGCTCTTTTCCCACGGTTCATTGGTCTTGTCCAAATCTGATACGTAATTTTCATTTTGTTATATAAAATTAGTTATATTATATTAATTATCTTGTGATCCCTTAAAAGCCTCTTCATTTTCTAGTACGAGACACAAAGGGAGTTGATCCAGATGGGAGAGGAGGTGGGGAGGAATTTGTGAGGATTAGAGGAAGGGGAAACCACAACCAAAATAGATTATGTTAGGGAAAAAAAAAACTATATTCTTTAAAAACTATGTATATATGTATGTATGTATGTATGTATGTATGTATGTATGTATGTATGTATGTTTGTATTGAATGTGTATGAGTACTATTTCTGCATGCACACCAGCATGACAGAAGAGGGCATCAGATCCCATTATAAATGGTTGTGAACCAACATGCAGTTGCTGGGAATTGAACTCAGGACTTCTGGAAGAGCAGCCAGTGCTCTGAGCCATCTCTCCAGCCCAGATAAATAAATAAATAAATAAATAAATAAATAAATAAATAAATAAATAAATAACGACAAATTACTTTCCATAAAATGAAAATAGGGCAAAAAAGAGAAAAGTCAATTATGTTAATGAAACTAACTATAAGAAGAAAGATGGTTTGGTGGTGACTTGAACCACTCATATTTTTAAAAATGGAAGTTTGGAAGTATGTGAAGAGGTGTATATATAATGATTACAGGCAACTCTAGCTCAAGCAGTAAGAAAAGCAGCCTGTATCCTATAATGTGATTACAGATTGTTTCCATGTCAATGTCTTCACTATGCACACACCATTTGAGATGCTTGACCACAGAATTTCTAGAACTTGGGTACAAATAATGAGAGATGCATCCAGAACTTATAAGTTGAGTAGCAGAAGATAGCCTAGTCAGCCAACATTGGAGAGATAGACCCCTTGGTCTTGCAAACTTTATATGCCCCAGTACACAGGAACACCAGGGCCAAGAAGTGGGAGTGGGTGAGTAGGGGAGGAGGGAGGGGGAGTGTATAGGGGACTTTCGGGAAAGCATTTGAAATGTAAATGAAGAAAATACCTAATAAAAAATTGGGGGGGAGGTATTATACATAACAAAAAGTAGCAAAGAACTTTGTGTCCTATGATATGACAATAATTAGAAATTATGTTAAATATATTTTATAGACAATTATGCCGTATTTTAAAATTGTATTCTTACAAGTTCTTTATTGGTTTGATATAGAGTGGTAAGAATACTTATAGGAAGGGCTTAATCTATATGTACATAGACTTATAAGGAAAAAATACTAAAATAATGGACATCCATAATAAAATGTGTTTATGTGTGTGTTTATTAAAAACCATACAATGGTTCACATTGCATTATACATCTGTTCAATATATGTATGTATGTGTACATGTGTATATGTGGACATGTTTTTCCAGTCCTATGTATTTTATCAAAAATAACTTATGCTGTTACTGGAGGGTCATGTTCTTAAGAGAGAGTTTCAGTAACAGAGTCATCAGTACTTTTTCTTGGTCAGTCGATATATGACAGGAATAAGTGTCCTTTGGAGTATGTTCACATCTATGTTAGATGACAGTCCTTTTGCCAATAAGACAGTGTTTGAAAGGTTTCACATGCCTGGGGTTTTCTGGAGCAAAAGATCTTGCAGAAGCTATGCACGTTATATGCTCTCCTTTATCTTGCAACAATTTGACATGTGTATTTGTAATCCTCAAGGCACTTAGAGCTAATATGCTGGTAAGACTCTCTCTACAATAATCTCCTCTGAGAGTCTGTTTTGAGATCAATATCTACATACATCATAGCCTTTAACCTTTACTGATTTTGTTTTGTTTTGTTTTGTTTTGTTTTTATTGTTACTGTTGTTTTAACACCAGGAGCCTGAAGGTCTCAGAGGCTGCGATTTACTCCTAAAACAATGGTGAGTAAAGCCCAAATTCAGAAGTGTGAACTCTTTTTGCTCATGCTCTGAGCTACTACTCTGTCTGAAGGGCCCACAGTTTATAAGCTGTGCCTGCACTTTGCATTATAAATACTACAATCATCTTGATGTATAGCCTTAGAATAAATAACAGATAGGGACCCATTTATGAGGTAAAGTTGAGCTAAATTACACCTTTTTCTAGACAAATTTTGCATTCTGATATGATGAATGTAGCATATTGCAGCAAAGCATGCAGGGGAAGCGTAATAAACAATTTCATATACTTGAATGATTGAAGGTTCACTTAATCACGATACACTTTCTCTTGTTTCACACATGTAGAAACATAAAATATATTTATATCTAAAATAGTGGGTACTCAGATCCATTGCATTTTACCTCTGTAAATCCAAACAGACCTGAATAAAAATACATTATAATAGTCTATGTACTTATTTGCATCCACAATTTTATTCTGTATTTACAATAGAAATGTAGATAAAGGTTTAGAGGGAGGACTTGGCAGGTAGGAACGCTTGCTGTTTTCACAGTCTCATTTTTGGTTCTGAGCACCCATAAGGTGACAGACAATTGTTGGTAGCTCTTGTTCTATGGAATTCAGTGTCCTTGTCTGGCCTCCAGGTATGTACAGAGTGCACACACGTACATGTAGCCACTCACTCGCACATACACAGAAAAATCAGTCTCAAAAACCTAAATGCAGTTAAATTCTGCATGACTGAATTAAAATAGGAAATGGTTCAGAATATTGGCAGGGAATGGAAAGACACTATTACCTCTATTTGGAATAAGCTTTAAAGGCATAAGCTTGTTTTTCTATAAGCAGTTGGCTTCACTCCAGGTACTGCTCAAAGCTGTATTTATCACAACATAATCTGTCCTTACAGATTTTCAAACAATTGCTTTCTCTTCTTATATCAAAAACACATTGATAGGTGACACAGTCATGAACCGCTCAGTGTAAATCTACTGTTTTAATATGTGCCAAGCAGCAGTACCCGGCTGATTCCAGGAAGGTTGCTGCTGCAGTAGAAAGCCTTCTCCTGCCACTTCAGAATGTTATGTTAAAGGCTTTAGGAATTAAAATGAAAGCAAATGCCTTAAGCCCTTTCAAAAGGCTGTCCCAGAAAATAAAAGCCAAATGTTGACTCCCTAGAGCATGAGGAGGAGGTAACTTTGGCAGAGCTTGAAATATCTCTCTAATGGGGATCACTAGAAAAACTGGTTGAATGATGCTAAGTAGCTCTCTGAAGACTCAACAAACAAATTTAGGGCTATTTCATCAGCAGTGTCCATTCTAGAAGAGATAATGGCAGTGTGCACTTAAAAATATCTCCCATTACTTATTTAAAATATAATTTGGCATAGGCAGCTTTATGAATAAGTAAAATTAAGCCTCCAGTCCTGTTTCAGTACCCTTTTAGTAGAACAAAGCAAAACAAGGCATGACCCAACTCAACCAACAATGGCTTTCATTATCTTCTGTTTAAAAGTAATGGCGTGGGAAAGCTAAGCTGCCCTAGCATTGCTCTAGAGATCTAGATGTTTACTTGATGTAAAGTCTGGGCCTCGCACCAAAAGATTTACATAATTGAAAACTAAAATGTTTGGGTGTCTATCAATAAGGACGTCTCCAAGGTTCTTAGATACTTTTGCCGTCTTGTGTTTTAACAGACATTTGGTCGTAGAGTTTTAAATATTACTTGATAACTGAAAAGCTCCAAATGACTGTGGTCCACTTTTTCTCACTGAAATATTCATTGAAATGGTTTGGATGAGATTCCAAAGGGAACAGCCCAGCCTTGGATCTGTGTGAGCTGCCAGTCAGGAGTGGGAAGCTGGTCTCCCCTGGCCCCATCTGGTTTCTTTTCTCTCCTTTTGTCTCTCTGGATATAGGCAGTGCTAAGAAAACTGAGAGTTGAATTGACTCCACTTATTAAATTAAATATTTTTAAGGATTCACTGTCATAAGCTTTTCAATTTGGTTTGTTTTCTTGATACATCCCACCATAGTAGCGAAGAGCTGAAAAATATTTTTACTTATTTGAGAATCAGTCTATAAGACAGAGTGATTCAAATATGAATAATTTTTTTAACCGGAATTTGAAAACTCAAAATCTTCTTTGTGTTTCTTATGTATTACAAGAGCATATTGAAATTAATGAGGTCAGATTTTAGCTCTGCTGTCTGTGCATTAAGTTGATATTTCAAGGCTAGTGAATAATGAAGTTGCTGTTATACTTATGGGAACTATGGCATTTTTATAATGTCCCTTTAAAAACCTTTGGTGGGGATTGGAGATGGTTCACTGAGCAAAGTGCTTTCTCCTCAAGCACGGGGTGTGAGTGTGAGTTGTCAGGACCCATGGAAACTGTTGTGGAGTACAGTGGCGCACATCTGTAAGCTTAGTGCTCAGGGAACAGCTGGATCCCAGATGGCTCATGGCCATCGTACATCATAGTGAGTTAGTTTCCAGTTCACAGAGACCCCCTGCATCAAAACTGTGGTGGCAAGTAATTGAGGGAGGCATCTGATGTCAACTCCTGTCATCCATACGACAACACACCCACCTACCCGTGTGAATGCTCATATAAACTAAACACACGACCACATATGTATAGAAATATAAAAAAGAAAAAAAGAGAGAGAGAGAGAGAGAGAATAAATAGAAAGAAAATCCTAAATGGAGTTTACATCAATAGGGAAACTCTGAAATTAGTTGGCAGTTATAACTTTTCTGTTATGACTAGCAGGGCTTTTCTCATTTAATAAGACATCAGGCTTTGCTTGTTATGCCAAGGCAAATATTACCCTGTCCCCACTGCCCTTTCCTCTGTTTGATCACACAACAATGGCTCATCTAGCTGCAGATATAAAGCTCTTAGAAAGAGGGATCTGGGATATTCCTCACTTTGTGGCTTTGTTTGGCAACAGGCCTTAAAGGAAGGGCTGTTTAAATCCCTAGCATAGGAAACTTCATTTGGCTCCTTTTCTTTTCCTCTTTCTAATTTTTCCATGAAACAGGAATAATTGTAGGAATCTGGAAATAACAGTCGAATCAGAACAGGTTGCTGATTTTAGAATGTGTTTTAAGCACTAGAATTTTGTTTTCACAGGAAAGCTGCAGCAAAGCTTCAAAGCATAAAAAAAATGATGTGTCCTGGCGCTTACTTCAGAGGTGCAATTAGAAAGCTCAGAGGCCCTGGAAATCTAGCCACAGTTCTCCCTCCTGTGGAATCACAGGGCTATATAGAAGGCAATTTTAAACGCATCGTTGTGAACTATATGATAGATTGGTAGAATAAATGAAAAGATTGGTCTGAAAGTACCCTTTAAGTCAGCAAAGATTTTGTTTGTAACCGATATGCTAGTTCAT
Organism: Mus minutoides; assembly: GCA_902729485.2. Classification (NCBI taxonomy): domain Eukaryota; kingdom Metazoa; phylum Chordata; class Mammalia; order Rodentia; family Muridae; genus Mus; species Mus minutoides. Next base: position 1,273,646 of record LR749721.1, read on the forward strand.
GGGAAATCTTACTAATACATAAAACTTGGGGTTAAATGGCTGAACTATTTTGATTGTGGTGGTTTTAATGAGAATGGCCCTCTATAGGCTCATGTATTTGAACACCTATTCCCCAGCTAGTGGACTTGTTTGTGAAGGATTAGGAAAAGTAGCCTGGTGTAAGGAGGTGTTATACGGGATACATGCTTTAAGGTTTCCAAAGGATTACATGATCACAGCATTCTCTGTCTTTCCTATCTGTCTGACTGCCTGCCTGTCTGTCTGTCTGTCTGTCTGTCTGTCTGTCTGTCTGTCTGTCTCTCTAGCTATAAATCCATCTGTCCATCTGCCTGTCCATTTGTCTGTCTGTCTACCCATCCATCTATTTGTCTGTTCATTCATCTGATTGCCCATCCATCCATCTGTCAGTCAGTCTTCCTGTCTGTTCATTAGTTTGCTTATGTGTCTACCTATTTGACTCATGGTTATGTTTTAAAATATGAGCTCTTGGCTACTCCCATGCTTACCATCATGATGATCTCAGACTCCTCTCACTCTGGAGCTGTAACCCCCAAATTAACTCTAATAAAATGCCTTGGTTGTGGTGTTTTATCATAAGAATGATAAAGGCATAGATTAAATGTTGTAGAACTAAAACTAAATTTATGAAGAATCTAAAATCTTTATGAGAAAAATCTACATGTTTGAATTGAGTATGGAAACGAACAATAAACTAGATTAGTAGTTGGATACTAATTCAAACATTTGGCAAAACAAAGTATGTTTGACAAAATTACTCTGTATTTGTTTATTTAGGTGTTTGCAGATAAGTCCCCACCTAGAAAAAGTGTTGACAGCTGGAGAGATGGTTCAGCAGTTAAAAGCACAGGATACTCTTTCAGAGGTCCAGGGTTCAATTCCCAGCACCCACTTGGTAGTTTGCAACCATTTGTAACTCCAGTTCCAAAGAATCTAACATTGCCTTCTGGCATCCACTAGCAGCAGACATGGAAGTGTTTCAGGCATTCATGCAGGAAAACACACTTGCACATGCAGAAAAAGAGAGAGAGAGAGAGAGAGAGAGAGAGAGAGACAGAGACAGAGACAGAGACAGAGACAGAGACAGACAGACAGACAGACAGAGACAAAGACAGACAGACAGAGAGAGACAGAGACAGAGAGACAGAAACAGAGACACAGAGAGATTTTCTAAGAGATAAAATCTTCTCTACATTAGAGATGAATATCATTAATAAGAATTAATGTAGCCACTGAATTTAAGCAGAGTATTCACATTTTGCTCATATATTTAAGTCTTAAGATCATATACTTGCCCCAAAATATTGATGGTAAAGACATGAGTTCTCCAGTAGCCATTCTGTTTCTTCCGTTCTTTCAACTTCTCTTTGGTGATTAGCACACAGTCATTTAGGTAAAAGCATCTGCCTTTCTCATTTATAATCAGTAACCTATTTCGTCTCCAAGGACATCATAAAATATTTGTAACTTTTAGATGAATTCCTTAAAGATAAGATTTCTGGAGATACATAGATTTCTCTTTCCTACCCTTTCCCAGAAACAACAGCTGTAGCATTTCTTGAAGTCAAAGATGGAACATGATAAAGCTAGCTAACTGAACTGAGTTCTAGGAAATCTTATACTATTCATGAGAAAGAATTATTTGATCTAATTCTTGGCTTGCATTTTGATGTTTCTTTGTGATGGTCCTTCAGACAAATGTCTAATAGAGACCACAGTCTCTTTTATGGTGCAATCAACATTGAGAAAGAGTAATAACTTCACTGAGAAGAGAGCCGTATTTGTCAATTGCAATGCTTTACATTAGCTATGTATTTTTTTCATACGTTTTCTTTTAAGTATGTGTGTGCACCCACATGCATGAGGATGCCTGCAGAGCCCAGCAAAGGGCATGGAGTTTCCCTCAGAACTTGAGTTACAGGCAGCTAAGACCCTCCTTGGAGGGAGTGAGGGAAGCATTGAGAGAATGTGTAAAGAGTAGATGAAATGGACCAGGCTATGTCCAGAAGCAATGCAGAAAACCCATAGGAAGGCAAAGCTCCCCGACCCCCGACCCGGATGAGGAACAGAGGAACGGCAAAGCTTTACTCAGTACTAATATGAATGTCAAAAGTGTGTAAAGACCAGCAATTGCAGCTTTCTTCCCTAGGAGAACCTGAGAGGACTTACCTACAGAGATTTCCTACTAACACTAGATAACCCTTTCTCCTCTGTTGTACATAAAAGACTCTCTGTGGTTCTGGGTAGCTGCCTTGTTAATGACACTCCATCAGAGTCTGCACAGCCCAGACAACCTTAGACTTTCTGTGTCCATGTGTCTGTCATTTCTTTAACATCTGTCTCCTTTCTTCATTTCCTCTCTGCCCTAAGCCAAGTCAAGGTGCCAAGCCATACTGGACACCACATATCTCCATGTATCTGTGGGAAATCAAACCTGGTTATTCTGTAAGTACAGCAAATGCTCTTTGCCACTGAGCCACATCTCCAGCCCATTTTTAATTTTTATTTGTATTTTTATTTACTTAGCATTAATTATTAATAGTTATTATTAGTAACCACATGGTTAAGCTTGGCTAAAGGTCTATAAACAATTGCTATATATAAGAGAATCAAAGAACAGTTAGATACTTCCCTAATTATTGGGGAGGAAATGAATAAAACTATAAATGGAAGATACATGAATATAAATTATGAATAATGTAAAGAATCTCTATTCTTCCTCAATATTTCAATTATGCCATATAATTCCAATGAATACCATATCTGCACACTGAACTATTATCTAATAAATTAGTTTATGTGACCTGAGTTATTCCTTATTTTAACTTTAATCAACTAGAAGGAAAACTATTTGTTTTTGAAGAAAATATTTTTATTTATTATTTAGGTATTTATTCACTTTTTTCTCTTCAACCTATACAAATTAGAAAACACAAATGACTCTGTAGTTGGCCGAAATTAGTGTTGGGCTGTTCAAATAATTATAGACCTACTATAGGTGGTACACCATTTTTGTCTGAATTTTAGGACTCATCGATTTACCTTTTCATCGTGAAATTACAAGACGTTTTTCTAAATTTCTCAGAGCCCACAGGTACAGATGGTCTGTTAATAGCAATAAAAAGGAAAATTAGAATTATGCAAAACCCTTTGGAAAGCAGTTCATTCTACACTTACTTAAAAGAAAGTGTCTGTGTTTAAAAATCTGATGTGATCAGACATCCTGCTGATACTAGCCACCCTTAAAAATGCTGCATTTTATAAATTATCTTCTTTTGGCAAGAAAACAGACTACATAATTAATGTTAATAAATAATAGCAATGAGTAGGATTCCAACCTGTCAAGCTTATGTCTAAAATACTTTTAGTGATTTGACAGGTGATGACATTCAAAACTACAACGTGCTAAGGTGCATGTCTGCTACCTAATGGTGACTGTTGACATGATAGAAATCTTCAATAATCTAGAATAGTTTAATACACTAATATCTCTGCAGGAATTGTATGACTATATCAGATATGCCAAGTACCATGTCATCAGCATGCTAGAATAGTCTTACGTAGTTTCCGATTGAGTGAGACTCTATGATGTAGTCAATAGAATAAACATTAAAATTAAAAAACAAACAGGATAAAATCTCACCTCACTTGTTATCTGTAAGAGATCTATTTATGCACAAAATAATTAAATTATTTATAAAATGATAATAATTAATAGTAATTTTTAAAGAATGCTTTTTAAAAGGCTAACAAAGCAGATGTGGAAATATTTCATTCATTTTTAAGTGCAAGCAAAGTCACTCTCCGTTTGGACTGAAAGTAGCAGCGTCCACAGGAGATGGGGGCCAAGGTTTAACTCCCTGCATCAATTCTCCAAGTCTGAAGAAGAATATGAGAGAAATGTGATGGTGCAAGAAAGAGGGCAATAAGACTCTGAAGAGAGGAGCACATGGAAATCAAAGTAGAAAAGCATCTACTGAAGAAACAAGAGAAGCACATCCAGGGAAGAACGTGTGAGCAAAGAAAGGATACCTTCTCCATCGGCAGCTTACATTACCACAAAGGGGGTGGGGGGGAGAGAGACAGAGACAGAGAGAGAGAGAGAGAGACAGAGAGAGAGACATAGAGAGAGAGACGGAAAGAGAGAGACAGAGAGACAGAGAGACACAAAGAGACACAGAGAGACAGAGACAGAGAGAGACACAGACACACAAAGACACAGAGAGACTGCAGCATGCCACACACAATTCTGATAGATTTCCTCTCTACAGAAATAGATCTTACTGATTACTCCAACCGTGTTCGTAACAACATGAGTGAAGGGCTAGGCTGCAATTAGGGAAAGTGGATCCCATTTTTAAAGAATTCATCAGTAGACATGAAAATGTACTTTGGAGACTGAACTCCCCGAGACACTTCAAGCAATGCACAGAGTCGGGTTATACTGATCATGCGTCAACTCCCTGTGTTTAACTGCAGTTCCAGAGAAACTTCAGGCAATAATGAGCATAATCAGGTTTTGATGGATCAATCAGAAACCTGCGGGGGAGTAGATTTTCTTTGAATATCTGGAGCAGTTGCGTGGTAATAAAGTCATGATTAATTCTGTGTGTGTGTGTACATATGCATATTTGTATGCATATGTGTATGCATGTGTGTGCATGTGTGTGTGTGTTTGTATGCATGTACATTTGTGTGTGCATGAATATGAGTGTGTATTGGCATTGTGTGTGCATATGCATCTGTTCATGTTTCTGTCTGTGCATATGCATGTGCATGTGTGTCTAAGCATGCACACACTCATGCGTGTGTGTGTGTGTGTGTGTGTGTGTGTGTGTGTGTGTGTGTGTGTGGAGGGGGAGTTGTTTTGACTTAAGAGTAACTCTGCTTCTTACAAAGAAAAAAAAATCATCTTAGTTTCCAGGGGGTGGTTTGGAGTTTATTATCAACTATAGGATGCTGACATGTTAAGTTTGGAGTGACTTCCTATGTTATTTCTTAATATGATACCATTGAATTTCAGTAAATCAATTTTTAAAAACCAAAAGCATGCATTTGGGTGAATTTTTAGGGATATATTTGTAATTACAGCATGAGAAAAAAAATCATGTTAAATGGCTTCATTTAAGATGTGACTAAAGAACTTTTTATGTATCTCCAGGAGCCCATTTTCACTTAGCTTATCAGTGGAAGTCCATTGGAAAGTTATCCTGGGTCAAATACCATCACTAGGAGGAATTAGAATCTTGTGATCACAGCTGAGGTAGGCTGACAGACTTCTTCCCTTGGTGTTTATTATCATCAGCTTTCATTGTTCTCTTAAATATATAAAATCTCATAATTCAGGTCTTATTTAGGCCAGAAAATGCCTGAGAGACAGTCTCACATCAAACCTCCCTGTCTCTGTTTGGAATATCTCGGACCCCTCCTTCACTTATTCCTAGATCCCTAGGCAGAGGAGTTTTGTAACGGTGTTTCCCTTGAGGCTTGAGTTCTTCACAATCTGTCAATCTCTGCATTTGTCCACTGTGGTATTCTTTAATTATCTCTAATTCCTGTAAAGAGAATGGTTTTCGATGAAGGGTGGGAGCTATTCTTATCTGTGGGTATAACGACACATTTTAGAATGTAGTAAGGAATTATGCTGGTCTACTAAAGTTGCAATAGCTGGCTAGATCTCCAGTATCAGGCATGATTAGCCTCCTGTTGGGTGGCTCTCAAATCCAATTCCAGAATAGTTGATTGGCTTCAAGATATGAGCATCAACATTCCACCTTTGGAGAATTTTTCATGTTTTAAAAAGATATGGAAGCTCTTTAGTGTCAGTTAGAGATGCGTTATAAAATTACTAAGGAAAGATGAGGTATTTGAGAAGTAGGAATGCAGACATTATTTGAATAAGGCAGGTATACCCAATGACAACATTTTTATTTGAGCTCTATTCTTCTTGATGTGAATCCACTCCATCTGTCTCTGTCTCCCTGTCTCTGTCTCTCTCTCCCTTATGTGTGTTTGTGTGTGTAAAAGTAATTGTGGAACATGTGCACTTATGATCATTGTTTAAGTTAATTTCATTAAGTAATCCTGGTATCATTTGTTTGTGAATTATTTGTGTTCACATAACTGCATACATATCAAAAAGCAGTGATGTTCAGAGTATCAACCTGTCCTTTAAAATATTGTACCTATACCCATACATCAATTCAGCTCTCTGACCTTGTTAGAGATGATCCTATGTACAGTTAATTCAGAAACATACAACTGGTTGAAGTCCCAAGAATAAGTGTCAGTAGAGTGCCTGATCATACACAGAATGCCTATATCACCCTGACACATTTGTTGAGGCAGGATCAGAGGATAGGACTTCTGGACAGGAAAGGATTCATGCACTTGTGAACTCACAGCACCTGTGTTTGCCTGCTCAAACCCGCACAAGATCAAATCAGTAAACATTCTAACATGGAAGGAGAAGGGACTCATGACCCCTCACCCCGTGCCCAATAGAGAAGCTATAGACAAATGAGCTTGGGAGGAAAGAAGAGTCAGTTTCCTTTAAGAATATGACCCCACCATGCTCCATCATATGGTCTCACACTCACAAGCATACTGGCAGTATGTAGTGAGAATTGTGGTTTCTTAAAAAACCCAGTAATGTTATGTGAATATGTTTTTGTTTTAACCCCAGGTATGGGGTAAGAGGCTGCTTCACATCAGGTGATTATGATTTGCCTCATGCACTAGGAGAGCTGTGATATTTGCCAACTTCAGATGGTTTAATTCTGGGAACTCGGTAGAAGGTTTAAATGAGAGAGCCCTAAGAGGGTCTTTAACAGCTGCTGCTCCCACTGCTGCTGTCCCTGCTGTTCCTGGTGGCTGCTGTGGTTTGACAAGAAAAAGGATTTGGAGATATTCTGGAGATGAAGATTAGACTTGCCCCCTAAGAACCTAATGCCCCTAATCAACAGGAAGTAACCTCAAGGGGTCTATGTTCCCTTTTCCCTCTAACCCTCTTTCTCTCCCACCTACTGTTGGGGGGTTGGAAGGGAGGTAGACGCATAGGAACATGATAAAATAGCTAAAAACAATATTGTGGACAGCAAAATAACAAAAGGTTGGACAAGAATTTGGGTCTGGTAAGTGATGGTGGGTCTGGGAAGAATTATAGGGCAGAGTTGAAGACAATATGATCAAAATGCATATGAAATGCTCAAAAAATAATAAAAGTAAATCATATTGATGAAAATTTCAATGGCCTTCTACAGAAATCCTCCAAGTATACTTCACTAATATTTGCTTTGTGTTATGGTCCTCACTGGAGGCAATCAATATTTCAAAAGACAAACTGTTTAGAATGAATTTTTAAGAACTTGAAATATAGCAAAATAAACAATGTCATGAACTGCATAGAGAAGGAGTTTGTGCCAACCTCACACCAAAAACTTGTGGCAATATTTGAATTCACTAACCATAATCTGGAGTCCACATATTCTGCAATTCTTTTTTTTTTTTTTTTTAGCTACATCTCAGGGACCAAATTCTCAAAACTGCAAAATGAAAGTTTTGAACCCCTATCATAATTTTCATGGCGAAGATGAAAACAGATTATTGAATATCTGTGTCTCGCCATAAGTCACTCTGCTTTTACCAGGGTATAAACCAGCATCCCATTTCCTTCCTGGGGCCAATTTTAGTAATTTTAGTAGAAGCCTCATTAAAAGATGAGATCTACCAGGAAATGGGATCAGCAAGGGAACTCAGGAGAAAATTAGATGGGGCATTTTCACAGCTGCTCACCATAAATACAATGGTGGTTGGGTAAAGGAAAATGGGAGACTCTCACAAACTAGGTAAGTCAGTCACAAACCATTCTTAGCATCCACACATGAGAAGTCTTTCTTGATATTAATTAACTCTAAAAGGAGAACAAATTAAAACTTACTCATTGAAAGACAAAGAGATGACTCAGCAAGGATAGATACTAGCCACCCATGTCTGATGACCTGATTTTGATCCATAAAGACAAGGATAGAAGGAGAGAACTGACTTCCAAATGTTGTCCTCTTTCTTCCAAATGAATACTATGACACCTGCATATAAGCACACATATTACACACACACACACACACACACACACACACACACACACACCATCGATGATGATGATGATGATAAAGCCTACTTATATTAATTATTTTCATTTATTGTAAAATACCATTTCCCAAAATGGCCAGTGGAAGGAAGAGCTAACTTTGTCTCATGATACCAACTAGAGTCCATAATGGTGGTGAAGACCTAGCAGAAGGCAGATAGATCAGGAAGCTGAGAGATGATATCTGCAGCCACAAATACAAAGCAGAAAAAGCAAACTTGAAATGGGTTAGGCTACAAATTCTCAAAACCTACCTCCAGAGATACACTTCCTCCAAATAGACCATAGTACCTCCATTTAGTGCCACTTACTACAGATCAAGTGTTCCCTGAATCTATGGGGATATTTTTCATTCAAACCAACACGTAATTTTTGTTTTAAGAAGAACAAGTAAGAGGAGGGAGAGGAGAAAGAATGTTGTGGCTTTGTGTTATTGTAACCTTCAGTCAGGCTCTTGGAGGATTTAACTCCAAGGAATATATTAAAGTTCAGATATCTACCCTAAGAATGGGTTTGGATTTCAAGTGTATGTATGTACATTAGAGGACATAGATAACAAATAGTGTTACTGCCTAGAAGTGGCAAGCAGTGAGAGAGGAGAGACAGAACAAGGATTAATTGTCCTATGTATAACTGCAGAAAGTCACAAATACATACATATGCACACATGCAGCTCACATATATGTACATATAAAAGAAGTACAGTCCTCATCAATATTTAATGTTGCTTTTACTGTCACCTCAATCCTAACTACAAGCAGAAGAGCAGCATGGTTTAAGTTTCTTGATATCTCTTCCATTGCTCTTAGATAGGACTTGTCCTTCAGTGGCTTCTTCCTTAAGACATACTACTTAATACTACAGCCAAAGTGTTTCCAAATCATTTGAGTTAGGTTAAAGCTGTCTTCTTCAAGCACAGCAAATCGGTGAAGATTAAAAAAAAAAATCAGAGTTGTTGTCTCCAGGGATAAGACACAGCTTCGCCAGCAACATGACTAGGCTATAATGGGCCACAGAGATCCTTGATTTATTATTTAACTTCCTATCCATCACCCCACTTTTAGAGAACTACCTTCTTTGTAGAAACAAATACATATGTTTAGAATGGTAAGAAAACAAGAACCAATGGAGGAGACCTCAGTGAAATTCAAACACAGTTATCTATGTTTGGAAGGAGCAGGATTTCTGAGTACCACGGGAATAGAAATTGAGTAGAAAGAAATGGGGTTTTGCAAATATAGTGAATCCAGTCTTGTTTAACAGGGTTATGCACATCAATATAATCAACACCTTTAAAGAAAATCATATTGCAATATTCCTTCCCTATCACACATGCTTTCCCCTAGAGAAGTTAAATTCCCCAAGTACCTTCACTGATTTATTCTTTAAGCAAGGGTTGGCAGGATAAATAAATTGTAATGCTACCAGGTGGCTCAGAAGTACCCATAGGGAGAAAACTATCATCATTTAGAAAAATACCTTGGTATTCTCTTTTAGATGTGTGAGCCCTGGGGACATGGGGTGGAAGGACGGTACCAAGAAGAAAAGGTTTAATATTACTCAAAAGTCCTAAAATATTTTTTAAAGAAATGCATGAAACAGAAAAGGCAGAACTAGACCCCTACATAGATAAAGATTGATGCAAATAGAATGGGGTGAAAGAACTGAGAACAAGCAAACGTGATCAAATACTAAAAACACTGAAGTGTGGCCACAGACAAACTCCTGGTGGGTGACTAGCAGCCAAAAGATTGTGAAGAAAAGAACATTAGTTAGAGAAAGGACTGAAGTAGCTGAAGCTGTTTACAACCTGATAGAACAAAAACAATATCACCCAACAAGATCCCCCCAGAGCTCCCAAGGACTAAACCACCAACAAAAGAGTACACATGGAGCAACCCATGGCTCTAGCCACATATGTAACAGAGGATGGCATTGTCTGGCATCAATGGGAGGAAAGGCTCTTGGTCCTGTGAAGGCTTGATTCCCCAGTATAGCATAATGCCAAGGCCGTGAGGTAGGAGTAAATGGGTGGGTAGAGGAGTACCCTCATAGAACCAGGGGAAGTGGAAATGGGATAGAGAGGTTCTGGAGGCAAAACCAGCAAGGTGATAATATTTGAAATGTAAATAAGTAAAATATGCAATAAAAAATAGGTTAGTACTCACAGAAGCAAATATGGAGATAAAGTGTAGAGCAAAGAGTAAAGGAGAGGCCACCCAGAGATTGTCCCATCATGAAATTCATCCCATATACAGTTACCAAACCCAGATACTACTGTGGATGCCAAGAAGTGCATGCTGAAAGGATCCTGATATGGTTGTCTTCTGAGATGCCCTGCCAGAGCCTTACAAATACAGAGGCAGATATTAGCAGCCAGCCATTAGACTGAGTTCAGGGTCCCTAATAGAGGAGTTAGAGAAGGGACTGAAGGAGTTAAAGGGGTTTGCAATCCCATAGGATGAACAACATCAACCAAACAACCTCCCCACCCCACCCCACACACACAATTCCCAGGAATTAAGCCATAAACAAAGGAGTACACATGGCTCCAGCTGCATAAGTAGCAGAGGATGGCCTCAACAGAAGGAGAGGTCCTTGGTCCTCTGAAGGCTCCATAGATGCTCCAGAGTAGGGGAATGGAGGACTGGGAGGTGGAAGTGAGTGGGTAGATAGAAGATAGAAGAACATCCTCATAGAAGCAGGGGGAGGAAGGAAGTGATAGGGTGTTTCCCGGAAGGAGGGAAACTGGGAAAGGGGATAACATTTGAAATGCAAATAAAGAAAATATCCAATAAAAAAAAGAATTTGGGCATTATTGCTGCCCTCTAAGTCTTCTTGATAAAATCTACTATACCTACAAATGATTTGTGTGTGTGGCCATTTTGGAGAAATAGGAGATGGATAGTCCAATCCTGGTTAGCACAGTACAGAGTCTGAACAAGAGTAGGTGTTGAAAAACTCAAGAAGAAGAGCTCTAGCAGACATGACCACAAGAATGTCACTGGAATGTTAGAAACTCCAGGTTTGCCATCAAGAAATATTGGTTGCTGAAAAGTTTAGAGCAATTTTGAGTAAGTGAAAACTTAGCTGACATCAGTCAAACTAAGGGTGACTGTGACAGGAACAAATACTAGACTGAAACCTTTCTCACCAGTTCAATGTGTAAATAAAGGGGAGAAGAAGGAAGGAAGAAGGGATACAAATACACCCTAAAAGAAAAATACCAAAGTTCCAAAGAAAAGAAAAGCTACAATACCTAGAGCCAAATGACTAGGTTAACATGGTAACATAAGGGTTAAAATGGCCACAAATAACATCCTGGGAAACTTTTAGTTTTCAGTTTTATTAATGTCCTTAGGATTATTTATTCTTATGTTAGAGCAATCTAATCGTTTCTATGAATTCATCTCAAGTTCATTGGCCACTATTCAATTGTCAGCATAAAGAATACATCTGAAGCCGGGCGTGGTGGCGCACGCCTTTAATCCCAGCACTCGGGAGGCAGAGGCAGGCGGATTTCTGAGTTCGAGGCCAGCCTGGTCTACAAAGTGAGTTCCAGGACAGCCAGGGCTATACAGAGAAACCCTGTCTCGAAAAACCAAAACAAAAAAAAAGAATACATCTGATATGAGACTCATAAGAGCTTAACTCTTATTCTAATGAGCAGCAAAAGATAAAACTAGAAAAGCTTAAGCTATTCTTACAAAAAAATAAGCAAGAAGAAATTAGTGAAAATTTTTCTTAATATCTATGGTCTAGGAAATTAAATTCCTAGAGTAAGATGTTTTAGAGATAGAGCTGTATTGGGAATTAATAGTTTAATAGATAGCAGAAAACAGAGATATGGAAGTTACATGAAATAAGCATGAGGAGTACACATCAGAAAATCCCCCTTCTATGAAATCGATTGTCCTCATTTAGAATCATATGACTATCCTTGTCATTTGTAGAAAGAGGAACTCTTTCTCTGGGCTATAATACCAGGTAAAGAGAATATACTACTCTGTGGGCAATATTGGAAGACCAAATCTAATGGTAGCTGAAGAAAGCTATAAAAAGACTTACAACACAACTTATTAAGAATATTAATTTATACCACACGTCTTATGATGCACTGAACACTCTTCATGAGCTTTTTTACTTCATGCAAAAATCCTATGGATACTATATTTATTTAGATATTTATTTTTATTTGTTTCTTTTAAATGAAGAAACTGAGGCTGCAGGTAGTTCCTAAGACTCTAGTTACCTGCCTAAGGTCACCTTGTAGTTTAGACACTGCACCATTGCTTGCCCTCGCCTAGGCATCTTACCATATTTGAAATCCTAGACCAAGCAACTCAGAATGAAGTTCTAATAAACCTTTTAGCAATTAGCATTCTCCTTTGCTCTGTTTTCTTCATGAATCCTTCCCTAGTTCAAGCTCTTTGAAGTGTTTTCATCTCCAAAACATAAAATATTTGGCAATGGCTTAGACATTGGTGTGTAAGCAAAGGCTGGCAAGGGAACAGGAAATCTCCAAGAAAAAGCCGAAGAAACGGGTAATAAATGTTGCAGGTGAATAAAGAATTCACCCATCTTGTGTCACAGAGGGGAAAAATATCAAAACGTCCTATAATACTGTGTAAGACATAAAATGAACCAAATAAACTCCTAGATCTGGCTATTGGTTTCAACCTCTGCAGAGAATGTAGCAAATGCATGGCTGACTATAACAAAGTCCATCCCATGCAAGAGAGATGGCTTAAGAATGGAAATCCGTTCTTAATTCTAGGAAGGGGTGACATAAGCACACATTGAAAGAGTTACAGAGATCATGTGTGAAGCTGAATCCAAAGGATGGACCCAATGACTGCGGCTGCCAGGGATCCATCCCACAATCAGCCACCAATCATAGACACTATAGCATATGCCAGCAAGATATTGCTGAAAGGGCCCGGATAGAGCTGTCTCGTGGGAGACTATACCAATGCCTGGCAAACATGGAGGTGGAAGCTCACAGTCAGCTATTAGATGGAACACAGGGCTCCCAAGGAAGGAGCTAGAGAAAGTACCCAAGGAGCTGAAGGGGTCTTCAGCCCTCTAGGTGGAAGAATATCATGAACTAACTAGTACCCCCTGAGCTCATGTCTCTAGCTGCATATATAGAAGAGGATGGCCTAGTTGGCCATCATTGTGAAGAGAGGCCCCTTGGTCATGCAGACTTTATATGCCCCAGTACAGGGGAACACCAGGGCCAAGATGTGGGAGAGGGTGGGTAGAGGAGCAGGACCGGGAAGGGGGAGGGTATAGGGAACTTTCTGGATAACACTTGAAATGTAAATGAAGAAATTATCTAATAAAAGTTGGAAAAAAATAAAGAATGGAAATCTGGGCTTAGAAATAAAAATCTGGTAAATGGTGGAACCAACCAGCAAGATATTGGCAAGCTGGTATGAGGCATGGAGTTAAAGTTGAAGCTAAGGGTTTGCCTCTGAGGTTTGTTTAAACATCGTTGAGACTTAAGGACATATCTTACAGGTAAACCCAGTCAGTTCTACAACTACTACCTGTTAATTCCACGGAAATGTAGAAACATGATTTTAAGCTAATTAAACCTTCAAGGAGACTCATGGTAGAGGTCAGAAGTCCAAGAGTTATTTATAATTAATTTTCTTAACATGATGCATCTATATAAACTCTACTTTGAACTAAAATCTAAATATAAACCTTTTTAACTTTTACTTGTCCTTTATTTCAGATAAATTAATTAGGTGTTCATTAAGATATTATTCATAATTGGTATCCCAGTTTCTTCTAAGATAAACTGGAGAAACTTCCCAACCAGTCATTCCTGAAGACAATGCATATATTCAGTCTAAAGGAAGTTACTGCAAATGCTGTGTCTAGGGGCTAATGTAACACCTTTGGGCACATCTGTGTGAAGCCACGTGACTTCATCTTACAGCTTATTAACTCTTTGATCCTTAGCTCCCCCCTCAATATGAGAATAAGACTGGTTCTCACAGTGGCTGTATAGAACAACAGTGCTGAGCCTGGACGGAAGTAATATTCACTTCCAGTCAATTGTTGTTAGCCGTCAAGAAGTGAGTTTTAGCTTCCAGAATGTGAGTCACACACACTCAAGCATTAGACCAGTTCCAAAAGAGAAAACTCGTTCTAGCCTAAGACAAAACCAGGGATGTAGTATTCCAGTCACTGAATCCCAAGAAAGGAATCCATGGGGTAGTTCTGCTAATCCAACTTGCTATGAGAATCCTGTCTCTGCCCTCCAAAACTGAAATTATAAGTGAGCTTTCATGCTCAAAAGGCATTTATGTAGGCTCTGGGAATCTAAAACCCAATTCACATACATAACCTCTGAACCATCTCCTTTACCCCTCAATATATAGATTGTGGGCTTCATTCCTGACTGATTAATTTCACCTTATGTATTTATCAGGATTGTTGAGTAAGGTCTGTCAGTTTTCAATCCTGAAAGTCTGCGAGTCTCATTAAGAAAGTGAGTATTCAAACTGATCTTACTTGACTTAGCTGGCACAGCAAGTGTAAGAACTTAGAAATAACTCTTCAGAGAGAGTAGTCTCAGTTCTCTCCCTTCAAATTTACTTAAAGTAAACTTCTAGAACTCTTTCAGATAAAAATCACTTAAATAATGACTAGTGTATAGTTATTTAAATACTTAAGAAAGAAAAAAGAAGGGGGAAATGAAAGAGGGGACTAAAGGGAAGGTTAATATCAGAGAAATGAAATAAGTTTATGATGTGGCCATTCTTCGAGGGTTGGCTTAACCGCTATGAAGATATAAGAAAAGGTTCTGATACTGGCAGATCCCCGCTATAAACTGTTGGTCCAAATGATTAGCATCCATTCAAGTCTGTATTAAAAATCTGATTTAGCAAAAAAAAAAAAAAAAAAAAAAAAAAAAAAAAAAAAAAAAAAAAAAAAAAAAAAAAAAAAAAAAAAAAAAAAAAAAAAAAAAAAAAAAAAAAAAAAAAAAAAACAGAACTTATAAAACAAAATAAAATATGTAACAGAATACATATCAGTATTGGTTCTCTGAACCAATTTCTTTATCTTGGAAAAGCAAATAGTAACACTCTTATCAGAAGGATGTTGTGGCTAATTCAACCTATATCATGCTGTCTTCATATTTTAGAAGGGCCTACTGGGTTATATTCCTGACACAATGAAATCAATATGAAGCTATATTACTCATAGGTAAATCACTTGAAAGACACTTGAAAGAGTTGTCCTGCTGTGCATTCATTGTATGTTGTGTAACTTCAGACTACCCTGGAGAATGAAGCAGAACTCCTAAGATCCAGAAAGAGAGTGAAACAAACAAGGCTTAAAATAAAATAAAATAAAATAAAATAAAATAAAATAAAATAAAAAATAAAAAGTTCCTGAAAGTTAAGGACATTCACAAGGCTCTTCTCGAAGTTATGTAAGCAATAAATATTGTTACTGAGATGAGATAATTCAGATCTGCCTTCAATTTGGGCAAGGTTGGGCAAAGTACTGCAGGGTTTCAAAGTTCCTAAGTACATACAGTTGTACTGCTTTCCATACAGTCGCTTCCTGGAAGGCTCCCCAGTGGACTTGTTGGTCTGCTGACTTTGACTTGGATGGAGTCTGGTCTCTTTGGTTGTTATCAAGAGCTTTATACAGATTAAATAGATTTTTCTCAGTATTTCCTCAGAAACAGTCTCAGAGCAACATAACTCACCAGATTGCGTGAATGGAGCAAAATCATTTTCATTTATTAAGAATACTTTACCTATTTAAACATGGGTTTTGTTGTAGCACTGGGAACCAAATGCTGGATCTCGCTCATGATAACAAAACATCCCACACTTAAGCTACATCCATCGATCCATTGCCTCAAGATGATTAAAAAAACAAACAAACATAAAAGCTTAAATATGCCTAGTGTCCATCAGATCTTTAAGAAATGTTTTCTATTATTAACAAGAAGGCTGGAGTTACAAAGAGAAAGATGATCAATTAGCATCTGTGATACAATGTGTGCTTATCTGAGTCTCTCTAAGAGCCAAAGGGAAGGTTCAATTGCCATGGCTATTTGATAGTGGAAGCAACTGAGGGAAAAATATTTAAAATAATATGTCATAATATGACATAATAATATGTCAAAGTCCTGGCTTCTACTGTATATGCCAGGGCATTAGTCTCTTAGGCCATTTGTGTCCTAGATATGTGCACAAATCAATCATGCTGTGCTAAGTGGGGAATTCATATGTTCAAACGACTAGAAATCAGAGATTCATGGGAAAACTTGAAATAAAATAAGAAATAAAGTGAACCTTGATAAAGTAAATTTAGGAAACAGCCATTTTAAATGGCAGTGGCAACCCAGAAATTGTCTTGTTTGAACAATACTATGTACACAAGACCACTGCCATCCCCACCCCCACCTCCACCCCCACCGCCTGCCTTGCTTACATTCAGTGTTACTTCATCAAGTATTTTCAATACTTGTAATTTTCTGTAAGTGTTCTTCAAATGTTTCCATGTTTCATGTTCTGAGCTCCTTGGGAGTTCAACATGGTTAACAGATCCTGAGTTGCAAGCCTCAATTCTGACTTTCAAGATACAGAAGAGATCCCCTTCTCTTAGATGTGGTGGGAAAAAAATTAAATCCTGCTTACCACTGGATTTTATATTTTCTAACAAAACAGGACAATTGATTATGGAGCTGTTTCCAATAAACAAACAAGCAAATAAACAACAACAGAAAAAAATCAAAACCCACACCAAAAAAAAACACAAGATTCTCTATACAAGATTGTTCCCTGTTATTTTCACATCTGGAGACCCATTTGTATCTCAGATGGAGATAATCAGAATTGTCCAACCACTATCAACATATTATGCATATTTGTCCACGTTTCTCAGCTGTCACATTTGTATTCTCCAACTTCTACACAGGCTTTTCTAATACAGTGACCATCAGATGCAGGATACTGACTCTTCAGCACTTAAAATGGGGAGGGTTTAAATTGAGCGGAGATGGGAGTTTAAAATACACAAGACACATTGGAGGCACAATATGGTAAAACGGTTGTTTTAAGTATGGACAATTTCAACGGACTAAAATGCATTATTAGATATAATTTTACATGTTATAATTTATGTAGTGAGAATACTAGAAAATTTTAAATTATATATATTGTTCACATGTTGGACAGCATTGTGCCGGGTTAAATGCACAGTTAAACACTAACGTTCACATACACTCTATAAGATATTTATGGGCACCGGTGGAAAAATACGGGATTATTTAAAATATGCACTTATACATATTACAACTTTCAGCAGCTACATGGAGTGACTAATTTAAATGGACCTTTCAGTGGAGATTCACTATACATGTTAAATAAATGCCTGAAAGGGCAGAGCTAAAAATAAATTCACGAAAAAAAAAATCCAGGGCTTGAAAACACCCAGCATTTATAGAAAAGGAGGCTACACGGACAAGAGCTCATGGTTCTGCTGTCAGCTTTCGCTTCTGCCTCCTGAGTAGCAAACGTGCGCAGCGAGACAGACAGCAGAGGAAGCAGAATGCTTGCTACCCACAGGTTAAAGAGACAAACGGATAAAGCAGATGTTCTTTAAAAACCAAACCTGATGCTGAGAGATAGAGGAGAGCTAAAAGTTCACGAGGGGAAAGAGCTCTGTGAGAAGGCCAGCCCCGCAGATGGAAGCTTGAAAATGTTACATTCTACCAAAGGGCCTATGAGGGGATAGGAGACATACAGGAAAGAGAACAGCCTTCGCCTCCACCGGGCTAGAGTCATCCACTTGATATCTATCTGCTCACCAGATACAAATATGTCTCTTAAAAGATAAAGAATGGTAAGTATAATATTTTATACATCATGTTTGGAGTTTTATAAGGAAAAAGTTCAGGTATGACACAAAAATAAAACAGTAAAAACAACAGCAGAGAAACCAATGTATATATGAAAAAATATCAAAGTGAAAAGGTAGTAGAAGATACAAGTACCAACAGAGATTCAGGTTTAGGGGAAACAACTATTCTGGAACCAAAGAAATGGAAGAAAAGATTAAAAGTCCCAACTAAGACGTTTTTAAAATGTTAATCCTAATACTTATTTTAAAAATAAAATTGCCAGCTCAAGAGATGGCTGAGTGGTTAAGAGCACTGGCTGCTCTTCCAGAGGTCCTGAGTTCAAGTCCCAGAAGTCACAAGATGGCTAACAACCATCTATAATGGGATCTGATATTCTCTTCTGGCATGCAGGTGTACATGCAGATACATAAAATAAATAAATCTTAAATAAAATAAATCTGTCAATATGATGGTTATAATAGTAGATGAAACACACACACACACAAACAGAATAGTGAACTGAAGAAAAATAATTATATTTTTAAAATAATCTAAATTTTAATGAAATAAAGGTTGGAAAGTGGTTATTCTCTTGATGAATTGACACCCATATCACACTATGAGGAGATTTAATGCATAGATATGTTTTTAAACATTTTTAAAATGATCCTTTTGATTTTTATATGCAATGGTGTTTTGCTTGGATGTGTATCTGTGTGTGGGTGCCAGATTCCCTAGAACTGATGCTACAGACAGTTGTGAGCTGCCATGTGGGTGCTGGGAATCGAACCAGGGTCCTCTAGAAGAACAGCCAGTGTTCTTAACCCTTGTGCCATCTCTCCAGCCCTGTGTGCAGATACCTTATTGCATTTGGGAGCAGGAAGGTGCTCCAAAAACAGCAGACAAGAAAATGGTGAAGTTCCCCAAATCTGTGGAAGAACAAGTCACAATTTCCAAGAATTCCGCACATTCTAAGCATAGTAAATACACAGAAAGCTACCCCTAAGTTGCCACTGTAAGGCTGTCAGAAACCAAGTACAGTTAATCATGGACATTGAAGAAATGAAGTGGAGCTAATACATAGAAATACAGGTGAATGAATGAAGCCAGACAAATAGTTTATTCGTGCGTACCTTTCACAACTATTTATTTTATCTAAACTATGTAATATAGTGGCATGCTTTTTGTAACATTACCAATTTACTGCCTATTGAATTTGGAGACCTATCACATCCTTCATTTCCAATT
>LR749721.1:1293901-1346401 GCA_902729485.2 Mus minutoides
GTGTTACTTCATCAAGTATTTTCAATACTTGTAATTTTCTGTAAGTGTTCTTCAAATGTTTCCGTGTTTCATGTTCTGAGCTCCTTGGGAGTTCAACATGGTTAACAGATCCTGAGTTGCAAGCCTCAATTCTGACTTTCAAGATACAGAAGAGATCCCCTTCTCTTAGATGTGGTGGGAAAAAAATTAAATCCTGCTTTCCACTGGATTTTATATTTTGTAACAAAACAGGACAATTGATTATGGAGCTGTTTCCAATAAACAAACAAGCAAATAAAAATCAACAGAAAAAAATCAAAACCCACACCAAAACAAAACAAAACAAAACAAAACAAACAAAAAAAAAACAAAAAAAACAAGATTCTCTATACAAGACAAGATTCTCTATACAAGATTGTTCCCTGTTATTTTCACATCTGGAGACCCATTTGTATCTCAGATGGAGATAATCAGAATTGTCCAATCACTATCAACATATTATGCATATTTGTCCACGTTTCTCAGCTGTCACATTTGTATTCTCCAACTTCTACACAGGCTTTTCTAATACAGTGACCATCAGATGCAGGAGACTGACTCTTCAGCACTTAAAATGGGGAGGGTTTAAATTGAGCAGAGATGGAAGTTTAAAATACACAAGACACATTGGAGGCACAATATGGTAAAACGGTTGTTTTAAGTATAGACAATTTCAACGGACTAAAATGCATTATTAAATATAATTTTACATGTTATAATTTATGTAGTGAGAATATTAGAAAATTTTAAATTATATATATTGTTCACATGTTGGACAGCATTGTGCCGGGTTAAATGCACAGTTAAACACTAACATTCACATACATTCTATAAGATATTTATGGGCACCGGTGGAAAAATACGGGATTATTTAAAATATGCACTTATACATATTACAACTTTCAGCAGCTACATGGAGTGACTAATTTAAATGGACCTTTCAGTGGAGATTCACTATACATGTTAAATAAATGCCTGAAAGGGCAGAGCTAAAAATAAATTCACGAAAAAAAAAAAAATCCAGGGCTTGAAAACACCCAGCATTTATAGAAAAGGAGGCTACATGGACAAGAGCTCATGGTTCTGCTGTCAGCTTTTGCTTCTGCCTCCTGAGTTGCAAACGTGCGCAGCGAGACAGACAGCAGAGGAAGCAGAATGCTTGCTACCCACAGGTTAAAGAGACAAACGGATAAAGCAGATGTTCTTTAAAAACCAAACCTGATGCTGAGAGATAGAGGAGAGCTAAAATTTCACGAGGGGAAAGAGCTCTGTGAGAAGGCCAGCCCTGCAGATGGAAGCTTGAAAATGTTACATTCTACCAAAGGGCCTATGGGGGCATAGGAGACATACAGGAAAGAGAACAGCCTTCGCCTCCACCAGGCTAGAGTCATCCACTTGATATCTATCAGCTCACCAGATACAAATATGTCTCTTAAAAGATAAAGAATGGTAAGTATAATATTTTATACATCATGTTTGGAGTTTTATAAGGAAAAAGTTCAGGTATGACACAAAAATAAAACAGTAAAAACAACAGCAGAGAAACCAATATATATATATATATATATATATATATATATATATATATATATATATATATATATGAAAAAAAAATCAAAGGGAAAAGGTAGTAGAAGATACAAGTACCAACAGAGATTCAGGCTTAGGGGAAACAACTATTCTGGAATCAAAGAAATGGAAGAAAAGATTAAAAGTCCCAACTAAGAAGTTTTTAAAATGTTAATCCTAATACTTATTTTAAAAATAAAATTGCCGGCTCAAGAGATGGCTGAGTGGTTAAGAGCACTGGCTGCTCTTCCAGAGGTCCTGAGTTCAAGTCCCAGAAGTCACAAGATGGCTAACAACCATCTATAATGGGATCTGATATTCTCTTCTGGCATGCAGGTGTACATGCAGATACATAAAATAAATAAATCTTAAATAAAATAAATCTGTCAATATGATGGTTATAACAGTAGATGAAACACACACACACACAAACAGAATAGTGAACTGAAGAAAAATAATTAGATTTTTTAAATAATCTAAATTTTAATGAAATAAACATTGGAAAGTGGTTATTCTCTTGATGAATTGACACCCATATCACACTATGAGGAGATTTAATGCATAGATATGTTTTTAAACATATTTAAAATGATCCTTTTGATTTTTATATGCAATGGTGTTTTGCTTGGATGTGTATCTGTGTGTGGGTGCCAGATTCCCTAGAACTGATGCTACAGACAGTTGTGAGCTGCCATGTGGGTGCTGGGAATCGAACCAGGGTCCTCTAGAAGAACAGCCAGTGTTCTTAACCCTTGTGCCATCTCTCCAGCCCTGTGTGCAGATACCTTATTGCATTTGGGAGCAGGAAGGTGCTCCAAAAACAGCAGACAAGAAAATGGTGAAGTTCCCCAAATCTGTGGAAGAACAAGTCACAATTTCCAAGAATTCCGCACATTCTAAGCATAGTAAATACACAGAAAGCTACCCCTAAGTTGCCACTGTAAGGCTGTCAGAAACCAAGTACAGTTAATCAGCCTGTAACTTCTTTACTTCACCTCGATTATGTATCTTTATGTCCACTTACTTACTTCGGTCTGTTTATCAAATAAGCACGCATGGAAAGTGTTGATAAATAAAATAGATTTGATACATTATATCACCGTACGAAAAACATTGTAATGGTTAAATGACGGATAACTTAAACCTCTGGATAGTGTAGGAAGTAAAGGTTAACTGGTCATGTGTAGTTGTTTTTCCTCCACGGTCAATGTGAATGGAGGCTTGTAATCATCTCAAATAACTATTTTTAATTTTATTTTTATATTAAATTTTCATTTACATCTACTGCTTTTCTCTTATAGTGGCCTTTACTCTGCTCACTCTGCATTTTACTAAGGTTTTCCTAAGGTTTTCCTGTTAGAATGTAAAGTCATTAACTTAACGTCTCCATTTCAAAAATTTATACAAGTTTGGGAATATAAATTTCTCCTAAGTATTATTTTGATGCAAGTGTTCTTATTTCATTTATTAATAAGAAAACAAAACAAAAGTACTATAGTTTCAATTTAACCCAGTTGATTTAATTGTGTTAAAATGAATTTCCAGTATTGAATTTTACATGTTCTGTGACTTCAATCATTTTAATTATATAGAAAATATTTTATGGCATATTCATGCTCTCATATGCTTGCTGTGTGCATATGATCTGAATACTTGCAATACTCACGTTTCTCAGAAGTTGAAACCTAGTCCTTGCCCTCCCCACCTCCCCACCCACATGATGTCATCTGGAGGTGGCCTCTCAGCAGAGATGGAGATAAAGTTGAAGAAGTCAGAAAGAAATCATTTATTCATGTAATGAGGTGGAGCCTTTTGGGGTGAAATCAGTATTGTATAAAATTGACCCCAGAGAGCTGGCTTGCTCTTCACTTCATGTGAGAGTAGAAAAATGCTATCCAATACCACCATAAACCAGGAGATAGTCTTTTGCCATGGAAAGAATCTTCCAGCATCTTCTTCTTGGACTTGTGAAACTCCAGACTGTGAGAATTAAGTCTTTGTGGTTTGCTGATTACTGGGTTTATAAAGTCTTGTAACAACAGCCTATATGTGTCTTATTTTAGTGTTCATTGTAATGTTTTACAGGTGTCACTTGAGTGCAATTTATTCGCTAGGCTCTGTACTTCTGTTTGTCAATTTACACTTTCGGTTTGGGAAAGAGTGTTCACCTGCTATAATTATGTGTTTATTTCTTATTTAATTTCTACAAAGGTTTGCTTCATGTATTTTGCAACTCTGCCATGGAAATACTTCATGAGTCTTTTGTATACTTAATAAATTAACCATACCCGGTGCTATAAAAATGTGTGACATAAAAAAAATTATGACATGATCATATTTATACCTGGTAATATTTTTAATTCTAAAACATGCTTTATATAATACTAATATACCCAACCTTTCTTTTTGTTAGAACTAGAATGGATGTATTTTTTAATGTTAATTTGCTTTGGATCCACCCAACCTTATATTTAAAATATTTTCCATGTAGTTTAAATACAATCTAGACAGGTCATTTATACACTCTTATCATTTCTGCATCTTAATGGAGGTATTTATACATTTATACTTAATGTAGTTACGAATGTAAGAGGTTTTAAAAAGTGTTTGAAAAGAGATTTATTTCTACCTTTATTTGCATGTGTGTGTGTGTGTGTGTGTGTGTGTGTGTGTGTGTGTGTGTGTTTGTGAGTGTGCAGGTACCTAAGGAGGCCAAGAGAGGGCAGTTGATCTCTTAGAACTGTGAGCTACCCAGTGTGTGCATGCTGGGAGCCAAACTCCTGTCCTTTAGAAAAGAAGCAAGTGCCCTGAACCACTGGGCCATCTTTTGAGCTCGCTCCTTTTTTTAGTCTTTCATTCATTCCTTTGAACTGTTCTTTCTATTTTTTTTTCTTTGCCTGGGTTAAGCACTTCATCTGTTCCTATTTATCTTCTCTAGTAGCTCTGGTAGTCACTGTTCTAAACAATGTCATCTTTGTGCTGAGCTTTTAGCACTACACCACATGAAGCAGTGTACCTCCATGGTGTGTTTTCCCCTTGCTTCTCTTCCCAGCTAAAGCTGCTTGTTCTATGTTCTGAACAAGAATTGGTTGTTCAAAGAAATAAATTCCAGGGATGTAGAAACCCTTTGGACATGTGGGTTCACTTTCATTCTGAACCCTTTGCCTGTTTACTTTTTGCACTGAAGCTACATTTACTGTAAACAGGGAGTCAACTGAACCCCATAGGAACGGTAAATTAGAGAACTTCATCAGCATCAACCAACTTTGACTTTATATGTGGAGGTCCTGGACAAGGTAGAAAAGGATTACAATATCCAAATATGTTATTCAGCAATCCTGGTGAAGCAAGATCAATAAAGAAAACAGTATAAGATTTGCAATGCATCTATTTTAATAGAAAAGGATAAGTAGCTCTTTTTGAGATTAACAGTTTCAGAAAATAATTTTACACGGAGATACACTTGTTGATGACACAGTAATAACTGTGGCTATTTATTCACTGTAAATGGGCATTAAGTGTGGCAGAAAATATTTGTTCCAGCTGAAGGATCTCATCTCAGCCACCACTGTCACATTGTTCTTGATTGCATTAAGCATGCTATAGGTAGTTGGAGAAGAAATCTCTGCTAATTGCAAAGTGAGTTAATAGTTACCTAATTGTTAATTATCTGACAATTAGATAACAATTATCTAATTTTCATTTGTCAGTAAAATTTATCATTTAACAATTGGTTGACTGACAGATTGTTTCACAGTTTGTTACACATTTGGGCCATTGCTTTTCACAGTATCAAACTTGAAACTAAAATGCTTTTATATCCTGAATACATTTTGAATGACCAAAGCATGTGTAACTTTTGGTTATCTTAACTCCAGTTAGGAAAACTCTGAGTCACTACATAGCAATATAAATTTTTAGTTCCTGTTCATGAATCTATTAGGTCTTATTTATCTGCTTCTCATTTAGGAGAACTTGTTGGTCAAGACCTACATTATCTAACTTTAACCATTGGATATATCTTCCACACTATGCCCTCTTGGAGAGTATCACAAAATCACAATTCCAGTGTCCCCAAGAGATCATGAAGACCTATCTATAATGTAGACTCACATTTTTTTTCACATCTCTATGCATAAAAAAGTATCACAAAGCTGCAACTAGAAGATAGCCACTGCAATGCCCCATGTACATATACTACGTGTGAACCATCCACTCATTTAATTCAGAGACATTAGGGTCTCTTCACTTAGGTTGTATTGACTCAATTATTAATACCGGGTAGCATATGTTTGTCAATGGATATGTCAAAGTATTTAGAAATGCATATTTATTATCGAAGCTAAGATTGTGTCATCCCCCGAGAAACTGTTTAAGTATCAACTGCAGCTTCTTATACAAGTTGGCCATATAACTTTTTAATAAATCAAGACAATAAGACTGAGGTAAGACTGAGGTAAAGCTACAATAGAGAAATGTAATATGACAATCATGCCACCAGCATGGATAGATTGATTACTTCAAGGAAGAGCATTAGTCACAAAGGAAAGGTTGGTTTGTCTTGGAATTCTAAGGGCAACACTAAAGTGAGATACAATTGGACATCTTGAAGTCAAGCAAAAAGGCCTCTAAAGGCAATCTTTACTAAGACTGTAATTATAGATCAAGTTTTTTTTTTTTTACCTTTAAGTCCCACTCTGAAAGTTTCTATCAGCTAGCCACCCTCATAGACCCTATTCATACCATACACACCCAGAGAGAATAAAAACCATATCCATAGTGAATTTGAGTTCTTCTCCCTCATCGGGGTTCAAATCTGAGTCTCACCTTCCCAGTTAGAAAGGTATTTAGGACAGTTTGACAGAATATATCTCAGTAGCTCTTGAAAGCTAATCTATATTTCAACTTTATATCCCATGCAAAGAATTCAGGAAACACAAATCACCAAGGCAGAAGATTGCATGTAAAATCAGTCTTATTCTTTGATAAGCTATGCTCTCTTTCCACCTGTATACTGTCCAAATAGCTTTATCATTGAGTTTTATATAAAAGGAGATTAGAGGCAAATGGAAGAATACAAACAATAATATTTTCTTATTTCTAAAGTTCCTGACATATTCTTTCAAGATGAAAATTTGACCAGATTCTGTCTCCAGCCTTCTATTTAAAGATTACTATCCAGAAATGGGTAGCTGGATAACCCAAGTCCTTAACATCTTCCCAGGAACAGCTGATGACTTATGTCTCAGGCATAATGTTCTTCTGGCTTAGAACTTCCTGTCTTCTGAATTACCACTCTCTCTCCACGCAGTAATGTCTTAAGACATTCATTGTTATGTATTTCCTATGGCCTTCTGATAGGTCTTTTATTCTTCCCAATGAAAGCAAAATTTCAGTACTAATAGAATCAATATTGGACTTCAACATGATGAACATGGCAAACAACATCCCTACTATCAACATCCTCTTTCAGGAACCAGATTATCTCTAATTGTTCCCATATACTTTCCTCCATCAGAGAAGTAGTGCTACGATCTTACAGAAAGGTATATGTAATATTTATCATTCCTAGACATTACACATTATTTATAGGTGATAGTCTTTATGTAATGTTTTAGTTTTTAGGTAGTATTTTAATAGAGTGCTTTCTATTCTCTCTAAAGGATATAAATGATCTCGTATTTTCTTACTAAAATAAAATTCAGTATTAGCATCTAGAGCAATGTATCTAGAAATTTAGATGACTCTCTTTAAGAGAGAGGCTTGGTGCTAAGAAGCCCTTTCAACAAATTGGCCTGTGCCTATGACAAAATTTAGCAGAGCTCATCACACAATCTCTTTGTGTTTATTAGCAGGACCATCTAGACTCCATCTCCTGTTCTGAAACCTCTTCAGTTTTCCCAAGGCTAGTATCTACAGAAAGGAAATCTTGACCTAGTTAGTCAATTGCTCTTTAGACATTCTTGGATGAAAGATGTTACATTCCCACTTTATAGTTCTTTTGCTAAGAGAAATAAAGACTTGATGTAAAGCAAAAGGCTTTAAGTGCTCCTTTTACTGTTTCCCTTTCTATAAAATTGAAGTGTACACTAGTGGGCTGGGAAAGATTTACCAGCAAACATGAAGCTGGTCCTATCTTCTTTCCATCACTTGGCAATGGGCCTGGGCTTGTCTAGGCTTTTTAGTGTAATGGGGAATTATTCTTTAATTTCACTTTAGCTGAAACAAAACACACAAAAAAGCACACTGGTTCCTTAAAATATCATTGTTCACTTGCATCAAACAAATATGAGCCCTACATTATAACTTGGGCATCATTTACCCCCTAAAGCCTTCCTCTAGAATCCCATATGTACAGAAGATAATGGTATCTTCAAAAGCATCATCTTCTATGAAATTCCTTTTTGGAATCATGGAAGCCCTCCCTGTAATTTCTTCTTGGATGAATTGCTTTTAATTACATTTCTTTTTTTGCCTTCAGCCTTATTTTCTGAATTAACCTTAGCATTGATATGGTGTTACAAGAAATCCATATCGTATTTATAATATTTCCATCCTATATTTTTCTTCAAAAAAGACATTTTAATGTCATTTTTTTTCTTGCTGTAGTCTCCTGCACAAGTGAACATTTCCTGTTCATCCTGAAAGACTAGCATATACACATTCCGACCTGTGTCCTTAGTTAAAACTTAAAACATTTGGAGCAGAATGTCTTTAAAATTTATGGTACCCAAAGAAACAAAACGGACTGTTTTAAACACATGAAACAGGAAGGTATTTTGTGGGATACACAATGGACAGAGATATTTTAATTTTCTGTTACTGAGTAACAAAATACTACAACGTGAAATAACATTAGTTCATGTTTCTTTATGGCAGAGGTATGGCTGGGTCATGGGAGAGGCCAAATATCATAAAGCGGTGGGTATCAACCTGTGGGTCTCAACCACTTTGGGGGCTGTGTATCATATATCCTGTATGCCAGATATATATAGTATGATTCACAGCAGTGGCAAAATTAGAGTTACAAAGTAGCAAAGTATGGTTGGGGGTCACCATCACATGCAGAACTATATTAAAGGGTCTTAACATGGTTGAAATCCACTGAAAAGCATTTGTCATGATACTACAGGGCTTATTTCTTGACTAGATGTGCTAGAATCACCTTGAAGCTTATTTTTGTTGGCAGAACGCTCTTCTT
This sequence comes from Mus minutoides, assembly GCA_902729485.2. Lineage (NCBI taxonomy): Eukaryota > Metazoa > Chordata > Mammalia > Rodentia > Muridae > Mus > Mus minutoides. The sequence continues at coordinate 1,302,690 of LR749721.1, forward strand.
TCCTCTTGTAAGATTGCTGTGTGTGTGTTTCCCTTTGCCCTACAGTCAAGGGAGGCTGTCAGCTCCTAAAGACCCCTCCTATTCTTTGTGTGGCCTGAGGCATCCTCTAACTTCAGGATAGTAATTGGTCCTCAATTTCTTGAGCTTCTCTGACATCCTTCATCTTTGTTAGAGTCCCTTGGCCATATAATGTGGCATAATCACAAGAGTGATGTCTTCCCTAAACCAAGGTCCCATGTATACTCAAGGAGAGACTTCTGAGAGTGAAGGTCACTGGACACCTCTGTGGAATTCTAGCCAACATGAGCCTAAATATAAGCTTGTTAAGGATCACTGAGTTTTCATTATGATTATATTTCTTTAAGGAATATCAAATTTGCCATAAATTAGTATTAGGTAATATTGGTATTCAGTTGGCTATTTAATATCAAACTGCAATTTTAGATTTGGTTTTTAATACAACAAAAGGAGAAATTTAAAAAAATAAACTATTTATTGATATGAAAAAACATTAGGCCTGGGTATTCACTATTGTATTTTCATTATAAAGTGTTACAATCTATTTAAATGACACTATTCTCATTCAGTCCTCCATAGAAATAAAGACCCTGACAGCAGAAGGAGCTAATGAATGCAATAGAATTTTCAACACCTTGTCATTTGCTGCCATCTCTGCCATCACCTCTGGCCCCAGGGAATTAGCTATTTGAAGAAAGGTCACAAGGCCTGAAATGGCATTGGAGCTTGCGTGTGAAATGACACCAACTTGACTAATGCTAAATGCGCTGGAAATGAGGAAAGTGAGTAATCACGGTTCAAAATAATAAATTTGAAAATGAAAGCAAAGCGGGAGAATTGCTATTATGCTAATAAAGACCCAGCCTTGCATCTCCCCAGCACCCTAAGACACATGGGCTAGAAAATACACAGTTTTCAAGTAGGTTGGTGATACTTCAAGAGGAAATTCTTGATTTCACTTATACTAATTATACAAGTGTGTGTGTGTGTGTGTGTGTGTGTGTGTGTGTGTGTGTGTGTACATGACACGCTCACAAGAATGCTCATGTGCATGTTCATTCTGGGAATTTATAAAGAAGAATGTTCAATAACTTCAAATCGATTTTTTATAAACAGTATGGATCCTCCCTCTTAGCTGAAAATTAAGTTTAGTTACTATGCAGTGAGAACATACTTGCAACATGAAATCCCCTCATTTGTACAGAATCAATTAAATGTGGCAACGTGCAAGTATCATTACTGAAATAGAAAAAAACCTCAAACAAATAATGTTCACTGTTCAATTGGTCACATTTCTATAAACATTCTGTCGATAGTAAAGAGCTGTACAGGATCGTATAAACTGTTATTTACAATATAATAAAAGCAAGTTCATAATTATTCTCTTTGATTTTAAAGCATTTTTCCTATACCTCAGAAGTGAGGTACAGGAGAAAATTACTCTCAATCTCTGGGATAAATATGACAATGCTGCAGAGCTTGGAGCTGTTGGTACTTTTTCCTTAGGCCAGGATGTATGTGCACAAGGGTTTCTGATGACCAATTATTGATGTGTTCCAGAGAAAGTGCTCAAAGCACTGAAAGGAGTTGATCATTCTTTATGAAAGGTAAAAAGGAAAGTGAAAAACATTTGGTAATTCCCAAATGGTAATAACTGGCAGAATGGACATCGTTTGTATTTAGGACTTCTTACCTAGATAAGGCTAACCAGCCAAACACGGGGATACATAGCAAAGGAACATGAAGATCCATTTGTCTTTCACAATACAACCACCACCATTCTCTTTACATGGAAATAATAAAGTTCTCAAACATCATTCACATCACATCACATCATCACTTTTTAAAAAATATCTGGGGTTTGTTTTACTCCTGTTACCCCACTAAATGGGGCACATTTCAACTGTTAGAATAGAGATCCCCTTTATTCTAGAATAATAAATAGCATGTAAGTTTTTTTTTCTGGTCTGTAGGGGAGGGGCATATGTGTGTGATATGTGATATGTATACATGTTGATGTGTGTGAAAGGGGGACCACACATACCACAGCTATATAGATGTCAGGGGACAATCTTGGGTGTGGACTTTAACTTTCTAACTTGTTTGAGACGGTGTGTCTTTTGTTCTCTGCTGTGTCCACCAGATGAGCTGGTCTTTAAGCTTCTCAAGATGTTCTTGTTTGTGCTGCTTAGCACACCCTAGAAGCACTTAGATTACAAATGGGTATTATTATGCCTGGACATTGGTGGATTTTTATAAAAGTCTGAAAGATAAGAATTTATCAAAAGAACAAATATTACTAAAATATATCTGGTACCTTTCCAAATAAAAACTATGTAGTTATGAAGACTTAAATTCTTTACAGTCATTTTGTGGGAAAAGTAAATATGTTCATACTGACATAAGTTTTTCAATTGAATATTACAAAAACAAAAGGCAAAATAAAGAAAAGAATGCTTGGTATAGTCTCCTTTATAAAATAAGGTATTGTTGCTGTGTTCACAAAGGTGGAGAATAAAAGCCAGCAGAATCACATGACACAGGTAAGTGGACATCTCAGGTGTGAGTTTTAAGGAGAGAAAAGGAGATGACTTTTTGTCATGTATACTCTTATCATTTGACCTTGTATAGCCTGAATTCATGTCTTTATTTTTTAAATGACATGGATAATAGTTGTGTGTATAGACACATGGCTTGCTGATGTGACGTTTATAGTCTTAGTAAAGTCATGTATTTCCTTTCACCATGTTTCTCAATGGATGCTGTCAACCCAACATTGGGGATGTTGCTCAGAGGGTCAATTGTGATCTTTGGCTACCATTCTTGGTATGAATAACTTATTTTACTAGTGACTTGTGGGAAGCAGGCACGGCCGCATGAGCCAAGATGGCGCCCTGGCTCTAGGCCAAGCCCCGTGATCTTCTCTTGTTTATCCCAGTTTCAGTCATGCGCAAAAAAGCAGCACGTGAAGTGAAACTCGCGGGAGAGATGGCGTGAGTGAACTAAGAGGATAAATTGTGGGAAACTGGGAAATAAAGCGGCTGCAGCTGCAGCTGCATGAGACCTGCTTTGGTGTCCGTGTCGTTCTTTCCATTGTCTCTGCTGGTCGGAGACGTGGGTTGCGACAGTGACTGATAATATTTCATAAGAAACAAAGCGATGATGGTACTGATTAGCATTTCTAAGAAATCAACTGGAACATTCAAAGAAATGGTAAGTATGTTTTGATAGTGTTCTAAGTTTTGGTAGAGGTTGACAATATGAAACTATGAGACTATAATAGCTCAGGAATAATAGCTCAGGAATACTTTTTATTAGGAAAACATTTTGGAATTATCTTTAAGATGGAATAATGATATAATAATCACACATATGGGACCACTTTGGTTCAATTTTATGAATGGTTTTCTTTAAGCTCTTCATAAGAGATGTTTTACAATATAGCCACAGAAAGCCTCATGGCATTTGTAAAAACTTGATTTCTGCATTTTTGACCTTACATAGGAAACTACGTTTGACATTTTTGTCTAATTTCATTATATCAGGAGAAAACAATATCAAAAAATAATAAAAATGAGATATCCCATATAAAATTAAGACTACAGTGATCATGAAAAGGTTTTATGGCTTCACCTAAGTATGGCTCTCATATCACTCATCTACGAACCCACTGAGCTACAGGAATGAAGAGTCAGACAAGATATGGTCACGGGTGCAAGAGTGGTTGGGAAAACATGGCAATAACCAACCAACTTCTGATTGGATCTAAGCCTGCTCCATTAGAGGACACACATACCTGTCATTGTTACTGGGACCAATAATCTCTCTCTCTCTCTCTCTCTCTCTCTCTCTCTCTCTCTCTCTCTCTCTCTGTGTGTGTGTGTGTGTGTGTGTGTGTGTGTGTGTGTATGTGTGTGTGTGTGTCCCCATTACTCAATACTAGTATTCTGATAAGTAGACATAGTATTAAAATGATTCCTAATGGCTTATTGCTATACCCACAGACTAGTATATGTTTCAACCCTCATCAATAAAGCATCCTGTAAATGATTACTAATGCAGAGGCTCTAAACTGGTCAATGTGCAGAAACATAAGAGACGGTGTAGTGGTCAACATTAAATGTAACATACCTATAATACCCTTTCCCCTAAGAGGCTCAGGGATCTTTGTGGATGAGGCAGCATAGAGATTATAAGAACCTGAGGTAGTGGTTAAGTTCAAGCAAACAGTACTTTCCGGACCCAGCCTGTCATTTGTACATGAGAACTCACAGTGACAGAATGGATGAGACCTGTACACTGTCAAACCAGACAAAACCAGCAAGGCTTTGAGAATAGGTGGACATAAAATTTCAATACTAGCTAAGGAGCTATTGACATTTCATAGTTACTGACTGTGAGAGGATCAGTTTTCCTTAATAGTGTGATTCATGGTAGATTTGTCACATTCCAAGGTAGGTTCCATTCCCAAGCATAGGTAAGCAAAACGAACTGGATAAAATAAATGGAAGAAGGGGGGGAGGAGGAGGGGGAGGAGGAAGAAGAGGAAGAAGAGGAGGAAGAGGAGGAAGAGGAGGAAGAAGAAGCGTAAAAGGAGGAGCCTCAAATCTGAGAGGGTAAGAAGATAAAGATGAAAAGGGTGTTTAAAAGGAGTTTGTGGGTGAATATGATCAAAATTTGGTGTCAAAAACTATCAAAGAACTAATAAATTCTGTTAAAATTTAAAATTCTCAAATGTTCATTGTCTTCCATTACCATCAAAAGATGTCAAACTCCTTGTGCTGTCAAGGAGATGCTATATTCACAACGTACACCTGTTAATTTCTTCATTTCCCCTTGATATATGCATCACACTAGCTGCCTTCTACTTGTGTACTTCCAGATCACCCCCCAGGCAAGTTCAAAGCCAAATTCACTTACCAGGATAAAAGAAAACTCGTATCTTTCCTACTTTTAATCTTCAAAGGATGAAAGATTATTTTGTATGACACACCTAAAATGTTGCCAACAAAAATCTGAAAGTTCATGTTTTTAATTTCTTCATGTAGATGTATCTTCTTTCATCACAAAAATTTGTACCTTTAGAATGTACTTCTGAAAGTGTTTGTCTAGATCTGCCCCAACAATTTCACAGGCATTTTTTTCTCCCCTGGAAATTTTCTTCAGTCATATCGCTGCCCTTCACCCCATCCAGGTTACTCTTCAGCTTAGTTTTTATTTGGCTGACTCTAGTTGATTAATGAAGTCATTCTTAATGCCATCATCTTTGCCAGCAATATCTATTCTTTATCTTTCTCTAGGGTTAGATGTCTTTACATTCTTCTTGTTTCTGAAAATGGACCTTATATGTTAATCTATTCTTTTTTTCCAATTTTTCATTAGATATTTTCTTAATTTACATTTCAAATGCTATTCTGAAAGTCCCCTCCCCCCTTCCTGTTCCCCTGCCCACCCCCTCCCACTTCTTGGCCCTGGTGTTCCCCTGTATTGGGGCATATAAGGATTAGAGTACCAAGGGGCCTCTCTTCCTGATGATGACTGACTAGGCCATCTTCTGCTACATATGGAGCTAGAGACATGAGTTCTGGGGGTTCTGGTTAGTTCATATTGTTGTTCCTCTTCTAGGGTTGCAGACCCCTTCAGCTCCTGGGGTTCTATCTCTAGCTTCTCCATTGTGGGCCCTGTGTTCCATCTTATAGATGATTATGAGCATCCACTTCTGTTCGAGACAACTATATCAGGGTCCCTTAAGTAGGCACTAGCTGTCCTATGCAATAGTGTCTGAGTTTAATGACTGATTATGGGATGGATCCCCCCTGGTGGGGTAGTCTCTGTATGGTCCATCCTTTCATCTTAGCTCTAAACTTTGTCTCTGTAACTCCTTTCATGGGTATTTTGTTTCCTATTTACAGGAGGAATGAAGTATCCACGCGCTGGTCTTCCTTCTTGATTTTCTTGTGTTTTGCAAATCAACAGAGGAATGGATACAGAACATGTGGTACATTTACACAATGGAGTACTATTCAGCTATTAAAAAACTGAATTTATGAAATTCTTGGGCAAATGGATGTATCTGGAGGATATAATCCTTAGTGAGGTAACCCAATCACAAAAGAAGTCATTGGATATGCACTCACTGATAAATGGATATTAGACCAGAAACTTAGAATGTTAATCTATTCTTACATGGATTCATTACTGTTATGCACATTTATTTAAATCCCTTTCTCCATAAAACATGCAAGCATATTCATTGAATTTATGGATGACTAAGTAGGTAAGGGGGAAATATTTGTTTCAATTTTTTTTTTTTTTTTTGGTTTTTTTTGACACAGGGTTTCTCTGTGTGCCCTGGCTGTCCTGGAACTCACTTTGTAGACCAGGCTGGCCTCGAACTCAGAAATCCGCCTACCTCTGCCTCCCGAGTGCTGGGATTAAAGGCGTGTGCCACCACGCCCGGCTGTTTCAATTTTTATGTATCTAAAATTTATGAAAATAATGTGTCTGAAATCTATGTTCATATAATACATTATATATGCATGTATACACATATGTTTTTATATTCTGTTCATGTAATAAGGAGCTAACTCATGAACTAAAGAACCGAGCTGCATAATTTATGTCCACCTTGTAGTGAAATCCTATTAATTTATCTTTTTGATATTTCCATTGATGAGACCAAATTGCCAAAAGAAAGAATGGCATTGAACAATGTTCACCACTACGTAGTCTTTATTTAATTGGTATTTAAGTTATTTTCAATGGGTTGCTAATCAAAGAGATGTATAGCAGCCTTTTCCTGAGCACTATTTAATTATTTCCGTCTTCACCTGTCACATTAGCACTCTCCTGTGCCATTCTCAGTGCCCCCAAAGCAATGCAATTGATGGATCATGGAAAATAAATCTAGTGTGGAAATACTGATAATTTACTCTAGGTTAAAAAAAAAAATCCAGGCAGGCATCACTTGCAACTCCTAAAATGCTCAGTATAGTGTGTTGGCTTGCTGCTCTGAGGAGGAGGGAGAGGAATCTGACAAGAGCCAAGATTCTTGACAGAAATATGCAAATACAAAAATCTAAACCCCTTGAATCCATCAGTTAATCTTAACAACAGCCTAGTTTTCAGAACACTGAATATGCTTGCCTCTCTAATCACATTATCTTATTTCTCTTTTGCAAACTTGGAAGTGAAAGAGACATATGGGTAAATGAAAACATTGATAAAGCACAGCCGCCTGCCGTGCTTCCAGTTTTCTGGGGGAAACGCATGACCCACAGATGCAAGAGATCCTATCTCGCTGGGTGTGGTGGCGCACACCTTTAATCCCAGCACTCGGGAGGCAAAGGCAGGAGGGTTTCTGAGTTCGAAGCCAGCCTGGTCTACAGAGTGAGTTCCAGGACAGCCAGGGCTATACGGAGAAACCCTGTCTCGAAAAAACAAAAAACAAAAAACAAAAACAAAAACAAAAAAACAAAAAAGAGAGAGAGAGAGATCCCATCTCCTTGAACTGCTCTGACACAGCTGTTCTTGAATGTGCAGTTAGCTTATGCCACAGTCCCGACTGATGATGGTAACATCAGGTCTTTCAACAAACCTGGTCAACATGAAAGCAAATGAGAGAGGTTATGTCATTTCAGCAACCTAAATGAAGATGAGACTATTCAGTAAAGTCAAGTCCTTCCAGCCTATCCTTTATTAGCTAAGCTTCATCTGTAAAATACATGAAGCAGTCATTTGTGGATAACGCAGACCTGCACTCAGTTTCTACTCGTGTGCTAGCTCAATATGCTTAGAGCTCAGTTTGGGCTTTGTCCTCCCCTACCAAATGGGTGATGGGGTGAGAAGATCATCAGTGTGATGGAGGAGTGGTGTTTCATCTTGGCCACTGCATTCTGATCTCGACCTGCTCATTTCTAATCCCTTATTAGTTTAACTACTTTCGCATTAGTTGCTGATCAGATCAATTTGTATCATATCAATCAGTGAAGGAGTGTGGCCAGGCTTTGCAGAGTGAGGGTCGGTTTCTGCCAAGGCCCTTCAGCATGACACACACAGCTTTTCAGGTAATGTGTGGGCTCTTCGCTGCAGATGGCATAGTGCAGGTTCAGAACCTGAGAGCTCTGTGCTGGGATTCCCCTGTCACTACTTATATGACTTCCATTTACACCTTTTGTCTATATTAATTGAAACCGATATTTTCATGCATATATTCGTATCAGAGGCACTCCTCTGCCATTTCTTCCCCGATCATTCCCACCAGTCCACCCATTCAACCCTATACCGTCTATTTCTCTTCCTTTAGAAAACAGTTAAATGAAAAAAAAAAAAAGGAAAGAAAAAGAAATGCAGAAGAAACATACACGCAGGGCCCATAAAAAACAGAATTGAAAATCATAATATACAAGCACAAGACTAGTAAGACTTTTTTAAAAATGTCTAAACAAAACAATACAAGACAAAAATATTTACAAAAATACTATTGAGTTGATTCTGTATTGGATACCTACTGTTGGATATGGGACCTACCCTGAAGTGTGGTTTATATACTCAGTGAAGGTCCATTAGAGAAAACTAATTTTTCCTTTGCAAATTTATTGTCAGTTGGAGCTTTTTTGTCACTTGGATAGGGTTGGAATTTATGTCCACCTCCCCCTCTCAGTGCTAGGACCCTATCTAGCTTAAACCTGTACATTGTCCTTGCACAGTGCTTCAATCTCTGTGAGTTCACATATTCATCAGTCATTTTGTGTCTGGAAGACAGTATTTCCTTGAAGGCATCTATCTCCCCTGGTTTTTACAATCTTCCTTCCTCCTCTGCTACATGGTTCCCTGAAGTTCCCATAGTTCCCTGATGAAGACATCTCATGCAGGAATGAGTGTTATAAAGTCTCCCACTTTTTCATTGTTCAGGTGTGGGTCTCTATATTAATTCCCTTCTATTGTAAGAGGAGGCTTTGGTGATGATGGCCACTGATCTATAGGTAAAGTTAAACATTAGAAGTCATTTTTATTGCTGTGTTCCTATTGTAGAATAATAGTATGTGGGTTTCCCTTAAGTCCATGGACTATTTTGGCTGAGGCTCTTGATCACCCCAACAGTTTCAGTTATGAGTTTCATCTCATGGAGTGAGCCATCAGTCCAATCAGAGACTGGTTGGTTATTCCCACCTTTCTCCTCTGGTACCATGTAGGGTACCTTCCAATAACATGAACACTAGCTGGGCAGGTAAAACCTCTAGCTGCCACTAGCTTGCCTTTTCTGTGTTCAGTGTCATATGTAAGTATTTTCTTCAGGAATAGGGCCTGACCATCAGTTTGTGGAGAGCAACCAATAACCTTAGCAATAGCCTGAATTGTTTGAGGATTTTATAACCAACAACTCACTTACATATTAGTAGGGTTTTTTTTTTTCCTATTGTAGGTCACTTTACTTCTATGGTACCACCTTATTACATGAGTCACATGCAATGACTTTGTTAGTCATTGTTTCAGTGATTTTTCTTATCTGGCTCCACTCATATCCATCAAGCATACATATAATCTAAATATGTGTCAAAGCTAATTTACAAATCTAAAACTGTTGTCAACCAATGGCTGCTAATAATGTATAAGTACAGAGTATTTGGACAACATCATGATATCTCATCAGATATTACTGATTATTTGAAAAAGAAATCCATTAACTTTTTAGAAGAGAAACTCATCTGATACATCTTTTACCAAATGGTCATCATTGGTTAGCACACCATTGAGAACATGGTAAAATCTTACATACAGGAGAATAGAACAACCAAATATGTGGCATGTTCATAGATGAAGAGAGGTGTAGAATTTCAGTCTAATCACAAGAAACCATCAGACAAATACAATCTACTCAGTAAAATGTTCAGTGCTCATCAAAATCCATTAAGGATAAGGAGAGACTTGTCACAGCCTGGAGAAGCAAAAAAGACCAGAGGATAAAATGCATAGATCATAAGCCCTGGAAGAAAATAGTGTGGGGGAAAAAAAGTGAGAGTCAAGTAAAGTTTATAGAATTGTAAATTAATTCAGAATTTCACAAATGCTAATTTCCTAATTTGGAAACAAAATGGTTGTGGGACTTAATGTCAAAGGTATCAAGGTGGAGAGTGTATGTTAACTGCACTGTTAGTTTATGTAAAGCTAAAAATATTTCAAAATAAAAAAGGTACAAGTAAATTAAACATTAGCAACTAGCTGAAATTGTAATTTTCAATCCAAGTTGGGCAGGAGAACTAGGTTTAACTGCATATCTTCTTCTCAAAACACATTTAAAGTATTGTATATAAAGAGTTTAAAATTTAAAAACCCAACCTTAAAATGCTAGTATGGGTCATTTAAATATCAAAGTAGCCTTTGTGACATTACCAGAGACAAAAGATGGTAATTTGCAAGAGAATACATTTATCAAGAAGCTGAAAAAAAATTAACAACTAAATTTATACATAGTTAGTAAAAGAATTCCAAAATATAGAGAACAAAAAAACCAAGAGGAAAACAAAAGAATCTAAAGAAGAAAAATAGTTTATACTAGTAACTTTTTAGAAAAGTACGTGCTATGGTTTAAATGTGTCCCCAGAGGTGTATATGTGATACATTTTCTTTCTGTAATATAACTGTTGAACAGTAAGAACTCTTAGAAGTGTTAGGTAATGGAAGTTCTGCTCTTATAAATGTGCTTGTCTTCAAAGTAGCTCGATTACCACAGGACTTGGGAAAGAGTTTCCTTTTTTCCTTCTCACTGGGTTTCTGTAGCTCTCTTACTTTCTACCATGGAATGGAGTAATAAAGTTCTTGGCTAAGGCCTAGCATTTAGAACCATAAGCTATTTTTTTTTTTTAATAAATTTCCAAGTCTCAGGTACTCTCCAATAAGCTGTTTTATTTTTTATTTTTTTATGTTTCTTTTTTAATTATTTTTATAAGATAGAGATACAAAAAGTAGAAAACAAGTGCTTTGGGAAGAGACACTTAATGACAAGCAGCAGTGAGTCTTTTTTCTTCTGGCCTCATACATCACATGAAATTCTGCTTTCTCACTGCAATTCCTGTTTGCCTCTTTGAGGTCCCATTGGGGGAATCAATCTGGAAAAATTCACCTTCTGGATATTCATCCTACACCTAAAATAAGCATTCAACCTTTTTATTTCCAGTCTAAAGAAAATGACAAAAAGCACATTTAGTGTACTAGAAATGTAAACCGAGTTTTCCTTCCCCATTTCCCACCTCAGCATTGATCAGTGTAAAAGAGGAGCAAGCAGATGGCAGGATATTGTGTGTGGCTAAAGGGCCTTTGTATCTCAAATATTTCCCTTTACCCATCAGTTTGCCATCAATAACTGGTTCATTTATTTCATTTAATAACCCTGACTCAGAATCATTTGGTCATAGAACTCAAATAAAAATTCAAATAGCAAGTACTATTTTCTGGAAAGGATGTGGGGAAATCATGATACTATAAACCATTTTGATAGAAAGCTATTATAGACTAGAGACTGCATAGCGGGTTGGTGGGAAGTGAAAGAGATGAACCTGAGTAGTATAACTAATAACGTAGAGCAATGCATGCTCAGAAGCCAAAATGAAACAAACTGACAGGAAACTGAGGAAGGGAATACCAAGAGGACTTCTGTAGACTTCACGTGAGCATTTGTTGGTTGGCCCATATGAGTGACAGAGTAGATTGCTATGTATAAAATGTTTTATGATAAAATAAAGCTAGCATTTCTAATTCTCAAGTAGAACTAGGAACATTGAGTTGACATATAAAGGAGCTATGTTAGATTAAGAAAGGGGTTGGACTGAAGACGGTTGCTTCTATTGCAGGTCTGTAACTGCCCCTTGCAGAGGAGACACAGGAGGTAAAGCATTGAATCTTTCATCTCTCAAGAGCACACTGTGGGAGAGAAGTTGGGTCATTTTCCTTCTCCCTCTCTTCCTTCTGTCCATCTTTCTCTCCTTTCTCACTTTCTTTTTTCTTTTCTTCCTTCCCTGCCACCTTTGTGGCTTACAGATAACCTTCTTGACAAAATAAACCATATTAAAAAAAAAAAAAAGTCTCTGCCCTTCCTAGCCTACAGCACACAGTGGAGTGGGCTCTTCACTGAATTTGGGAAACATTGATGTGGGCCCTGATGGTGAAGGCATAGGTGAGCCAGTCCTGAGAGCTGGGGAGCCAGTGGGCCTGTCTCTCAAAAGCTGCAGCACTTGGGAGGGTGGACCCTGGCCCTGGATTGGGCAGCAGAGGGTAGTTGGAGGCATGGGTGTTGGTGAGCTGCCCTGAGGGCATGAGAGCAGGACACCTGACCTTGCTGATGGTGCTATCATCCCCTGACTTAGCCTGAGTAGTTCTGGAGACCTCTCCCTGGTGGTGCAGATAAGAGAGAGCCAGTGTGCTGACCAGATTAACCATCACCCAAGCCCAGATCCAGGGCTTGGTGTTAGCTCACCCCAACTTCCATATATCTGTGAACAGTGGGACTTGTGAAAGGACCAGTCATGCTGAATCAAAGCTGCAGGATCTCCATGACAGTCATTGCAATGAACATTTGCAAGTGAAACCTTGTGGACAGCAGAATACACTATGGCATATTACAGCTTTCAGGATATTTGCTATGCTTTGTGTTTGTTTGCTCGTTTGCTTTGTGGGGGGGTTGAAGTTGCAAGGGCAAAGGGCGTATATGAGGGTATAGGGAGATGAGCAGAACTGAGGTACATGGTGTGAAACTCAGAAAGAATCAATAAAAAGTTACACAAACAAACAAACAAACAACAAGGCCTTTCTCTGGACCATCAAACGCAATGGACATGCATGACATATGCATAGGTGTGATAGATCTTATGTTGGAAATTGAATTTCCTCTACTCAGTTAAAATGAAGATGTTTGAAGGGGGAAGAAAATCAGTTCTGTGAGAGTTCCCTAAGTTGATTTCACACAATGTCCCCACATCTGGGTATCCAAAATGAGACGGTATAACGAACTTCCATTGTGAGAGAAGAGTTAGACCAAGGAGATCATCATTCATGGGCCATTTTTCAGGGATCCTTTTAAAGAATGTTTTTAGTGTGGTATTCTGACCTTAGCTAGGCTGCTCAGGTTCTATGGGTAAACTGTCAGAAAAGTTTCTGCTTAATGGACTGAAGAGATAACTGAATAGTTACGATTTTTGCTGCCCCTGCAGAGGATCAGAGTTTGGTTTTCAGCTCCCACATTGGACAATTGACAATAGCTTATAACACTAGGAGATTTGGAGATCTGATACCCTTCCTGACCTCCAAAAGTAACCATACACATATGGGCATGTGTACATGCATACACACATACGTACATACATACATACATGCATACATACATACATACATACATACATATACAAACACATGCACACACAGAAACACAGAGACATATACATAGCCAGAGAGACAGAGAGAGAGAGAGAGACAGAGAGACAGAGAGAGAGAGAAAGAAAGAGAAAGGGAGAGAGAGAAAAAGAGAGAAACATTTTAATGAAGATTCTGATGTTTTAACTATTGTAAGATGTAGACTTGGTTCCTTGAAATCCTAGATTACAAATATTTGTGAGGTCATATAAACTTTTTAGAGCCATTTCCTTATTTCTTACTTGTAATGTTGGTGACAATTTATCTTTCATGTGAAAACCTTGTAGAGGCATTAAATGACCTGAGTAGTCAATGAGATGCATGTGAAAGTATGGAGGCCACCAAGCCTTCGGCTCTCATAAGTAGAGTGCTCCTTACATATTCAGGCAGTGTCAGTCCCACAAATTCCATTAGACTCCAAAACCCATGGATGCTCAGGCTCTTTTCATTATTATACATACTTATATATAACAGCATATATATTCAAATGAGTGTTTTCTTTAAAAGTTTAAATCTATCCTGTTCAACCCATATAATGTCCCTGGTATGTGCATGCTTTGAAGACTGACTATTTGGTATTGGAGAACCAATCAGTGTGTTCTTTATTTCTCCCACTGTCAACTTTCCTTAGTTCTTCATCTAGGATTGAGAGCTTTTGTGTTTTCCCTCATCCATGTTAGCATATCTCTAGCATGGTATTGTCGTTTTTAAATCATGTTGACACAGCCATGTTGATGGGACTTATTTGGGTAGCTTCTGATGGATCTTGGGGGGGGGGATCGGAAGTGGCACAGTCTCAACAAACTTGTTCTTCTGGCTCTTACAATCATTCCTTTTCATCATCTTCTGCAATGATCCCTGAGCTTATGTACAGAAGTGGTATCGTAGCTGCTAACCCCCAGTTACAGTGCATAGATCACAGGGAATACAATTCACCTGCAGTCCTTAATAACTTTTATATGCATATGGTATATTTTCTTCATATTCACTTCTTTGTTAACTCTCTTTTCCTCCTTATACTCCTACTTATCCCCACTCCCTTCCCATCCATTAACCCCATACCTTTATCTCTTTTTAAAAGTGATAATCTAGTGAGTGTATTTAAGGTTAGGTAGAAAACATACACAAAGGGTAATCTACAGGATCATGGCCAACTTCTCTGTGGCTATACCACTGAAGAAATGATCTCTACTTCTAAAGAAAATATCTTAAATTTCTAAAGCAATAATTAACAGCCTAACGTGGGAGGAATTGTTACCGCTTAGCTCTTTCCTTATCCATGACAGGTTAACCTTGTGTAGTCTTGTTCAGACAAAATTATGAAGTCAAGATGCAACCTAATTATTTCTTCACTAATGTTTGGCCACCTACCAACGGCATGAGCTTCCTTTCTCAATGTAACAGCACCTAGGGCAATCTCTCTCACATAGTCAATATCGATAGTGAAGTTTTTATGGGCAAATTAACAAACACAGAAGGCACAGTGACTTCTTGTTGATTAACAGGGTACATGTTGTATATGACTGTGTCTTTGTGACTACATGGACCGTGGCTGGTGGTCACAATCTCTCTTTCTAAAATAGAAGGACAGTTGGTTGCTTATGAAGAGATACATGTAAGAATAGCTTTACCTAAGGTGTTTCAAGAAAACACAAAGAACCACTATTCATTTATATGATAAGAGTAGAGTGAGGAAGAAATACAATCTGAGCAAATCAAACTCAAGTGGAAAAATGTTTTTGTTTTGTTTTTTTCTCTGCTGATGGGTCATGAAAAGATGGAAACAGCAGTTGCCTTACAAAGTGTGTCATTGTTGACCCTTTGAACTTCAAGTTTTACAATAATGGCCTCAAGTTTACTAAACTGGAGCTGTCTCCTAAAAATACTGATTCTCATAGGTAAACAGGAAGGGACAGAGAGTAGATTGAGAATTCACTTTCTCTCATAGATATCTCAGATTTAGCTAATTCAACAGAAAAATGTCCTGAGGCAGCTGATATCAGTAATTTATGGAAGTTTTCTTTAATATGACTTGAATATTTCAGGTGGGCTACTAGTCAAAAAATTTCCCCTTTCACCAACGTATTTCAAATGATTTAGATCCATGAGTAAGAACGTGTTCCTGACCTTGGCTCTCTGAAACAAATATGCATCATATGCATGTGTTAGTGCAAAAACTTGGCTTGTTTCTTACAGTTTTCTGTAATTTTCTTTTACATGGAACTGCCATTATGGTTCCGTTACTGTGGAACGTGAACCTTCTCTGTAGTCGGGGCACAGCTTTAGCTGCAGGTTCTAAATTCATTATGGGAACTGAAAGGGTAGAGAGTGTAGGCAAAAGAGGGGAAGTGAGTTTTGCAGTCTGTCATTCTTGCCGATATTTCCCGGGACTCCCATCATTCCTATCTGCCTGTTCTCAGACACGGGCAGACTCGGTTGCTCTGAGCCACAAATCCAACATAGATGCTTTCATAAACTACAAGTGGGGCCATCTGCCATCCTCTCAGCCATTGCTTCCTTGGGACTTGTTACCTTTCAATGATGCTAATATATGGTCTTCCCCAATTTGAGGGACAAATGAACCAGCTCTCATAATTTTATCCACTTATTTATACCCAGCATTGAGACCTCTTAGGTGGGGGATTACTGTGACTCTCCATGCCCTTGGTGATCGTCAGCAGATATCAGTCCTTGAGGGCAAAAGGAGCAGAGAAGACAGATGAGGGAGGGAGGGGTTGGAAGCCCTGTGAGTAAGTATGGTGAAGAAGACACACCAGGACCAGCTGGAGGGAGGCAGTTCAACTGTACTTGGGGTTATTTAAGGCTTATATAATTTTGGGGAGTGGAGATAGAAACATCCAGGATGGGAAAAAGTCATTAGCTGAAGGGTTAAAGTACCAAAATGTCTCAGTACCATGGAGAAGCATTTCAGAAATCTCGGGTGCTATCTGAATGGGTTATCAGGAGCAGGGGCAGACAGAAAGGGAGTTGAACCTACAACCTAACTAAGGCTACATGACATTCTGAAGATAGAGGAGTGTGTGTGAGTATGTGTGTATGTGTGTATGTGTGTGTGTGTGTGTGTGTGTGTGTGTGTGTGTGTTGAGGTGGGTATTGAACTCCCTAGAAAAGGTCAGAGAAGGGAAAGCCTTGTCAATGAAGGGAGTCCTTTATTATGCCCAGAAGGCTATCAGATCAATGGTAAGACTTTGACCTTAATTAGCAGAGTTTCCCCACAGATTATTTTCTGTGGTCTAGTTGTTTATTCCAGGATATTCTGTTCATCTATTTAAGTTTTTGCTTCCAAGAGTTTAGCTATTTTATAAACCTAGATTCAGGAAGACTTGTAGAATATTCCAGATTCAGAGAAGGATGGCATTCTAGTGTGTTTATCTACCATGTTTTTACTTGTCTCAGATGTCTGTTTTAATAGACAGTTGTAAACATCTGACAATCATCAATATCTTTGCATTGATAAGGAGGAGGGTAAAAATTACCCTACACTCAAGAACTAACCTCTGATTAAATGAACTTGTGTTTGTTGAACATTTGCATTTGTCTAATGCACATGCACATCTAGAGAAATTTGCAATCTAGTGAAAAAGAAAGACTAGGCCATAAATAACAGTAATGTAAAATCTAAAATGATTAATCTGCTCTCGTGAGCCATAAACAAAGAGCTTCGAGAGCCCTGAAAAGGTAATTAATTTTAATCAGGGGCTGGAGGGCATTAAACTGTACTGAGTCCCAGCCTACATAGAAAGCAAATGCAAACATCTCTGGGCATTTCCCTTGGCTCTCTTGAGTATGGTGGGTGACGGTAAAGGAAACTGCTTGCCCTGGTTATCCCATTCTGTGTTTTAGAGCATTCGGAGCTCCAGGTTAGGTTTTGCCAGAGCTTCTTCCTATAGGCCTTAGATAATTGTTAGAACAAGTTGAGTGCAGTGCCGTCCCTATCTATTTCTCTAAAGTGTATTGTCTAGATTTGCGACTTTTGGCTGTGATGGTGGCTGCAGTCTCTCATACTTCTACTGGCTTTTCATCTTGTTTTGTTTTGCTTTCAACTGAGAAGCCAACTATGTATTCAGTGCCACTTTGTTCTTGACTTTTTCTAATTGGATATATGTTGTTCAGAAGTTAAAAAGCTAAAAGAATAAGCGCAATGGAAAAGGAAGCCAGGGCTTCCTTTAAAAGAAATACCAAACTTAAATGTATATTACTAAGTGAAGTGATCCAATACATATACATATACATATACATATACATATACATATACATATACATATACATATACATATACATATACATATACATATACATATATATAGACAAATACAATCCTGTGTGTATGTATATGTGTGTGTATGCATATGTGCATGTGTGTGAATGTGTGTATGAGTCTGTGTGTGCATGTGTATGAGTGTACGTGTATGAGTTTGTGTATATATACATGTGTGGGTGTGTATATGTGTATGAGTGTGCATGTGTGCATGTGTGTGCTATACACAGTGCTTGATTTCAATGATGTGATATTTTGGAAGAGAAAAATCTATGAAGACAGTCAAATTACCCATGGTTGCTCCATTTCAAGGTTGGGGGAGAAAAGGTGAACAGGTAAGACACAGAGAATATTGAGGACAATGAAATTAGTGAATGGGATTATAAATGTGGTCACATGTCATCTATCCAAGCCCATAGACTGTAAACTAGCAATAGTGAACCCTAATGCAGACTATGCACTTAGAGAGGTAATGATACATAAATGTTGGTTCATCACTTGTACCAAATGTACCACTCTGGCTTGGGATGTTGATGGCTAAAGAGGCTGTTTGGGAACAGAAAGTATAGGGAAACAGAATTTTCTATTCAGTTTAGTAGGACCCCAGGACTGCTTTAGAAATTGAAGTCTATGTGGGAGGAGTTAGAAACAGGGATGTAGTTCAGTGGTAGAGGGCTTACTTAATATACACAAGGGACCAGACTTGATCCCTCATAGCACTAGCAACACTGAAAACACATGCACACATACACACACACACACACACACACACACACGCATACACTCATGCACATACATGCACACACATATAGTCATACACATACCCACACGCACATACACACACTCATAATGCATACATTCACCCACATGCACATTCACACATATACATATACTTATACACAGGCATACACACACACACTCATACATACTCTTATGCACATGCACACACAAGCGCACACACAAACACACTCTTACATACACACTTTTACACACATGAATATATACCCATACACTCATACTCATACACATACATACACTCATACACACACATGAACACACTCATATACACATACTCATACACACATATGTGTGCATACACACTCAGACACATATGTACAACCACACCTTCACATACATGCACACATGCATATACACACACATTCACACAAATGCACACACACACACACACACACACTCACACACATATGAAGAAACTCATACATTCATACTCACACACATGCACACTCATGCACATTCATACACTCATTCATATACACATGTTTTATATTTTTTTCTAAACTCCTCCTGGCTCTTTTGATTCTCCAGGACTACTTCCTTTATCTGTTACCCTTGGTCTATATGTAAAAGCAAAATATAAATAAATAAATTATGCACCATCTTTTATTTCTTGTGATAAGCATTTGAATTGTGCCTTGATGCTCAACTTCAAAGGGACATAGCTCAGATATAGAAAGGGCAGAAGGAAAAGAAATAAAGCAATAAAGGAACTATCATTAGCAATTGCTGTGAGCCATTTCAATGTTCCCTGTTTGTGTTATCAATCAAAGAAAAACTCTGAGAGTATTCTGGCTTATGTAAGATCACATAAAATGTGTGTTTATAATGATGAGAAAAGATAGTCTGTCTCCTCTCCAATCACCATGGTAACCTCTAAAAGAAAAGATTGTGTCTGATTAGGTTGCCCTTCTCTGGAAGAATTGACCAGAAAAGGGGAAAAAAAAAAAACTCTTTGAAAAGTTTAAAGCAGAGAGTAAGATGAGGCTGGGCTCCTTTCCTTTTGGCTTCTCCCTGACTCCCCAAACAATAGCGAGTCAGCCTAGTTTTGTTCCTAGTTATACAGAGAGTGGTCCTCTTGCCTCATGAAGAATAGAACTCATGTCCATTCTAGGTGAGTATTGCCTGAACACCTCTTCATCAGAATTCCAGAGATTCTTGTGATTGCTGATGAGGGAGGGTATCAAGAAGCACCCCTCAAAAGAAGAATAAACAATTAGAAAAAAATGGCTAGGTCTGTTCGGAGTAAGCACTGACAGAATTGACAGGGAATTCAGGCTCAATCATGCCATTCTAAGAAGGTTCTGGAGGCAGGACAACCCCAAGAAGGCGGGCACAGTGAAGGAGCAGGGCAATAATTCCTCACCTGGATTATTGGTGCTGACATGAAATTCCTGTTCCTTTTTTCTTTTTATTTTGTTTTGTCCTGAAATTTCTTTGCAATGATAAATTTCTATATTCTCTGCAATTATAAAATCCGTGCTCAAACTTGTCCCCCCCCAACATTTTTATTGCTAAATCTAGTGCCTATCAAATATAGTGTAAATCAATTGTTCTGTCCCTCTGATCTCATTTCCTAAATAATACAGTACCTAGGTGTACTGAGGCTTACTAATAGGAAGAGGATTACCAAGGAGAAGAGATAATATCTCCATTCCTATGTAACTGAGACAGTAAATGTTTACTGGACACAATGGTCTCTGGGGATGGGCTTAGACAGAATGCATGTAACTTCTGCCAAACATTTGCTAACCCTTTGATGCCTAATAAACCTGAAAGCTGAGCACTATCAAATTTCATCGAAATCCCTTACATGACAATAATGAGGTCATGTTACCAACTTTACACAGGACCAAAAAAAAAAGTCTTTGCATTTGAATAAATGATGACAGATAAAGAAACTAGATTGTGTTTTGTGATTACTGTAACAAATTTAGAAACCTAAAACTACACAGACTCTATGGAGAGGTAGAGTTCCACAAAAGCCTGTGGTGTTCGTTCTCCAGCTTCACTGAAGCAAAGGTTATCAAGTCTCATAGAGTAAGTACCAGGTTAAAAAAGAATTAATGGATCCATCCAATATTTTTGAGACTAAAACGTACAACTGAAATATTCTCTTAGAAAATGAGTATCTCATATGTATGTAGTAACAATTAAAGAAAAGAGAGGCCATCAATTTGAAAAAAAGACCAAGAAGAGTGGAATTATCTGGGAGGTAGGTTTAAAGGGCAGAAAGGTAAGTGAGGGATGATGGGATTATATTGTAATCTACTTTATGTAGGGTACAGATATGAGTACACGTGGCTATCCAAAAACAACCTTAGGTGTGACCCTTAGAAACATTGTTCACCAGCTCTGAGAAAGGATTCATTGACTTAGAGCTGTCATCTGGGGCAGAATAACAACCAGTGAGCTCCAGCAATCCTCCTGTCTCTGCCCTCCCCTCCCCGCCCCCCAGCTCCCAGTATTGGGATTATAAGTACCAACCACCATATCTGCCATTTTTATACATGTTCTGGGAATTGAAATCAAGTCCCCTTGCTTTTTAGGCCAGTGGCTTCACACCTTTGAGCCATCCTCCCAGTCCCCATAAGTTCTTGCATGATCATGTGACGAACACATGTTACTTATGTACTAGATATATTTAGATGCTAGTTTTACAAGAACTTAACTGATTTCCAGAAAAACTCCGTTAACTGTTTAGTCACATAATCAAATCAAAGATGACTGGGCAGAGACACAGGTAAAGTTAAGAATCCTGCAGAGGCTGAAACAACTGGCAAAAAGCAATGTCTTAGAAGGTCTGATTTCGGGGGTCTGCTCTATTTAACAGCAAACCATACTACAAAGCAGTGTTATCAGTAATGTATATGATGCACTGAACCTATGGTGACTAAAAGGATGTATACACACACATATGTATAAGCACACATCTACGTACAGCTATTCCTCATTATCTGGAGATTTATCTACTTGCTAAAGTCTGTGACTTCGTAAACCAATACTGGGGGCAAAAAGTTCTAGGTGGAGTGATGCACTACTGCATTTTAGCAACTCTTTTATAAATGAATGTCCTTTTCGTGAGCTATGAAGTGCTGGATTTTCCCCCATTTTTCTTGTTTCTCCTTGATAATTTTCTTCTTTAAAACATTTTTTCTGAGCCAAGTGTGAATCTGCTGTCTAGTATTCCTCCATGCATGAATATTGCTACGTGCCTTGCCAAGAAAACGTGTGACAGAAGAGCTTTGTCCAGGCATGAATTATAATGCCATTGACTGTGAGCTCGATGTGAATGAATCATAAGTAAAATGTCTTTGCACATAGAATAAGATTATATATTGATCAGTAGACAAGAGGCTTACAGAAACCTACTTTTGTGTCCCCCCATAGGAACAGTACTACAATAGACACAAAACTCAATTTGGTGATCACAAACAACCTGTAGAGCATGGTTCCTAAAGTCAAGAGAATCAAATATACACGCATAATGTGCTTTGAATAAGAATGGCCACATAGGCTCGTATATTTGAATGCTTGGGAGGGGGCACTATTTGGAAGAGTTAGTGGAAGAAGTGTGTCATGGGGATGGCCTTTGAGGTTTCAGAAGCCCAAGCCAAAACTAGAGTCTCTCCCTCTTCCTGCTGCCTATAGACCAGATGTATAACTCTCAACTTCTCCAGCTCCATGTCTTCCTGCACACCAGCTTCCTGCTATAATGGCAGTTCAGATTAAAGAAAACCCAATTAAATGTTTTCTTTTATAAGAGTTGCTGTGGTCATGGTGTCTCTTCACGGCAATGGAACACTGACTAAGTACATAATGTATATTCTTATTTATATGTATATTGTGTCAGGAAATATTTTTAATTCTTTATTTTACTTTTGAGATTATAATATAATTACCTCCTTTCCTCCTTTCCTTACTTCCTCCAAACCTTCCCGAAGACCCAAGCCTTTGTGTCTTTAAATTCCATGGGCTCTTTATTCATCAATTATGTGCCTGCTTATAAGTCACCTTTTATGCCCTTTATACATTTTATTATTTTCTTATTTGACTGGAGAAAGAGACAAATATTTTAATTTTACCAGAGGAAATGGACTACCAGTGAATAAGCAGCAACCTGACATCCAGCCCTCTATATTCTCAGTATACAAGATGATGGCTATCTCAATACATCCACTGTTTTCAGGAAAGACACTTGAACAGGGTTAAGACGTTTTGTTTGCTTGTTTGCTTTAGGGAAATTATACATACTGATACTGGCACTGGATGAATACAGAGGTGTTGTGCATTTAGAGTTCCTGATAGTAATGGCTTCTAGTACTGGTGTATTTCAATTAGACTGCTCCCCTCATGTCTCTGAGACTGAGTTGTAATACCCACTGATTTCCTCTAGAGGGAGAACGGAGCAGCAATCCACAAGAACACTGTTTATGGAAAACTGGGTCAATTAGAGTAATCCTGGAGATTTTTTTACATGACAGAAAAACACGAGTTTGTCAAGAGTTCCGTACACCAAAACACGGAAGAGTTACTTGCAATAAGTAGGCTTCTCTATGTAATCGAGTCGCCCTTTGTAATGTATAGGAATGTGGCCTCAGTTTGCTTTCAAATAGTAGGGGAAAAAAATTGGGGCACACACATCATTTCACTCACTTTACCCGCTCTAAGTTATAAAGATGTCTCCATTATTTTACAAATGATAAGCTCATTAAAAATGTTTGCAAAGCTGTGCATTTGACTTGCCGTCTTTATGAGCCCCCTGCTAGAGCATACATGCAAGAACCATAAATGAAGAGGGCAATCTGCAGAATGAGCTATTCAGTACATAGAGACACTGCCTAGTACCTCACATCATGAGGACCATCCCTTCCCTCCTCTCTGTACCATCTTCCGGGGATAGCCAGCATTTGGCTGACACGATTCAATCCTTTTAAGCTTCAGAGACTTGATTAAAAAAAAAAATCATCCATGTTTTAAGTATTTGTGTGGCTTGTCTGGAAGCTGCCATCAATGGTAGCCACCCAACTACTACAGATCCTGAAGGAATAAGCACAAAGGGAACCAAGATCAGCAGCTCCAGGAAAAAAGACTTCTATGATACAGCAATGGGGATAGGAAATCCTCCTGTTCATCGAAGTGATACCCAGATCCCCACCCCCACCTTGATGATACAGTGATATCATTGGTCAGCAGCACTGGCCTATTTTCTGTACTGCTTATGGTGAATTGGACTGGATGAAAATAAACATCTTATATAACAGGCAGGCTGTGCTTCCTGCCTTTTGCTCCCTACCCAAGGAGATTTTCCCAGTGTGAATTCTGCCTGTACAATTAACATTGGCCAAATTTCAGTTGAAAAAAAAAATCTGTTAGGGTTTTTAAGCAGATTAACAAATAGAGCCCATGGATGCTGTCTCCTATTCCTTCTCCTTTACATACATGAACACACACACACACACACACACACACACACACACACACACACACACGAGAGAGAGAGAGAGAGAGAGAGAGAGAGAGAGAGAGAGAGAGAGAATCTCTGTATCTGCCTCCCAAAAGAGAGAGAGAGAGAGAATCTCTGTGTCTGCCTCCCACCATTCGCCTCCAGCCCCCCTGCAATCAAAACAGCTTTGTATCAAAAAACAAGAAAAGCAAGCAAGCTAAATTGAAATTGGTCTTGGAACAGTTGAAACAAAATAAAAGATTGCAGATTAGAGCTATTGTCCCATCCCAGAGATACAAAGCAGACCCCCCTCTGTGCTTATTTTCTCAGCATTGAAACAGGCAAACCAAAGATTATGAAAGGATGCATCCTGCCCCGAGTAGCCTTCAGCATCAAGAAGAGCACAACCCCAGAACCAGACATGTGCAATTGTGATTTGTAATGATTAACCAAGACTCCCTGAGCTTTGTCTCATAAATCTTGCTTTGTGTGGAACGGTTTATGAATCCTTGAACTTGAGCATTTTATTGTAGAGGCTGCTTCTGAAGAAATTATGTACAAATGAGCCTTCAGTATGATTTTGCTGATTCCAGTACAATAAGTCAGAGACAACCGAGAGCTACGGGGAGGGGAAGGGGAGGGGGGGAATGGTTGAACAGCCTAGTGGAGACTCATTTGAAATCAGCAAAGTGATGCTATGTTGGGAAGGAGGAGGTTAACTGACCTAGTGGACTTTGTTCGTGAAATCATTGTGCAGTCTTGATTCAGTCAGTATTTGAACATCATGTGTATGCCTAGCACATGGCAAATACCAAAATAATCTGAATAACATGGAATTGAACTTGGCATTTGAGGATTTTTTTTCACTGAAGTAATAATTTTTAGTCCAACATAGATAGGAACATTCTTAGGAGCGAATTCAAGGGGTAGATGATAAATTAAAAGGGTCAGAAAGATTGCACTTGGCACAGGACCAGAAAATCTACTGCGTGATTGTATCTTCTAGAAGCTTCATACATGATACACCAACAGAATGACTGCCCAAACAAAGCCTGAATGAGGTCAATGCCCAGAGATATGGTACAGTAGAAGAGGGAAATCTCACAGAGACACATATTACCACTAGTCAAAAAAAAAAAAAATTTACAGGCTACTAAGGAATTTTCAAAGTGGTAGAATCAATCATTCCCAAGGATGGGGATAACTCCTAAAGGGTTATCCAATACTGAACAGCTGTCCTTGAAATCACATACATGCATGTAACAGTAAATAGACCTGGCAGGTTGATTTATACATTTATGGCTATGTGTAACAATTTTTAAAGAAGCCGTACATTTTAGAAGGAGGGAGCGCACTAGAGGAGTTGGAAGGAAGGGGAAAGAGGAAATGAAACAAATATATCTTAATAAAAATAAATAAATAAATAAACCACTCCTTCCTGTCTGGGGAAAAAAAGATTACAGAGTGCCCATCCTAAGCAGGAGCCATTTTGAAGAGACTAAATGTGACTCTCTATGGTCTCTATTCATTGCTGTGTAGTCAACATATTTGGTCAAGAAAGTCAGTCCTGTGCAAATGTATACCACACTTTTTATCCATATGGAGACTCATGCCTGAATTCAAAGGTTAACTCACTGTTAAACAACATACACTAGTGTAGCACATGCATCTTTCTTTCATATACACCCATGACATCTGCCTTTCTGAAGGTAAAGGGTCCATGTTCATACTCTGGTCTGCAAATTCAGAGAGATGATGTAGCAGTCAAGGTTCAGATTTAAGTGTCACCTTCAGTTTTTCTACCCATAAGAAGCTAAATAATATGTTAGACTTCTCTCTTTTTTCATCTTTAGTATGAAGATAATAATGCTTTTTTATTTATTAAAATATTTTATTTATTGACATTTCAAAAGTGGCCCTCCCTTTCCAGTCTCTTTTCCCAGAATTCTTCATCCCACCTTACCCCTGCCCACCACTGAAAGGGTGCTCCCTGCCCACCCACCTCTACCAGTATCCCTCTCCCCTGGGGTATCAAGTTATCACAGGATATCACATCCTCTCCCACTGAGGCCATAAATGGCAGTCCTCTGCTACACAAGATCCTGCCTGGCGCCTCAAACCAGCGCGTGTATGCTCCATGGTTGGTGGCTTAGTCTCTGGAAGCTCTGGGGGCAAGGGCAGGGGTGGGGTTCCAAGTTAGGTGACACTGTTGTTTTTCCTATCAGGTTGCAATCCCCTTCAGCTCCTTCAGTCCTTCCTCTAACTCTTCCCTGTTGGTTCCTGACCTCAATCCAGTGGTTGGCTAAGTATCTGCATTTGTCTCAGCCAATGGTAGAGCCTCTCAGAGGACAGTTATGCCATGTCGTGTCTGGACACACAATATGACCTCAGTAATAGTGTCAGGGTTTGGTGTGCATACATGGAATAGATTCCAAGTTGGGCTAATCACTGGGTGGCCTTTCTTTCAGTCTCTGTTCCATTTTTTTCTCTGCATTTCTTTTAGACAGGTTAAAGATTTTTGAAGATGGGTCCCCTGCCTCAACTGGGAGCCACTTATCAGTGAGTACATACCATGCATGTCTTTTGGGGTCAGAATACCTCACTCAAGATATTTTCTAGTTCCATCCATTTGCCTGAAAAATTCATGATACTCTCATTTTTAATAGCTGAATAGTATTCCATAAATGAACCATATTTTCTGTATCCATTCTTCAAATAGCCTCTGGCTTTTACATATAAGGCTGCTATGAACATAGTAGAGCACTTGTCTCTGTGATATGGTGGAAAATCTTTTGGGTATATGCCAAGGAGTGGTTCAATACCCTTAATCATCAAGGAAATGCAAGTCAAAATCACCCTGAGATTCCACTTTCCACTAATCAGGATAGCTAAGATCAAAAACTCAAGGGACAGTACATTCTGGAGAACGAGGAACACTCCTCCATTGCTGGTATGATTGCAAACTGGGACAACTACTCTGGAAATCAATCTGGTGCTTCTTCAGAAAATTGGAAATATCTCTACCTGAAGACCCAGACAATGATGCTTTTAAAATATTTTTGTCTTATTGACAGTATCTTTTGCCTTACAGAAGCTTTGCAACTTTATGAGGTCCCATTTGTCAATTCTTGATCTTAGAGCACAAGCCATTGCTGTTCTATTCAGGAATTTTTCCCCAGTGCCCAGATCTTCGAGGCTTTTCCCCACTTTCTCCTCTATAAGTTTCAGTGTCTCTGGTTTTATGTGGAGTTACTTAAACCACTTAGACTTGACCTTAGTACAAGGAGATAAGAATGGATCAATTCCCATTCTTCTACATGATAACAGCCAGTTGTGCCAGCACCATTTGTTGAAAATGCTGTCTTTTTTCCACTGGATGGTTTTAGCTCCCTTGTCAAAGATCAGGTGACTATTGTTGGTGGGGTTTCAAGCTTGTTCGACCACTCTGGAAATCAGTATGGCGGTTTCTCAGAAAATTGGACATAGTACTTCCAGAGGATCATGAAATACTGCTCCTGGGCATATATCCAGAAGATGTTCCAACTGGTAATAAGGACACATGCTCCACTATGTTCATAGCAGCCTTATTTATAATAGCCAGAATCTGGTAAGAACCCAGGTGTCCCTCAACAGAGGAATGGATACAGAAATTATGGTACATTTACACAATGGAGTACTACACAGCTATTAAAAACAATGAATTTATGAAATTCCTAGGCAAATGGATGGATCTGGAGGGTATCATCCTGAGTGAGGTAACTCAATCACAAAAGAACTCACATAATATGTACTTACTGATAAGTGGATATTAGCCCAGAAACATAGATAACCCAAGATACAATTTGCTAAACACATGAAACTCAAGAAGAATGAAGATCAAAGGGTGGACAATTCACCCCTTCCTAGAGTTAGGAACAAAGCACACATTGAAGGAGTTACAGAGATCAAGTGTGGAGCTGAAACAAAAGTGACTGCTGCAGCCAGGGATCCATCCCATAATCAGCCACCAAACACAGACACTATTGCATACGCCAGCAAGATATTGCTGAAAGGGCCCTGATATAGCTGTCTCATGTGAGGCTATACCAATGCCTAGCAAACACAGAAGTGGATGCTCACAGTCAGCTATTAGATGGAAGACAGGGTTCCCAAGGAAGGAGCTAGAGAAAGTACCCAAGGAACTGAAGGGGTCTCCACCCCTATAGGTGGAAGAACAATATGAACTAACTAGTACCCCCAGAGCTCATGTCTCTAGCTGCATATGTAGCAGAAGATGGCCTAGTTGGCCATCATTGGGAAGAGAGGCCCCTTGGTTATGCAAACTTTATATGCCCCAATACAGAGGAACGCCAGGGCCAAGATGTGGAAGTGGGTGGGTAGGGGAGTAGGGCAGGGGATGCGGGAGGGTTTAGGGAACTTTCTGGATAACATTTGAAATGTGAATGAAGAAAATATCTAATAAAAATTGAAAAAAAAGAAAAAAGTGTTTTTAGGACAAAGGTAAGATTTCTAGTGGAATTTAGGACAAATGCCTGAACATATATGTGTGCATATGTTGTATATATGGGACTTTGAATAATGAAAATCAAAATGTATTCATTTTGTAATTTCACAGAAAAAGATAAAGATTGAAATGTTTAGCATTTCCCAAATAAGAGAAAAAGCTTTTTGACTTTCTATAATAACTATTTGTTTACAAGCTTAAGAAATGATGAAGACTATCTCACTCTTTCTTGTGCAAATACAGCTATTTGCAGAGTGTACAGTGTTGAAATTAATTTTCAGTTGTTGAATCCAACAAATATTTTGTGTTTAACAATACAAAAGGGAAATAAAAAATCTTTTAGTGTTCCTTATTGTCAAACAGATTTTAGAAGTGCTAAGAAAAGATAAACTGAAAAGCAACAATAAGGCATTTAGAAATTACATAAGACTGAAGTTTTGCAAGCACTAAGCGGAAATGTCAGTTAATTTAAAAGTTAATGTTTTTACATGCATTTCAAGGGTGGAGAAATATTTATGTATGAAAAAATCTGTAGAATTATGCTTTCTTTGAGGGTTTAACAAATATTTTGAAGTATTTTTCACATTAAGGAAGCCAAACCTTAGGCTCTTAATTGATAATTTAAAAGAAACAAAATGATAAATATCTTCAAATGGATATGATTATAAATAGTACATATCTTTATGCAGCGGTAACTTAGAGAATAGATTGTTATATGTATTTCTGTAAACTAAGAATGTTGAATCCTGGTGCTCTTTATGAGCTTTGAATCACCACTGCTAACCTCCCGAAAGTTTGCTGGCTTTGTGGTTTAGAAATAGTCGCTATTTCTAAGTAAATTTGAGATGAAGGAAATTTATGTTTCATGGATTCTGGATAGGGAAGCAGCAGCTTTTATGTCTCTGTGTAAAACCCAGATGCCGGCTTCTTTTTTTATTAAATTTTATAATGTATCTATCATAGCTCCCTAATTAAAGTCACACATGTATGATTCATGTTTGGAAACTCAATTGCTTTCCACTTTCCCTAATTTACCATATATTATGTATTGAAATGGTCTTCTTCCAAGCAGCTTTGTGTGCAATGAAACAGTATCACCATGATTGTTTTGCTCATTCGTTAAATCTGGGCATTCATAATGCTGAAGGGTTAAAAGTAAGAGTTATGTATTTTCTAAATACCTATTCAACTGTGTGGCTGAAACGTTGTTTTATTTTCTTATGCTTACAGAAAGCTTGCATTTAAAATTTATTCAAGAAATACAAATATTTAAATATCTACTCAGTTCCTTTTACACATATGGAGTTATGTCTGGAACTAAGCTGAGAAGGAGCTCTGCTCAAATTCACATTCTGGATGAACACACATGAAAACTCTCTTTAAAAATGAGTAATAGAATTCTGAGACTTGAAGATCCGTATCCATTCTAGCAAGCAGTATAGCCTCAGCTCAAATGCTAACTGAGCCTGAACTCTGCCCGGGTGAACTTCTATGGCCAAAAAAATTACAATTCTTATGGGACTTTCCATTGATTTAGAGAATAGGAATACACAATGCCTATTGTCACACTGGAAAGCAACCTATGCTATGATGAGGAAGAGCTCTGTAAATGACCAGAAAGGGAAATGTGAGTTCATGGAGTAGATTGGTCATGGACCTAACCTGTGTCAACAATGTGAGGCCCACCTGAGTGTCTTTCCACCACAGAAATTAAAATGGAGACGATCTGGGAGGAGTTGTGGGAGGGGGAAAACATGATCAAATATATTCTATGTCTGAATCTAGCTGCATTTAATTTCATTGAAGGTTTTGCCTTTTTGCCACTAACTTAGAAATAAGACAAAGTATCCACTCATGATTATGGTGTGTTAAGTAAGATCCTCATTTTGTAAATGAATTGTTCCATATGAGCCAGGGACAAGCAGGACAAGCAAATGTACAACCCTATCCCCCGAGGAACCCAGACCCATCCCCAAGGTGATTATGTTCCAGCAGAGAATGAGGTCAACACATTTCAAGGCTCTTTAGAGGTCATTATGTATTTTGTAATTGAGTAGATATTAGAACACAAAATTGCATTTCTCATTTGTCTCCCCTTAAGCTTCTGCATTTTTGAGCCTGGGACTTAGCACCTCTGGGCTGCATTTAGCTGTCTCTCTGTTTCCATACCACAGCTTAGCTCTCATCTCACCTCCTGTTTAATTTATTAACTCGTCTTCATTATTTTTCAAAATAGTTGCTAACTTTTCACTCATAAGTTCCTTGGGCATGCTTGAAAATTTTTCTCAGTCATCTTTGTTTTCCTCTGTCCAGGAAGAATTAAACTAATACTGATTTTTTTAACAGTCCCACATCTAATAATTATCTTCATCTCTACCTCACACAAATTCTAATTTGAGACATAAGACAAAAATATGCATATGGAAAACCAAGTCACTTTTGCATCACTAAATATTAAGAACATTGTAACCTCATGTATCAGATGTCTTGCATATCAAATATGTACATTATGATTCATAACAGTAGCAAAATTACAATCATGAAGTAGTAACAAAATAATTTTATGGCCAGGGGTCATTCATTACAACATGATGAACTGTCTTAAAGGGGGACAGCATTGGGAAGGTTGAGAACCACTGGTTAAGAAAGGGAATGAAGCTTTAGATGGAAAAACATTAGAGTGGCTTCCTCAGCCATCAGTTCCTGGATCCATTCACCACATTTGAACACTATGGCCTTGACCATGTTGCTATCCACAGACACTGTAAAGTTTGATCAGAAGGCCCTCTACCAAGTTTGGCCATTGGTTCCCTCTTTCTTCCTGTTTCCAATTGTTATATTGTACAACATAACGTGGTAGGAGTTCACCCAACAAAATTAAAGACCAATATTAATATACTCATATTAAAAGCTATAAAAACTCTCCCTTAAAATAATCACTATATGCAGATGCCCATGTATCATGATTGTAGCTCAATGTCACTCTTTAATTTCCAGAGTAGTTAGATGAAAAGAACATTCAAGCTGTATTCTTCAATAAACCAAATTCAAATAGAAAGAAAGGCCCACATGAAATAAGACTTCACAGAAAGAGAAGTTCTTATCCTTCTCTCTGTCTTGAGAAAGTCTCTGTGCCTGGTTACATGCAATCAGATCTAGGATTCCAGCTTAGGCTATTCTGATTGCTTGAATGGACATAGCTCTCCTGCACCTCAAAGTTTTGTGCCTAAGTTTCTAAGTGACAGGTTTTCATTTATTATTCATTTTTATCATTGAGACATAGTTTATAAGTAAAGAAATTTATAGAACCTTACTCTACCATTCAACCAGATTTAGTAACTGTATACACACAAATCTTTAGTAAGAGTTAGATCTTTCTGGAATTCTTTAATCTCAGTGTGCCATTTCCTTGTGGATCCCTCCCCATTTGGAGGCAACTGTCATTTTGGTTCCTCCCACCATGCATCAATATCTGACCTAGAAATACACATATGCATGATTATAGCATTTAAAATCTCCAGTGGCCTTGTCTACTCACTCAGCAGGGTATCTGGAAATTGCTCTGTGGTTTTGATCATATTAGTATTTCATTCCTTTGTATTTCTGAGTGATGATCTACTACATAAATACATAATAGTTTGCTTGTCTGATCTTATGTTGTTCTTCTATTGATGAAAACGAGTGTTCTTTCTACACTTTTGAATATGTATGTGCATATGCACGTTCAATTATTCCTTTGGAGATGTTTCTGTTGGATGAATGCTTGAGATTATGCTGGGTCATGAGACAGAAGAACATTTAATTTCATAAGAAACTATCAAATATGCTTCCACAGTACATGTGCCATTTAATGTTCCCATGGCAACGACTCTTTACCATCATAATGTGACAGCCTTTTTCATTTTCCTCTGCACAGTAATATCTCACTCTGATTTTTTGTTTCCTTGTAATATGATGAAGATATCTACTATTATTAAAGCCCTACCATCACACTAATTTGTTTTGAATAATACAGCTCCAATACCTAGAACAGATTTTACTTTGGGGGAAAATTATGAATAAATGCTACTCAGCACTATTTTAAGAACAGGACAGAATCCCTTAGTATTTGAGTAAACGGGAAGGCAGGTATAAAAAATTGGTTTGTTTGTAGTATTTTCAATTGTATTTGATGAATGTGGATGTCTTGTTTGCTTGTACATATGTGTACTATTTGCCTAGCAAATACTCAACAGGGCCAGAAGAGCACATTGAATACCCTGGAACTAGATGAACAGATAACTGTGAGCTTTCATTTAGTTTCTAGGAACTTATGTCCTCTGGAAGAACAGCCAGTACCCCTAAATTCTGAGTAACCCTTTAATCCACTGGCTTGTTTGTAGTTTTTGTTAGGATACCAGTCTTATCTACATATTATTCACCATTTCTGGACTTAACAGGAAGAAGCCTACCAGATGGAATTCAGCATATGCCTTAACACTGGTTATTTGAAAAGGGATGCCAGATTTATATAAGCATTGTTTAATTTTAAAATTATCTTAAATTTTTGTTTTATTAATGACATCTTCCAGACATGGGTTAAAAGGCCACCTTGTTTAAACATGATAAACATGAATAAAGTAAGAACAACATCAAAAGAGTATATGTGCCTCAAGCCTAAAAATGGAACTTCCATCCCTATGCATAATATGAAACCCAGCTATTTGGCCCCAGCCACCCAAAAGAGAAAGTAGAAGGCAATGTCATGCTGTGGGTTTGAATGGAGAGAACCTGAACTGAAAATGCAGCTGGAAAGGTTTCCTGCTCACAAATGATCACCTAGACAATCTGCTCTTCTATCAGTCATAGAAGGGACCAACTACAAGCCTACTGGCAACAGAACTTGGCAGTGTTGTACACATGGTTCTGGTTTTGCATGCATGTACTATGTAATGGTCATACAGGGTCACAGAGGCTTGTACCAAGTTTTCAAAAATTCTACCAAGGCCAGGCAATTTGTGGCAAGGTTGAATTCTCTGAAAGGTGGCCCTGAGAGGCAATTGTGTAATACCAAACTGGGATGTTTGGAATGCCAGGACTGCATCCCAAGCTAGAAGCTATGTGTACTGCAAGTGACAGAGGTGGAGGAGTGGAGCTACTCAACTGCATTGGACACAGTTTATGGCACCCAATACCCAGGTACCTGACATGATGCTGCTGAATTTTTTGTTTGCCTTGTTAGGTTTCACACATGCTTCTGATTGTCCTTTCCTTACTATACTTCTATTCCTTTTCTGGGAATGGGGATGTTTATTCTGAGGTACTGTATATTGAAAGTGTGTTATTTTATTTTATTTTATTTTATTGGGGCTTCTATGTGAGAGGCTGTTTTCAATCTCAAAATAAACATCATAAACATCGCACTTTTGATTGTGTTTTAAACTGTTAACCTTTTGGAGACTTTGAGAAACTAAACGCATTTTTCGTTATGAGATGAACATGAGATTTAGGCATCAGGAGTTAAGTGATTATCTTTAGAATCGTGTTACATTCATTTAATTATTTTGTGAAGGTAGAGTTACATCACAGGGCATAGGTAAAGGACAGCTTGCAGGAGTTGTTTCATTCTGCCATGCTTCTTCATAGGATGGTATGCAGATCAACAGGATTGGGAGCTAGCATCCTTACCTACTTTAACCTAGGGAAACAACTCACTAGACTGAGGAACTAATGTCTAGGAAATGTGGGGAGATGTTATAGCTGAAATTCAGTCCAGGTTCTTGATTGTGATTCCCAAAGCTCCCCCAATAGTCAGGATCTAAGGATTCACTGACCTGCAAAGGACTTTGTGAAGACCTAATAGACTCAGATGATGGTAGAATGCACAGGCTGCTTCAATACAGGTTCTCCAAGGGAAGGATCAACTAGTATCTACCATGGATTTGAGCTTTTCAGTGATTTTTTTTTCCACAATTCAGTTATGTTCTTTGGACAAGGTGTCTATCTGAAGTTTAGCAGAGATAGCTGCCCCTGCCATTTTAACTCTCTCAACATTTGGGAGAACTTCTCCAACTACTAGGAAACTTGTTGCTCAGAAATAGAGGCTGGTTGTGGGTCTCTACAACCTTCTTTCTGAGAATCAGACTCTGGTTCAAATGGCATCCTTTAGGTCTCAGTTGAAGATACTATTACTCTGGATAGAGATTTGAATCGATATATACAGTAGCTGAGAAAGATTCCAGGCTATCAGGTCCTTCACTAATTGAAGCCACTCACAGAGGGAGAAGGTGGAATGATGTGAGGTCTAATAGCAACCTGCCAAGGTTCTGGTTTAATGTCATGGGTTCAGCTGCCAACTTGTCAGGGTACACTTTTAATGGTTAATCTTCATTGTTAGCTTGGGTGGATATAGAACCATGGAGGATACGCACTGTTGTAATTTTTAGAGTGTGTCCAGAGGAGTTTAACTAGTAAAGGATTTTAGTATGGATTGCATGGGCTGTGGGAAAAATAGAAAGCTAGTGGATCATGAGCCATCAGCTGCATCATCCTGCTTCCTGTTCCACTGAGATGGATGCTTGGATGATGAATCACAGCTTAGCTGTTTCTGCTCCCATACCTTACTCATGATGATAGAGTGTAACCTCAAGTCATAGACTAAAACAAATCCTTCCTTAAGTTGCTTCTCCCCATCCCACCTTACCTCACCCTCACCCTCTGCCTCCACCTCCGCCTCTGTTTCCATCTCTACCTCTATCTCTCTCAAACAAAAAGCGTTTAGTGCCATCTTGGATGATGAAAATACAGTCTGGATCTAGCTAGTCATTGCTACCCACCCACCTTAGTCTAGCCTAGAATATCAGATGCAATAATACCTACACAGAACTCTGCACTGACCTCACAAACCTGCCTTTGAGAACTAAAACCACCATCATTTCACCAGCTCCACTTGTTTGGATTCCTCAGATACCATCTGAAACTCCTCAGTCCTGTACACAGCTGCACACATGCATCTTCAGCACCTGCGTGCTTTCTGTGCTCCAGTTGTGGCTGTAATGCTTATGCTGGGAAGCATCTTTGCTTAGAATTCTGCCTTACTAGGAACATTTCACTCGGATAAGGCTGATTGAGATCTGAGATAATGTACCAAAGACAATATAGCACTAACTTAAAGCTTTAAGGTTTTGGTAAAGCCACAGAAGTGTTAAGAATATTTGTACAATCATTTCAAAGCCACTAGTATCAAAATATCCTACTCTGAGTTCAAATTCAAATCCCCAAACCACACAATGTAGTCATATCAATTACGCCTTTATTCAATATATATTTACTACACCACCAACTTAATTTTTAAATGTTTCCTGACAACATAGAGATAAATCCAAGAATCTTAATGCTAATTTTTAATTGACTAGTTAAAAGAGAAAGAAATTAGAAAAAAATTTCCTGTAGTTGTAAAGTAGCTGCAGTTCTTAGACCCAGTGTTGAGGGAAACAAACTCAAGCATATAAAGACCTATAAGAGGAAGAAGGGGTCAGCTATGGCCAAGCACACCAATACATTCTTCCCAGATTTACTAATCAGTTAACTACCCATTACTCTTGATACTCTGTGATAGGCATGTTAGAAAACCCTGAAAGTTATAGAGTATAGAAGAGTTATACTTTAGTACAGAAGTAGGCATCTTCAAAAGGGAGTTCCTATACTCATAAAAACAATAACAGTGTCTTTGTTTCCAACTCTCTTATTCTTCCTACACTCAGAAGATTTATCTCCAACTACCCATTGGATATCTTCCCTTGAACATACCAGGAACATCTTCAAAGCTTTGCAGAAACTTTTCTTTCTGACTCCTTTATTCTCACAGTTATCTTGTAGCCTTGAACACTGAGGACCACCCATAAACCTTCTTATTCTGAAAACACTCCTCTTGTTCTGAATCCCCTTGTTAGAATATTTACCATCTTCTTAAAAATGGCACAATCCTCTTAGTGAACTTTCTACCTCAAAGCTTCATATGACCTAGACTTACTTTCCCTAATCAGAGTTCTAGTCTTCTGATGATTTTATATCCAAATAATTAATGGCTTCCAAACAGGTAGTTGCCTAAGTTTCATCCCATAAATCCTCAGATGACTGACAGATTTATATCCTTACAACATAGCTCTAATCATATGTTTTGTGTGTCTAAATCTTTAATGACTTCATGAGCACAAATATATGTCGCATTTTGTGTATATTTGCATTCATAAATTTTGTTTCTCGTGATTTTATTTATTTATTTTTTATTTGTTTATTTATTTATCCTAGCTTTATTTATTTTATAGAGTTTGAATGAAAAAAAAAAACCTCAGGGCAAGCAAGTTATAAATCTCAGCCTCTGCCCAGCTGAAGAGAATAAAGACAAGAAGGAGAAATATGTCATGTCCTTTGAGTTAAGTCATCATGGAGATCAGATAAATGGCAGCAATCAGCCATAAATTGAAGGGATACATAGGGTATCCAACCTGGTTTCTCAACTCCTCTCACTACACTCTTTTCACAAGCATGAACAGGCTAAAGAGTCTCTGCTTCAGATCTGTGAACTAAGAAAGCATTTAAACTGACCAGCATCTAAACAAGAGAGAGAGAGACAGAGAGAGACAGAGAGAGAGAGAGAGAGAGAGAGAGAGAGAGAGAGAGAGAGAGAGAGAGAGAGAGAAATCTTTACTAGCCAGGACTGAGTGGTAAGGCCAACAGAACCTCATGGTACCCATGATGGTTTATACATTCTTGGGCCAGGGAATGGCACTATTAGGAGGCATGACCTTGTTGCAGTAGGCATGTCACTGTGGGTGTGGGCTTTAAGACGCTCATCCTAGCTGCCTGAAAGTTAGTCTTCTACTAGCAGCCTTCAGATAAAGATGTAGAACTCTCAGCTCTGCTTGCACCATGCCTGCCTGGATGCTGCAATGTTCCCACCTTGATGATGATAGACTGAACTTTCTGTAAGCCAGCTCCAATTAAATGGTGTCCTTTATAAGATTTGCCTTGGTCATGGTGTCTGTTTATAGCAGCAAGACCCTGTAAGACAGTACCTGTGGGTATATATTCATTGTGTAGGGAAAAAAGGTATCTGAGTAACAAAATTTATGCAGAGAGAGAGAGAAAGAGAGAGAGAGAGAGAGATGCAACTCTAATGCTCTTTAACATGTATAAAATAAACTTTAAGAAAAACCTGATATATCTCTTCTTGTCAAGTTTACAAGCACTTTAATTAAATCAATGATCCCCTTTCCGAGGTCAGACCTGAACTTCCCCCTCCTAGTGGCTTTTGACATAATATTAAAATTCTCGTTTTTCCTAAGGAAATATCATCTGAAGTTTTCTAGGAGAGTTTACTACAATTTAGACTACTTAATCCACCTACTATCTATTTCCATCCCACCCAAACCTAGCCTACACCACAGCAAATTCAATGACAAATTCATCACAAGGTCCTTGATACCCTTTCTAGGTCTGAAAGCATTTTCTGTCCCTTACTGTCCAATCTATAAAATGCACTCTTATTTTTCCTTCTCCTTAACACTTCCTGATGTTTTTCAACAATCTCGTTCTTTCCTTACACACACACACACACACACACACACACACACACACACATCAGAACAGTCTTTGTTAAAGATGGTTTGGTACTCTGTTCTTAGGTCCATTAAACACTATAGACTTCCTCAGGACAAAGAAATATCCTACTGCTATGGCAATGCCAACCATGGTGTTTTACACACTGCTTCTCTGTTACAAATAAAGATGATGTGAAAGCCACAGGAAGTGAGGCTAAATTTGACAAAGCCATAGATCTTAAAATTAACAGATGAATATAG
The DNA here is from genome assembly GCA_902729485.2 of Mus minutoides. Lineage (NCBI taxonomy): Eukaryota > Metazoa > Chordata > Mammalia > Rodentia > Muridae > Mus > Mus minutoides. The sequence goes on from LR749721.1 coordinate 1,340,978, forward strand.
TTTAACAAAGATCTTTGCGATGGGATAGAGTATCTTTTGGGTAAATGCCCAAGAGTGGTATAGTTGGGTCTTGAGGTAGATTGTTTCCCAGTTTCCTGAGGAACTGCCATCTTGATCTCCATAGAGGCTGTAAAAATTCGCACCCCCATCAGCAATATAAGAGTGTTTCCTTGCTCTACACTTTTGATGGCATAAGCTATTGATTTTGTTTTTTATCTTAGTCATTCTGACAGGTGTAATATGAGATCTCAGTCTTTTTTATTTGCATTTCCCTGATGGCCAAGGATGTTGAACATTTGTTTAAGCATCACTCAGCAATTTGAGTTTCCCCTATTGAGAATTATCTATTTAAATCTGTACCCAATTTTAAAATTTGAATTATTTGGTTTGTTGATGTCTAGTTTCTTGAGTTCAATATATATATTGAATATTATCCCTTTATAAGATATGGAGTTGGTAAAAATCATTTCCCATTCTGGAGTATGACACTTTGTCCTATTGACAGTGTTCTCTGCCTTACAGGAGCTTTTCAGTTTCATGAGGTACTATTTATTAATTCCTGATCTTATTACCAGCAATACTGAGTGTTCTTTTCAGGAAATTGTCTCCTGTGCAAACGTGGTCAAGGTAATTCCCCACTTTGTCTTCTATCATGTTCAGTGTATCTGGTTTTATGTTTTTGTAAGTTTTTGATACACTTGAACTTGAGTTTGGTTCAGGGTGATAGATACAGATCTATTCACATTCTTCTACATGGAGACATACTGTTACACTAGCACCGTTTGTTGAAGATGCTTTTGTTTTTACATTGTGTCTTTCTGGCTTTTTTTTTTTTTTAATCAAAAATCAGTGACCATAGGTTTGTGGATTTGTATCTGGGTCATTCATTTGATTGTATTGATTAATGTGTCTGTTTTTAATGTCAATACCATACAGATTCTATTAATATAGTGTTTAGTACATCTTGAAAAATGGGACAGAGTGATACATCCACAAGTTCTTCTATTGTTCAGGATGGAGGGAAGGGTTGGGATATATAGTATAAGAAAACAATAAACTAAAACAAAATAAAACAAAACAAAAAGATTCTGGAAGATTCTTGAAGAAGAAACTCAGAAGTCTTAGGAAATACCTGAAAATGTTAAAGGACCTTCTTTCCTTTTAAGGGTTTATAAAGAGTAAGGGCTGAAAAAGGAGATGCTAAGCTTCCTGAAGAAGACATCCTCCAACCTGTACATCAGCTTGTAAGTACTGCATTAAACTGGAGTGGTTCAGGATTTCATGAGCTGTTACTCATGTTGGCGTGTAATTGTGGTAATGCTGCTATGTTTGAGTTGTTCCTGCTCCTCTAAGTAACCACCCATGAATCATTCTCTAACTAACCCCAATCAACTCATTGGTTCATCAGAAAATAAAGTTAATGGATAAAGATCACAATAAAGAAGTTACAGTCTAAAGATTTGACAGTGCTGCATGAATCTGCTTCCCATCGAAACCTCACTCTTTTTCAAAGTTTTCTCCCTCTTTCTTCACTTCTCTCTCTTTCTCTCGTTTTTTATGTTTTGTTTGAGTATAGACAATGATGTTAGCATAACAGAACTCTTATACTTGGTTTAAAGGTGAGTCAGAAGGCTAGTCCTCCCTTGGGACAGACTCTTACTGCCATTTGTCCCCTAGACAAACACATGACTTTTCTCTGTTTTGGAACAGATTTACAAACTCTAGCCCACAATGGCCTGGGAATCAAAATGAAGCCTCGGTGGCCTTGAACTTGCTGCAATCTCCCTGCCTTGGTTTGTTGACAGCTAGGGCTATATGGTGGTGCTCAGCTCTTTAGAGGATATTTTTTATTCAATATCTCTTGCATTTTTAAAACATTCTAAAGTTAGTATAATGTTTGCAAAGATGTTTGAAGCTGTAACCCCAAAAGATGCAATGCAAATAACAACAACAACAAGTAAAACACATGACAAATACTCAGCTAGGACAGATCTAACCCCTGCTTCTTCATAGCTCCTCTTATTCTAACTGCTATCATTTCTTTTCCTATCACAACCTTTTGACCAAACTTGAATTGTTACTAGATTGTAACCAAACTTGAACTTGTACTCAATGCCAATCAAATTGTTTCCTTTATCTCCTGAAAGGGAAAGAAAAAAAAATATATGTATTCACATACATATATATGTGTGTATGTATATATACATAGGTGTATATATATGTATGCATGTATATACATATATATGTGTATGCATATAGATACAAATATACATATATGTATATACATATATATAAATGAGAAAGTTATATGATAGATAGATAGATAGATAGATAGATAGATAGATAGATAGATAGATGATAGGCACACAAAATCACTTCAATCTACTGAACACAGCCTTCATTTGACCCTCACAGCTGAGGAGTTCATAGCAACTCTATTCTGAGAATCACCTACATATTTTGCTACCTAAAGCAAAGCCATCGTCAGTGTGTAGTTACTTAAAATTATCTAAAATTAAGCAAAACTTAAAAATTATCTGTTCCATACTTCTGACCATATTTCCAGTGTATCAATAGTCATGTGCGGCTAGTGGCTGCCACAGTGGCTTAATTAAGATACTCTCCATTACAGCACAACCTTCTAGATGGCTGAGCCTGGATTGGTCTCCATCAGCCCACATGCAACACATGGAACAGTGTGGCCTGAATTTACATTTTAAGTCTCATGATCAGGATCTACTAAGCCTCTGCCATCTGAATATTCATTCTTCTTATTTGAATTCTTCCTTTCCTTTAAGCAGGTTTTCTTCCACTCTGTCTGCTCTTCTGCTGTGTGTGCCTTGCTCTGCCCCCAGGCTCTTTCTTATTCTTTTCTAAATATGTCTCACAGAAGCTGTGACATTCACCATCAGGGTCATTTGAGTTAAGAGACAGAGGAGAGGCTCCTTAAATACTGTGTACCTGGGCACTCTTCCCTCTGTGGCTTGCTTCTTCCCCTCTGAATAGTTAAAAGCATTTATCTCTGTGCCTCTTTAAGCACCTGGGGGCCTTGCTTTATTATTAGACTGGGGGATGTGTCATCATGGGGAAAGGCACAGAATTCGTATTCAAAAGATATGCCTTCCTTTCTCTTTCCTACTTCCTAACCACATGGCCTTAGGCAAAACACTCTAGTTTTTGCTTCTGTAAAACATAGTTAAAAATAACACCATATTGATTCTTTCACTGACTTTTTGTTATTGTTTTTTTTTCTATCTAGAGTTTAAATGCATGTTTGTGACTACATAGTGTACATAGTATGATGGCCTCATCCATATGTAAATGTATAATTTGCGCATTATCATTCATAATAAAATTTCTCTTCAGATTGTATGTTCTACCAATGCTATGCAGAAAGTAAATGCAATTTGTTGAATTTGAACATGAGAATGAGTCTAATAGAAAAATATTAAATATGTGTATAGCAATGTTTAAATACAACAATAATGATATGTATTATTAGATCTGTATAATTTTCTCTTCAGCTAAAATTAAGCCACTAGATATTTGAGATCTGGACTATGAAGGAAAAAATGTCTATATTTAGAGTACTATTAATAATGAATTGTGTTGTTAGCTCTCAGTAACTAAAAGTCAAGTAAAAATAATATATTCAGAAACTATTTCCTCTCTTTTCTACACTCTTTTCCCAATATTTTTTACACTAACCAGATGTGAAGAAAAAAAATGAATCCCAAATAGTTCCAAGTGTTGTATATTCATTTTCTCATGGAATTCATTAACTGGAAGTAATAATTGGCATTATAGGTTTTCTTTCCTTTTACTGAATTTTGGCAGAGTAGATTTAAAGTCATGGGTTAAAATAATCCCATAGCTTCCTTCCCAGATGTTCTTTCTAGCTGTCACAGCTCTCCCATGGTCACTGCAGATGGGCGTATGGATGCCTCATGTGTAAAAGGATGTGGGTGTTCTAATTCAGCAATGGGGCCCCGCTCACTGCAAATCATAACAGAGCTCATGACATTGAAGTGGGAGTATGGCAGGAAATAGAGAGTAGGGTTTAGATTAGATAAAACCCATCTATAAAAATTATGATTAAAATAGTCTCCAAAACAACCCGTACAGGATTCAGCAAATCTTTTGTCTCACTTTCTCTTTTGGATTTTATGGCTGAAGAGAATTTTAAAAGAGAGAAATGGCTTTGTGCTCCTGAGATATGTGTGGGGAGGAGTGACTGACTATATACAGAAGTTACCTTTTGACTTCAAAATACTGTTCATGACTTTCAACCAGGACTAAGACCACTATTGTCTTGTTCGGGAAAATGAAACAGAAAGCAAAGAGTGAAAGTAGGTCATGACCTTAAGTATATGAAATAGGCTAAAGAGAATCTTCTAAGAAAGGGTGTGAGGTCAGGATATGTCGTCTGAAAAACTGCAGTGAAGCACCCTTTCCTTTTCTTTGAGGAGCAATGTGATTTTTAAAAATTCTCCAGTGAACTGAGACAAAACCTGAAGTAGAGTTTGGTTTTTTTGGAAGTAGTGATCCTAAAAATATCTTGGGACGACTTGTCATGTTAGCAAATGAGTGGCTGTGAAACAAATTAACTAGAGCATATAGATGTGTCGGGGATGGTCTCTGCAATCTGTTTAGCTCCAGGTAAACAGAATGTTCAGAAGGGAACTGTGAGAGTTATTCAGCCAAGCAATGACTCATAGTTATTCCCATATGAAAAGAGAGAAACAAACATGTTCTGTCTCATAATTGTCCTATAATTTCTTTCTTTAGTTATCACACACAGTTTTTAAAAATGATACATAATAAAGAGTGCATATATGTGTATAGTTGTGTCCTTACTTAGAATACATTTGACTGTTAGGAGATACTTGAAACAGATCACACAAAGGATAAAATGCCACATTGGATAACATTCCTAAACTGTACATATGAGTGGTAATGACAACAGAAATCTAGCCACTTGCCTGAAGAATACACACACTTCAGTAGAAGAATGAGGTAGAAAAAGAATCAATTTGTTAATTAATATTACTAATTGATATTTAGTGGGTATACAGATATTATATGTGTATTTGTGTATTCACACAGCTTATTAGTACATATAATTATGCGTTTGCATCTAAGAATAATGTGATGATTTCTAATCTAGAACTTCTTCCTTATATATTCTCAAAAAATATTAGTAACAAAATCAACTTAAACCACAATAGCAAACAATACTTCTGAGGATAAACAGTTCTCACTACCAGAGAAAAGAGGAAAAGGAAGACATTTCAGAATTTCAACTTCTTACTTGTGCAATACAGACTCATTTTCCTCTAAAACAAAACATTCTCTTTTTTCACCCAACTGCTTTACTTTAAGTAGTGTTCCCTGTTCAGTTCATCTCACTTGCATTAAACTGAA
>LR749721.1:1348901-1366505 GCA_902729485.2 Mus minutoides
GAGGAGGAGGAGGAGGAGGTCCTGGTTGCTGTGGATCAGAAGGAAAAGGAGGAGGTGGAGGTGAAGGAGAAAGAGGAAGAAGAAATGAAGTCGAAGGTGAGGTGGATTTGGAAGAGGAGGAGGAGGACGCCGACGACGACATTGCAAAAACCCCATAGATTTCTCCACCCCAAACTTTTCAGGCCTTTGAAGTTCATATGCCCGCAGGATTTGAAGCTATTACTATATCTGTTCAAGTAAAGTAAGTAGTAAGAAAAATGGAAGACATTGACAAATAAATTTGAGGGGGAGGGGTGGGGAGAATCTAGATCAATAAACCTATGATTTAAAAACAACAGATTATCCTATACTTCTTTCCTTAAAATTTCCAATCTAAGTAGACCATGAATGCACAAAATAACTTTCAGTAAGACTTGTAGAGAGCCCTAAAGTTTGGAATAAGCCAGGAGTTTCCAAAAGTATCAATAAAGAAACAGAAATGGGAGAGAATGGGAGAGCACAGATGTTAGAATCACATTTATTTTTTTGAGGATTTTATATGAGGAAGGGGATAGGAACTCCACAGAAGGACCAACATTGCCAACTAACCAGGACACTTGGGGACTCTCAGAGACTGAACCTGAACCAGCAACCAAAGAGTATACATAAGTTGGGCCTACACACCGCCCCCCCCCCCCGCGAACATATGTAGCAGATGTGCAGCTCCATCTTTGTGTGGGTCTCGAACATCTGGAGCAGAGACTATCCCTAAAGCTGTTGCCTGTCTATGGAACACTTTATTCTAGCTGGGCAGCCTTGTCTGGCTTCAGTGGGAGAAGATGCCCCTAGATCTGCAGAGACTTGAAGTGTCAGGATTGGGCCAGGGGATGCCTGGGATACCCAGGAAGGGTACCTGCCTACTCAGAAGAGAAGAAAGGGGATATGGGGGAGAGCGTGGGGGAGGGGGAACTGAAGGGGGGAAGTAATCAGCATGTAAGGTGAATACATAAATTTTAAAAATGTAAAAAGATAAAGACAGAAGGAAAGGAAGAAAGGAAGGAAGGAAGGAAGGAAGGAAGGAAGGAAGGAAGGAAGGAAGGAAGGAAGGAAGGAGAGAGAGAGAAAGAAAGAAAGAAAGAAAGAAAGAAAGAAAGAAAGAAAGAAAGAAAGAAAGAAAGAAAGAAAGAAAGAAAGGGGAAAAAGTCCACCAGAAGGAATTTGTGAGACGCTAAACAGCATCTCTAGGGGAGTGAACAGCCAATGCAGAGGTACGTTGCACTGTATTAAAAAACATTAAGAAAGCACTGAATAGTTCATTTCCTATCAAATCGAGCCAGGGCTATATTTCTTCCCACATACTTGAGATGACGGATGCCCAACACACATGATATTTTTATAGGTTTTCCCTTTTCTCATCTAGAGCTCACAAGTCAGCGCCGAGAAGGGAGTACACGGGATTTCATTAGGCTGAACTTTCTTTACATTTGAACATTTTTCCAATTAGCAGCTAAATTTCTAAGATGAAAAGAGACTCCATTCCACACACACAGAATTCTCACAAGGATCCAAAGAAAGTTGTCTAGGGGTGGAATTTTATTTGTCATGAACAACATGATTCCTGATTTCTTTGTACTTGAGTTTGCCTGCCATCCCTTTGTCCTGGATGCCTGCAAGTGTACTTCTGGAAAAAGCCTTGAGTTTCATTTTGCTTTCTTAGGATGACTGAAAAAGCAATTTAACACATATAATAAATTCAATGTTGATATGACTAATAGTTCTAATTTTAGTTTAACTATACCATTTCATATTTATATTTGGGGTTGTGATTTGACTTTACCAAGGTTTTGAAACTTTCTTGGATGTCTGAAAGGTACATATATTGTTGTAGCTGATCCTTTTCTACTAACACCTGTATTGCTTTATTTGGAAATTTAGTTTTTACTGTGTGCCATATTAACTTTGGGCAATAACTATTCCTTTCCTCATTCCTCACTTTTTTTCTTCTTTCTCATTTTCCAGTTTTAATTACTGATATAATTTTACTTTAATATTTTTCCTACTCTATCCAACTCTTACATATCTTGTGAACTTTAACTTCCGTCATTTTATTCCGAAGTAATAACTTTGGAAATGTCAGAGGATTAATTTGACTTCCATGAATTCTCTCCCTCCTCTAACATTCTGTTAGCCTTGAGATATCTTTAGAGTATATCGTATACATATACCATTCCATCGAGATTAGTCTTTTCCTTCTTTCACTCTGTCTTGTGGGTTTCCGTCCAATTTTCAGTTCACTTTCTGTAGCTCTTACCATGAAATACTGACACTCTGTGGTTGAAAGTGGCTCACTTGCAAATACATTATTGAGGGTATGTTATTAATAGCTGGTATCTAACCTGACCTGTTTAAACTTTACTTGTGTGGGTATCTATATTCCTACATAGAAAGTATATGAAATTTTCTTACTCGTATTTCCTGAATGTTATTGTAAAAAAGGAAGTTATACAACTTGTTAAAAATATATTTCATTGTTTTTATATTTTTTCTTATTGATACAAAATTTAATTACATTAAAATTTCCAAATTTTACCTTTTAAGTAAACAAACAGTTGTGCAACTTATGAAACTCATTAAATGGTCAGAATTCAGTTCCAAGAATGATAGGACTAAGGCCACCTTCCCATTTTGATTGTGAGCTGAAGACTCTCTGTTTCTTGAGGCCCCTGAACTCTGTGACTCCTGGCTTCTTCCTCTACCTGCAAAACAGTAATGGCTGGCTAAGGCCTTGCCACACCTCCTCACTCCCTGCATGGCACCTTTGCCTTGACTGGCCCCAGCTTCTACTATTGCTGCATCTCTACATCCTCTGACTCCCTTCCCTTCAAGAACTTTGAAGTTGGCACAAACCACAGAGATAATCTAGACTAATCTCCCTGTTTTGAAGTCAGCTCAGTAACTTTAATTTTGTCCACTGAGTTCTCCTCTATGGCACCTCAATCAGTGTTTGATTACATTACTTTAATAGCATGAGGAAGCACAGGGAAAACATCTTTAAAACTGTGATTTCCATAATGTATTCCTGAAGAACATGAAGGACATGTACCACTATCCCCAGAAATACAAACTCAGGACATTGAAATGATATTTCTTCTTCTTCTTCTTCTTCTTCTTCTTCTTCTTCTTCTTCTTCTTCTTCTTCTTCTTCTTCTTCTTCTTCTTCTTCTTCTTCTTCTTCTTCTTCTTCTTCCTAGAGAAAGTCCAAGGAGGATGACAACATAACAATGTGGAAGAAGATAACAGGGGTATGAGTATTTTGCTAGAAGGAAGAGGACTTGGTGTAGCATTGACAGAAAGTTTCATGACAAAAATCCATCATTTAACTACAAACACAATTGCCATGTCTGTTCATGTCTGTTCACATATGCATGAAATGATCCTCATACAAGGTTGTTTATTGCACATTGATTTTTTTTGTAGCACAGTATTGAAAGCAGACTCTGAGTCCAGGGCACTAATTAATAACAAAGTATAACTTCAGGCTTTTTACAACAAGGAACTACTTTACTAACAGGAAATAAAAGTTATGATATGCAAAAAAAAAAAAAAACAAGCAAAAGGAAGAACAGAACACACCATTTAAGCATAGTCTTTCACAACCCTATGCCTCTGCTCTGATGACCACATGGGGACTACTAAAAATGCTGAACCAATCTCTCCTCATTGAGAGTGTTCCTCAAGCACTTGGAAATTTTCTCTTTTATAATCAAAATTTACAGGATTCATTGTGTTGCCTGAACATATTTCAAACTTACCTTCTACACAGGCCTGCAGTTATCTAGGAGCACACTATTTTACCAATGTTTTTGATGAAAGTCACAGCAGAAGACTGACCAGCAAGAGGTAGAAAAATGATTACCACTTCCAATGGCTCAGTACCCTCATGCTCACACACAGTCGAAGCAGACAACCTTTGTGATAATAGAGCACATGCTCACTGCTACAGGGTAGCCATGCATACACAGTGGTTAGCTATTTCCTCCATTTATATATTCAATATGTATATTGATAATAGAAAAGTTTTGTGACAAATAGAAACCCGATCATAGAAGAAACACATTCAGTAGAGTGGGAAAGAGAGTTTTAAATATTAAATCTATTTAATTGAATGTCTTGGGAAGTCACCTTGTGGGCAAAGGAAGACATTAAAGAATAATAGAGAGAAATGAGGAAGAATTTAATAATTGGGAAAAGAAACCAGATTCACTTAAAGCTGTCCTTTTCATTAACAGGAAATTTATTGAAGCACCAAGATTTTCTTTCAATTCACACTTGAACTGCACTGTTAGCATCTTGATTTCAGGCAAAGAATAAACTTACATTGTTAATTTGTGTTAATAACTAACTATTGGATGCATACTGTGTACTAGAAAATACCTTAAGAAAACTCATTTTTAATAATAATCCCATGCTATGCATATTATGTAGTTGATATTTTTAAACTTGAGGACATGAGACCCAGAAGAACTGAATAATTTTTTCCCAAGGGCACAGAGGGCTGGTATACAAAGCCAAGAGGTTAGGTTTTGAGAGAAATGATCTTGCATTGATTGTGATCATGCTTGCTTTGCAAAACTCCTAAGAAAGTGAAATTCAGAAATATGCAGGATCAATAATCTCTACAGACAGGAAAAAAAATTCATTAGATAGAGACAGGTACTCCATCAAAGACGAGAAGCGCTGGGCAGAGTCATAGAGCACATGTGCTCTCCAACCACAGAATGTGTGTGAATTAAAATCTGATACTTACCAGAACTGGATACATGGACAGGTGGCCTTTCATGAAGAAAACCCCAGTTTCCTCATCTACAATGACAGTAAGAATCTTCCTTGGAAGGTCTCTACCAAGAACAAATGTGATAATAAATGTAAATCACTTCACAGTGCTGGACACACGGCCTGCACCTAATAAATGATGGCTATTATATTATTATTATAGTCAAGGTTGAGTCATGACACCAGAGGAAGCCTGGGCCTGCTAAATTCAATTTTCTCCCTCAGCGAAGTTGCTCATGTCCCTAAGCTCCAGGAGTGCCTAATTCAGGAATGTGCGCTCAATAATTAATCATAGATTGTATTTTATTTCATTACCCAACACCGTTTTCCACTTTTAGCTATTTCATAACTTCATGGCGAATTTGTCATCATTTTTATTAACGGAAATAAAACATAAAGTAGGAAATGTAGAGAACATTCTTAGCTACCATTTCTAAATTAAAGAGTATTTCTCTTTCCGTGGTAGATCAGATATCATTTTTTATAAAGTCGACCAAAATGCTACTAACAGTGGCAGTTTCTCTAGCCAGGGAGAAAAAAACATCATGGAATTAAAAATTCTACAGCATGTGACAGAGAGCACAGGGCATTCATAAGACTTATCATTGCAGAATCATCACATATAAAAAAGGCAGTAATGATTTTATTCAGAACAGAGTTAGATGATGGTGGTGATGATGATGGTGGTGATGATGATGATAATTAATTGTTGGGGTCCAGCCTCGACACAGGATCAGAGTTCTCAATTGGAAGCAGGGATATCTGGAAGGCACATAATAAATATACACAGATTACTTTTGGGGGTACAACTGACAGGCAATTCTTCAAGACTTAAAGTTTCTCTCTTCTCTCTCTCATTCTCTGCTCTCTTTCTCACTCATTCGCTAGCAGCTTGAGGCTGCTGCACACACTCTGTATTCTCTTGTGCTCTCTGCTTTTCTCCTGTGCACTTCTCTTTTCTTGAACTCTCATACTCATACACACTTCTGTGCATTCCCCTTTTACACACACACACACACACACACACACACACACACCACATGCATTCTCCTTTCACTCACACAAACACTTTCTCCATACACACCTCACATTCTCTCTTCACTCACTCTTCACATGCTCTTCTCTCTCTCTCTCTCTCTCTCTCTCTCTCTCTCTCTCTCTCTCTTCATTCACTCTCCACATTCACCTCACATACTCCTCACTCACTCTACCTGTTCTCTACTCGCTCCCTCTGGTCTTTCTCTTGCCCCAGTCTTTTACTGATACTCCAAAAAACACATAGAAAAAAGACATTATACAATCATTGCCAAATCAAATTCAATTAATTCCTCCCAGCAATTTTTTGGAAATCTTAACGTGAGACAACAAGTAGGAAGCAGGTTAGAGGTGAGTTTTATAAGGAAACAGGCCTTTCAGACATTTAGGGTGTTAATTATTTTATTTTATTTATGTATATGTGAGTCTTTTTGGTTGTCTGCTCTGTGCATAGAGGTGCACATAGATGCCTCTTTTCGGTGTCTAGTCCTCTAGTGCTGGAATTTAAATCAGTTATGATTCTCCTGATATTAGTACTAGAGACTGAATTCTGGTCTTCTGGAAGAGCACTATGAAATTCTTAACCATTAAGCCATTTCTCCAGCCCAATGTTGAGAATATCATCTTTCACAGAAATGAAATCCTTGACAATCTTATATGGCTAAACATTCTGATCACAAATACATTTTTAGAAGCTTCCTATGGCTACACTGCATTTGTTATGAAAAGAAAAGAAAGAAAGGACGTTTTCACTAGAATAAAGTAGGAAAAATATGGGTTCAGCAGAGAAATAGAAAGAGACAGAAAAAGTGGGAACATGCAAGGTTCTAAGAAATATTCCATTTTGTCTTGAAGCACCAGAAGTTAGCGTAAAGTATAGCATGTAGTGTGCTGCATATGAAAGCAATAATCAGTTCTTTATACACCGACTTTTGGGTCAATCTATTTGAGTGATTGGTTAGTGGCATGTTTTTTACATAGACCCTTAACTTCCAACCCATACTTATTCACGATTAGAACTACTTGAGATTCTTTGTACCATCTCAAGACAATTCATCAAGTAGAGTGACTTTTTCATAATGTAATATTATATTTCTAATAAAATACCGATTGGTTTTCCCTAGATACAGCTTGTGATTATGGAGGAAGTCTGCTTCTTTCTAGCACCTCACTGCTACACAAATTGAACATGTATTCTCTAGCTGCAAGGGGTGATAATTTTGATGAGCACGTACTCAGTATAGACACTGAGATATACACCTGCTAAGAAATGTAGCAGCTGCATCGCACGCCCAGCTGCCATAACAAAATAGACAAAAATTTTTCAACTGCCATTCTCTAGTTCATAATTATGAAGGGTAAAAAGTGCCCAAATCAAGGTTCTGAAGATGACTTGGTGTCTGAGGATGACTTTCTTCCTGGATACCATGAAGTGACCTCCTCAAAGTTGGTCACATAACAGTAAGAACCAGAGGACATGGGAGAAAGAAAAATGACCACATTGATTTTCCTCCCTCTACCTACACAAACTCCAAGAAGAACACATGTGTCAGGGAATGATCACAACTTCCCCTGCGAAGGGAGCAGAACAAGGGTATGTCATGGCAGGAAGATGAACCGTAGTCATCAAGGGCACATGTGAATCAGACAGGGTGATGGGAATCAGGGTGGGGTAGTCTTCATTCTCCAACTCGATTAAATCAACTAGAAGACATTCTAGGAAATCTGTGCAAGAGTTTCCAAGAATAACATTGAGAAGAAAATGCTCCCACAGAGGAGACAAGGCCTTTTACCTGTGGACCCATATATCTAGAGGGCTTTGAGAAAATTAGTGTGGCTTTCCCCTGCTCACCTTCTCGTCTCACCAGTGCATGCATGTACTCTGTTGCTGCTGCTGCTGCTGCTGCTGCTGCTGCTGCTGCTGCTTCACCATTCTTAGCAGGCATCAGAATGCAGCTTTAATGTAAATCAGAGAGCAATGGTCCTTCAGGACTCTTCTAGGCCTTCCATACCAGGCTGGGACTGCTGGACCAGTCTCATAGCTCGAATGGTTACTGGTTTCTCAGCCCCTAATCACTATTAAAAAAAAAATCTAGAGTTCTAGTTCCAAAGATGCTCAGCAGAAGGAATTAATGTCTGGTCTGGAGTTTCAGTTCCCACACTCACATGCAGCCTCCAGGCAGAAGTGCCCATTTAGGAGATAAGAAATGAGAGCTCCCTTCTGGCATTCCTGGACAAAGACAGCTCTGCAAGTGTAGTGTTCAGAAGTCTCTTCTAAGTCTACATAATCCTTTCTATCTCCTGTTTTCAGCATCCCCTCCTAGAAAAAAAAAATAACACTAGACTGTTGCTTAAGGAATCTGGGAGTCAATCTATCTGAATTCTTAGAGCATAATAGGAATGTTAGGTTGGAAATCAAAGTACCTTTTTGGGCTTCTCCTCTTCAAGTCTGCCCCTGGCCTGGGTCTGCCAGGTTCCACTGAAGATTGATGAACCCAGGGTCTGCTTTCAAGCACTTTGATAACCGTTGGGGTAGCTAGAATCAGCCTTAAGGTACCTCTCTGGTGGCTTCAAAGATAAGGAAGAGACAAGAGATTTCACTATCACTGAACTTTCAGTTTAAAACATATCTTTCTCAGCCATGAGTCCTGTGAAGGTGCTGTAGCATTGAAATTGAGCCAAGATGGTTTGGAGAGCTTTTTTCTTACGAAAGGAAAAAAAAATCATTAACGAGAGTTGGTTGTCTAAAGAGTATCCCTTACAATTTTAAGCCTAATGTCTAGAAAGTGTTTAGCTAACTAAAAATATTATTTTCATCTTTAAGTATACTTTCCTATTGGGTGTTTAAGAATATGAAAGAAGCCAAAATTAACTATTTTACATTTTACTGTAAGCTGAGAGGCTTGTTCTCAGAGATCACCAGGTTTGGGGAAAGCATTTGCCTCCCTTTGTCTTTCTTTAACCAATTGTTCCATCTGTATGATATCAATGGATTTAACTTTGATGTTAGAAATGTTAACGTGTGTGTGTGTGTGTGTGTGTGTGTGTGTGTGTGTGTGTGTGTGAATGAAAGAAAGGGTGGAGGGAAAAAAAGAGAGACCTCTAATTCTTGTCTTTTATATGATATATATATCAGATTTTTTAAAACTTGTTTAGGCTGTTGAGCTTTATTTGAGCCTTATTTATTCCAATTCTGAAAATATCTAGTCATCTTATAAAAAAATCTTATCAGTAAAACTGTTCCCATTTTACTTACTGGTTTCCTTTCCTTTTTATTAACTTCCTTGGGACTGGAGCAATGGTAAAATTACTGTTGTTCTTGCAGAGCTCCTAGGTTTGATTCCAAGCACTCATACCAGGTGCTTTATAACAAGTTGTAACTCCAGTTTCAGGGACTCTGACACCCCTCTTGCCTGGTCTGGGAGAATATATATATATATATATATATACATATATATATATATATATGTGTGTGTGTGTGTGTGTGTGTGTGTGTGTGTGTGTGTGTGTGTGTATACACACATATGGTTTACATACATACATTCAGACACATACAAACTTTACTTTCCTAATACCATGAAACATAGTAACATTAGCCAATACATATACTAAAGAGTTGAGTCCACACTATTTACAAAGTATAACATTACCTGTATAATACTGCTAAACTGTAAGACTACATTCTCAGGAAAACCTTATAGAAAAGGCAAAATGATTGAAAGCATACTGTGTTTGTGTGGTGTTGAGGGTGCGCTCTCATAACCCTGCATTTGATCTGGAGTGAGTTCACACGGTTATAGAGAGGAGCCACGGTTATAGAGAAGAGGGACAGATAAGTAGCAAAGCACCATCCAACTGACACTTACAACATCCAGCAGAAATCAGTTACGAAAGCCCTATTAAAACTTGGATGCTGGAGTTACTGTCTGAAAAATTCCAGGCAGAGGGCTCTCTTTGGATAAACTGTCTGCCAACTGCATTCATTACCAGCAACTTCATAGTATGATAGAAACAATGCTAACCTCTGGTGGAAATGGTTAATGCAAGATCTGTTCTTAAGGGTGCAATACCTTTATTCATGGGCTATTCTGTGATTATTCTTTTTCCCTGTGACCAAGTCAACGGGTCTGGCTTAGAGCAGAAGATTTTGGAGAAGACTTTGAGACGTCGTTGGATGTGAAGTTAGAATACCAAACCTTGTCTCCAGATCCGCTGCTTAGTGTTCTTTCTATGTTTCTAAACACCAGGAGTGGGAGCAAAAGCAGCGTTGGAAGCAAAGGGCTCATTTCACATTACAGCTTACATTACTTTGTAAATGAATCCAGGGAGAAACTCAGGGAATGAACTGAAGCAAAGGCCATAAAGAAGTGTTCCTTCCTGGCTTCCTCCTCATAGCTTCTTCACCCTGATTTCTTACACCACACAAGACCATCTGTCCACAGGTGGTGTCACACACAGTGGATTGAGGTCCTCCCATCAATCATTAATCAAGAAAATGTCCCTCAGACTTTCCTACCAAGTAAACTGATAGAGTAATTTTCTCAACTGAGCCTCCCTCTTTCCAGATGACTCTAGCAGTGGTCAAGTTAATGAAAAAAACAAACCCAGGACAGACAGCTTCTCAATGACCTCAAACACTGCATGACAATTTACAAACATAACAAATTTAATATAAAGATAAATTATTATAATATAACATAAATAATAAATATTATATGATAAAATATAGTGTATAATAAATATTTAATATATTATATAAAATACATGACAGGAATAAATCAAATAAAATATTTTCTCTTCTGTAAAACTGAAGAGGATACCAGAATTACAGTTTCTGAAGGATCAGAAATGACAAAGAGAAGAATCCCAGTGAAATACACTGGCCAGGAGATGTACTTTTGAATCCAAGGAGAAGCAAGATTCACAATGCAAATGAGTCTTATCACCTACCATGTCTTGTACTGGTATTAAGAATTGCCAAGAGGAAGAAACTATCTTCTTTTCTTTTAGAGTTCTTTCAGAGATGGAACACTTGGTTTTTGAGGGCAACATTCTGATATCTATAAACTTTATAAGGCCTTGGGTATGTAGCAGAATAAGCTAATATAAATAAGTATCTGTCTTTTCCTGACTTGACTTCTGTCCTCATTGTGATTTGCTGATCAATTGCTTGAAAACGTCTACCCACAATCAGTTAATGTGTATCTTTAAAAGGAGATAGACAACCTGAATAACTTAATGAACACTATCCCTATTGCAAAGACATAAAATTGTAAGCTAATATAATACTAAAGTTGATATTTACCTCTAGAGTATATCTTTTAATCCTTTAGCCTAACTGTAAGATCTAGGTCAGCTCAAGGTAGTCTAGACATGTCATGGTGATACCCTCTGTAAGAAAAAGAGAGCATATATTCCTTACCTCCTTTGTTTGCTCCCCCAGTGGGTCTTTGGGAGACTCCTCCACTGCTGGGTAACCTGGAGGGAAGGAAAGCCCTGTCTGAGTAATTGCTTTAACTAATAGAGACCTAATTTCTCTTTTTTTTTTTCCTTAGAGAAACCCACCAGTTGCTTAGCCATATTAGCATAAGGGTATTCTATTTACACTGGTTGTATTAAAATCCAGCTTTTAATTCTTCACAAATTTCCTGACCTGTTCTTCACAGATTTTTAGGAGTATTTTAATCTAGCAACTTAACTGTTCTGGCAAGAGAATACATCCAAAGACCTTTGAGGTCTGTGTAGTCTGCCTTGAATTACACACCTTTAGTTCCAAACAATGAATGGAAAATTAGTTTGTAGAAGGAAGTAATCATATTTGAGAGTGACTGCCTAATTAAGAGACAAAGTGACAAATCAGAGAAAGAGCTGATACAATGAGTCAGGGATAGGATATGCCCAACTATCAGACAGGAAAGAGAGGTAGAGAGAGTGGGGAGGGAAGGAGGGAGGAAGGGACAGAGGAGGGGAAGGGGGGAGGGGGAGGAGAGGGGANGGGAGAGGGAGAGGGAGAGGGAGAGGGAGAGGGAGAGGGAGAGGGAGGCAGTTTTACTAAGACAGTTTTACAGAGACAGGTTACAGGTAAAGATAGACTGAGCCAGAGAATAAAGAGCCAGAAGATTAGAACAGATTGATAGAGTTAGCTTGAGGCTAAACAAAGCAATTCAGTCAGAAGCTGAAAAAGCTATTTTGAATCAGTCAGGACTTTGAGCCAGAACAGCTGAGTTGAACCAGCCAGCCAGAGTTCAGAAAGAGCTAGAAAGGGTGAATTTATTCAGCAGTAAGCCTCCAAAATGATAATTGCATCTGGTGAATAAAAGTTACAATCTTTATTCTTAATTTATGAATTAAGCTAGTCATATTTTATAATAATGGCACCTTATTTGTATATTTTGATTATATTCACATCCACTACCCTGTCCTGCCTTCTTTCTACTTCCTATAATCACACCATTTCTCCTAAGTAGCCCATCTTTTGTCTTCTTGTCTTTTGTGTATGTGTTTTTGTGTGAGTCAATGTGGTTTTTTGTGTAATTTACTGG
The DNA here is from genome assembly GCA_902729485.2 of Mus minutoides. Taxonomy (NCBI): domain Eukaryota; kingdom Metazoa; phylum Chordata; class Mammalia; order Rodentia; family Muridae; genus Mus; species Mus minutoides. Next base: position 1,361,291 of record LR749721.1, read on the forward strand.
AGTTTGGGCCTCTCCCTAATGGATACACTACTAAAGAAAGTGTCTCTCCCTCCCTCAGTAATTATTAACTGCCTAGAATCTTCAGAGAAAACAGGGAGGGCATCATGAGCCTCATTTTCCCTCCATGTTGAATGTTGACAGGTCCAGTATTGTGTGGGTTTTATGAAAGCAATTACAGCTCCTAGACTTCAAGAGTACATAGGCTGTGTTGTGCCTAGAAGACAGCACTCTCCAACACTCCATATCACTAATCTGACTTCATTCTTACTGCCTACTGATTCAACATTCCTGAAATTTTGGAGAAGGTGATATGGATGTCCCATTTAAAGCTCAGCATTCCATACTACATCTCAACATTTGATCTGTTATGAGACTGTACAAGAATCACTGTCCACTATGAAAAGAAGTCTTGTCTGTTGGGTTGGCTTTCTCTGTCTACAAATTTTTTGGAAATCAACATCAGTATACCACTTTTGGACTCATGGAAATATGCTCACTATGTAAGTAGTACCTCTATGACTAGATGTGGGTTTGCATGCCTACCAAGAGGTATATACCTGAGCAAGAATATGATATTAGGAGAGGTTTGCCTCATGTTTTTGTTGGTCAGTTTTTTTTTTCTGTCTAAGATTACTGAGTAAATCAGTTCTATGAGCAGTTAGCAGGATAGCTCTTAATCTTCCAGCATGTACTGAAATATAAATTTTATATGTGACCCCTGATAGTGTCAGTTGGTATATAAGTCTTATACAAAAGATTTTACCAATAAAATGTGTCAGTTATTACTTAAAACATTTATATTTATTGTGACTGTCTTCTAGATACCGAGACAAGTGCTATTTATAATCAACAAAGTGAATGTCAACTTCACGCAATTCAGTCACAGGACAATGACTTTAAACAAATAATTTGAATGAAGGAGAAGTGCAGGGTGCTGTGGCAGCTTAGAAAGAGGTGATTTTAAAACTGACTTTTAAAGAATCACTGTGGGAAATTGAGATTTCACATTAAAATCAACAGGGCTAGAATCATATGCCTCAATTTTGCAGAGTTCGTAATGTGAACAGCTGTGCTTTTATGCCAAGATACCCATGGGGTAATCTAGAGGCCAAGGGATAAATACAATGCACACTTCTGGAGCCTCAGTTTCACATGAAGATTTGGAAAAACAAACATTTTATATTAAAACAAATATAGATATGTTATGTGGTAGAACCGCATGCATGTTAAAGATAAAAGATGAAACTTCAAAGAAATTTCACACTGGCTGTGATTTTCTTTGAACTCTTAAACTCCCTAGAGGTGTGTGTACACTCTTCCCTGCCTTTAGGGGCACCTTGTTAAAAAATTTACATTTATCAAAGAGTGTGAGGGATATATATATAGTCAAAGAGATTTTTGTTTGGAGCCTGAAAGAGCTGGATAGCATTGGCTAAGTGTTGTGCCTCTGTTTCTTCAAGAATGACAGAAGTACTGCCTGCCTTTCAACCTTGATGGACAGACCCAATCAGATAGCAAAGACATTTTCCAAGGCAGCATTTGCTGTAAAATGAGCACTCAGAAAATGTTAGATACCTCTTCCCAATGTTAATGGAATAAATAATTGTCTAGCAGCTTTTTGTTTAGACTCAACACAGCTAACACTACAGAAGGAATAACCAAAGAAAGCAGGTTTCGGAGAGCCCCGTGTTAGGCTCCCATCTGTTTACCCATTAGCATAATAGCAACTATTATAACAGCTCACAAATGTGAGTGCGTGTGTGGTGAATCCAAAATGCTCCTAAACTGTAATTTAAGAGACGAAAACAAACAAACCTACCCATGGCCCATATGCTGATAGAGTTTTACTCAGTGTTGCTATTTTTTTAGCCATTTCCTGCTATAGGAGAAAGCAAACAAATATTATAAAATAAGAAGCAAAGGGTATATAGCCTGTCTCTCTAATGTATAGAGTATAGAATTCAAAAGCCTCTGATAAATGTTAGAATAGCTGTACAAATAGAAATGAGATTTTGATGGTTAGGGTGGTGAGGATATACCAGTAATGAGTCCTTTGATTATCAATACATTATTGGCTGATACTTGGAATAAGTCTACATTTTTTTTTAATCTTAAGTAAATTTTTATCTCTCCTTCAATGTCATAACCCCTAATGAATGAGGTAACCAGAAAATTTTAACAAAATTAGCTGATTATATTTTGGTTTTGTTAAATATAAAGAGTCATGTAGAGAATAGTGTACATTAAGATACCTTTTAATTTTCCAAATTCTTTTTACTCCCATTAACTAATTTATTCACTTTACATTGTAATCAGTTCCCCCTCTCCTGCCAGTGGCCCCCCTCACATAGGTCTTTCCTCCATGCCCTTCACCCCCCCCCTTCTCTCCTGAGAAGGAGAAGGACTGTCTGGGTACCAACCCACCCTCTGTATCAAGTCACTGCAGGACTAGGAAGATTCTCTCCCAAGAGGTCAGCCAAGGCAGCCTAGTTAGGAGAAGAAGATCCAGAGGCAGGCAACAGAGTCAAGGACAGCCCAGAATCCAGTTATTAGGGGACTCACATGAAGTCCAAGCTGCACATCTGCTACGTATGTGTAGGAGCCTACATCAGGTTCATGTATGTTCTCTGTTTGTTGATTCAGTCTCTGGGAGCCCCCAATGGTCCAGGTTAGTTGATTCTGATAGTCTTCCTATGAATTCCCTAATCTCACTGGGTCCCTCAATTTTTGCTCCAACTCTTTCACAAGACTTCCTGATATCTGTCTAATGTTTGGTTCTAGGTCTCTACATCTGTTTTGGTCAGGTGCTGGGGGTGGAGCCTCTCAGAGAATAGTTATGCTAGGATTCTCTCTGCAAGCATAACAGAGTATCATTAATAGTCTCAGTAATTGGTTCTTGTCTGTGGGATGGGTATCAAGTTGGGCCAGTCCTTGGTTGGCCATTCCCTCCATCTCTGCTCCAACTTTGTTGTCCCTGTATTTCTTGTAGGTAGGACACATTTTGTGACAATGATTTTGTGGGTGAGTTGGTGTCCTTATTCCTTCATTGGGAGTCTTGCCTTGCTACAGGAGGTGTCCACTTCAGGCTCCATATCTCCTCCTGCTTGGCGTCTAGGCTAGTGTCTCCTTCATAAAGTCCTTGGAGCCTCTGCCATCCTGGGTCTCTGGCATATCCTAGAGATTCCCTGTCCAATTCTGTTCATCTTTCTAGTCCTCTCTCCCCAGCTCTCCCTATATCTTATCCCCCTACCTCAATTCCCCTGCACATCCCAGCTCCTACTCAGTTCCCTCCCTCCATCTACCTCCAATGACTATTTTATTTCTCCTTCTGAGTGAGATTCAAGCACCCTCCCTTGTTATTTTGCTTCTCTGGGTATGTAGATTATAGCATGGGTATCCTGTACTCAACCCAATTGAAAAAGGGGGTATGGAGCTAAACAGAATTCTCAACAGAGGAATGTTGAATGGCCAAGACACACTAAAAGCAGCGCTCAATAACCTTAGTCATTAGGAAAATGCAAATAAAAACATTGACATTCCACATTATACCCAGCTGAATGGCTAAGGTCAAAAATGCAAGCAACTACACATGCTGGCAAGGATGTAGAGCAAGGGGAACAAATCCTCCTGGGCTGGTGGGACTGCAAATTTATATAACCACTCTGGAAATCAATTTGGCAATTTCTCAGAAAAATTGGGAGTAGTTCTACCTCAAGACCTTGCTATACCAGGGTCATTGAATACCAGGGTCAAAAAAAATACTTTTATCAGCAGCTTGGGTGGGGAGAGGCAGAGTTTTTCACCCATGTGTGAATTTAGAGCAAATTCTTCTACTTCTCCTCTTCCCTGAGTTGATGGATGCTGATATAACTGTCAGGAAAGACCTCATTCTACTGCCCAGTGGCTAGTCCTTTCCTTCTGTCTAGGATTCAATGAAATATGACTTGTTTAGCCAACTCCTAAGCTTTTATTGGACCACACAAATCCTACAGCACAGCCACCTGGACCTTCCCTGATGTAAGCTTCCTCTGAAGGCTTAGCTGAGCTTTTGAAGCAGTACAAAATGCCTTGTCTTTAAAGTCAAGGAAAACAAATCCTACAACTGTAGCTTAAGGTACAACAGTTCTTTTTCGTGGATTTGTGAAGATCTATGCTTTTGACGATTTGCTTTGCTTTTGGGCAAGCAGGGTTTTTATGATTCCTGAAAGTCTTAAATCAATTTGATAGCTTTAATTATCAAAAAGAAAGACTGTTGTTTTTTTTCACCTTTAATCTTCCTTCCAGTATCCTATATCTGGTAATATGGTACGTGTTTAATAGATGCCTTTGGTATTGCTAAGATTCTTAGTGAATGAGTCTTCTCTGAATTAAAAAAAAAAAAAATGTGAGATACTTGTGATGTGATCTTCCACCCCCAGGTTTCCTAGACTTTAACTTACCTCTGTGGATAAACCGTAAGCATGCTGTCATTCTGAAACCTCAATTCTAAATCTGTATCTTTTGGGAGAACTCAACATAAACTCAGAACATTCAATTATAAATAGCAGAATTCAAATCAATCAAATTGAAGAGAAACATCAGTGGGCTGACAGAATCTAAAGGGGAAACAAGCCCTTAGAAATAACAATCCACAAAATAACTGCTGGCTATAGGGGCAGGTGGACTTGTGATTCCAGTAGTGGGATTTCCCCTACAGGTATTAGCACACTATTGCATAACAAAAAGAGATGATGGGTTAGGTGTGACTATAACACCTGCCTGTAAGATTACAGAATTTTTGACAAACTATATAATATACTTAATTATACCCTCAGCCTTTTCACAAAGTTGTGGCTGAACTAGTCAAGACTTCTCATAGTTATCATGATATAGTAAGTATTGACTCTCTGTTGCTGCCTTTGTTGTTGTTGCTGTAAGAATAAATAACATTTGTGTCTATGATATGCCATGTCACTCTGTCTCTCTTCCAGAAAATTCCTACTTCATTCTACACACTAACATTTTCAAATAAAAATAAAAAATTTTTTACTATTATGAAAATTACTGGGTCTTTGGCTTCTAAAAGTCATAGAAGTAGCTCCAGAAATTCATTCAAGGCCCCAGATTTTAACTGTAAGCCTTCACTAGAATACTGAAATAAATAAATTCCTGCCAGTGACATCAGTTAGTTTCACAAAGGTACTCAAGTGAAAACTTGGAGTATAGTTCAGTGTTG
>LR749721.1:1367276-1459440 GCA_902729485.2 Mus minutoides
AAAAATTTTTTACTATTATGAAAATTACTGGGTCTTTGGCTTCTAAAAGTCATAGAAGTAGCTCCAGAAATTCATTCAAGGCCCCAGATTTTAACTGTAAGCCTTCACTAGAATACTGAAATAAATAAATTCCTGCCAGTGACATCAGTTAGTTTCACAAAGGTACTCAAGTGAAAACTTGGAGTATAGTTCAGTGTTGGTACACTGGCCTAACATGTATGAACCTCTGGGGTTGATTACTAGAGCTACAAGTATGTGTGTGTGTGTGTGTGTGTGTGTGTGTGTGTGTGTGTGTGTGTGCATGTATGTATGTGATCACTAGATTTGTAAATGTGAGATAGAGAAAGGGGGAGGGAGAGGGAGGAGAGAGAGAGAGAGAGAGAGAGAGAGAGAGAGAGAGAGAGAGAGAGAGAGAGAGAGATATGAAAGCAGAAAGAAGGTGCCCCAGCTGCAGCAATACATAGCTGACAGTTCTGATTTCACAGTAATGACTGTCACATCCCTGGTCTTCAGGCTCTGAAATCCTCCTGAAGGTGATGGGTCTGTCTCTGCATTGCTTTTGCACTTTCAGTGTCCCAGGTGAAGGTCTCCTGAGATTGGCAAAAGCAAAATTGGGTCCTGTGAATTTGCAGATCCTGGCCTGTTCTCACTCATCTTTGGCAGCAGTAAACTTTCCCATCTTTGTCTTAACATAGGTGGACCTGAAAGGCATCTGAGGCGCTGATAACCTTTTAGGGCTGCTTGGGAATGTACTGAGCTATAGTTCAATCTAACATCAATCCAACCATCTACTTTTCAGAATAATTTTGAGAGGAGTGGTCCCTGATAGACGCTAACCCAGAATTCTGTGGAGTTCTGAGTTTAATCACACATGATCTTAGAAAGTGAATTTAATAAATCTGAAATACTTTATTTATATTGAAATAATATAGATACATATATATGAAATATATATTTCAGAAATATTTATAAATACTTCCAGTGATAGTATTCACTCTTACAAGGTAGTTATAAAGCTTATCTTTATTCAACAAATACAATTTGTGCTCCTACTTCATGGCAATCTCTGCATTAGGCATTGAAAAAGACCCTGTCTCTTGAAGCTTACATCCTATGGGAAGAGGAAAACTATTAAATAGATAAAGATATAAGTAATGGCACAGATACAGATAATGACACACAATTTGGAAAATAAAAGTATGTAAAGACAATTACANTTATCTTTATTCAACAAATACAATTTGTGCTCCTACTTCATGGCAATCTCTGCATTAGGCATTGAAAAAGACCCTGTCTCTTGAAGCTTACATCCTATGGGAAGAGGAAAACTATTAAATAGATAAAGATATAAGTAATGGCACAGATACAGATAATGACACACAATTTGGAAAATAAAAGTATGTAAAGACAATTACATAATCCCACTGGTTAAATGAGTGTTTAAGAGAACATAACCTAGGGCTGGAGAGATGGGTCAGTGGTTAAGAGCACTGACTGCTCTTCCAGAGGTCCTGAGTTCAATTCCCAGCAACCACATGGCAGTTCACAACCATCTGTAATGAAATCTAGTGCCCTCTTCTGGCCTGCAGGCATACATGCAGGGAGAATACTGTGTAAAGAGAACATAACATTGCAATAGAGGTAGGGCTAATGGAAAGGTGCTGTCCAGGAAAGGGGCATGGAGAGATGGCTTTCTAGCCAGAGAACAGCTAGTAAAAGATGATCTGCTTGAAGCAGGATGGGGAGAACCATGCACAAAGAGATGACTGGGGAGAAGTAAGCAGAGACCAGACACTAAAAGGGCCCTATCAGGTGTCAGAAAGAGGAATTGTATTCTAACTGAAATAGGAAAAAAACACAGAAGGGTTTCAATCAGGGAAATCATCGATTTCGCAAACCAAGATCCTATTTTATGCTCATTTAGATTTGGTCATAGAAAGGGAGAGTAGAAACTGGGAGACAGATTGAACGCTATTGCCCCGGGATTTGAATAAATGACCGCACAAATGGCAAAAGGTGCTGAGATTTACCATACCCTTAGGAGAGACATTTTTCTGTTAGATTGGATTCAGGGCAAAGGAAGCAATGAGAGGAATCCTGAATGGCGTCAGCTTCTGGCTTAGAATGCATATTACATGGCAAGTTGCATCAGAAACTCTGTTGGAGACCTGTAGATAGAAATCTATTTGGAGGGCAGCAAGGACAGAGGGAAGCAGGTGAGCAAGGGGAGAAATCAAGACCTTTCAGGGAAGCTGTGTATAAAAATCCTCTTGACCCTGTGCTGTCCGGTAGATCCTGGGGAAAGAAATAAGATTCTAAGAGACAGCATGTAGAAATCACATTATGTATGTAAAAGTGACTGTTGAATCCACCCACCCATATGCCTGTAATAGTTCAAACACTTTCTTTTTACTACCTAATTTATTTATTATTGTTGTACAAATTCAGTAAATGTGCAATTTAAATCATAAAATTTTATTAAATATGGATTTCTCCATGTTTCTTATGTCTGATTCTTCTCTGCAGAATCCAGGGTTGATAGTATAAGATATAATTTCATCCTCATGCTCACGCATACCCTCTTTCTTATTCAGTCATCCTAGCCTGTGTCTACCAGGCTAATTCCAGGAAAATTCTCATTTAAACAATTCAGAGGCAGGGATACAATGAAATCATTTTTAATAAACAATTTATCTGAGAATAGTTTAAGGCTGGTGGTCCTACCGCTGATTACATTTTTCTTTCTTTTGCATCTCTGCATTCATAAAATTGACATTTTAGAAAGAAGTGACCTAGAGAAGGAGTGAGAAAAATCCCAAACATCTGCTGTCCATTCCTTCAAGGACCCTCAGGGGACTTTTTCCCCCATCGCTATCTAGCTTGCTATCACTTGCAGTACACTAAATAAGCTTTTATTTATTTATCTATTTATTTATTTATTTATTTATTTTACTAAAAATATCAAGTCACCATCAGGGTCACATCACAGCTATCCCAAATAAGAAACTTGAGGGCACTGCTACAGTAAGCACATCCCAATTCATTTCGAAATACCTTTTGTTGCTGAGACAGGAAAACTACTACACAGGAAAGAGTGAGTGTGGCATGAGTGAGAAGCATCCAGAAGGTTATAATTACAGGAAGAACAATGGAATTCTCTGCTGATAAGCTCCGCAGGCATATGTGAACAAAGCATCTAGCCACGAGTACAATCTTATTCGCTTCCAAAATGTCAGACTGCTTGGTCTTGGAAACTATAGTGCTTGTTAATGATTTGAACCGTAAGATAACACGGTAATAAGGATTATATCGTTTCATTGGAAGGGAAAATGTTCTAAAGCCTTCTACTGGAAATTGACAGCTTGTGTTTAAAGCTATCTGACATGTAAAGTCTGAACACGGATACAATCCTGATCAAGCAGGGCAGAGCCTTGCTCTGTTTGAATGTTTTTCTCTTTCAGATTTTCATTGTTTGATGTTAGGAATCTAGATTTTTGTTTTCCAGTGTAATTCCTCTTCTTTGGGATGAACAAAGGGAATCTAAATTATTGGAAGTAATGTCATCAGAAATAGTCTGTCACACTCGGTTCACAGCCCAAGCCCCCATAGGCAGAGTGTGCCTGGGCCTTGCGGTTTGCCTGGTGCTTCTCAGGCTGCCTATCAGACTGTGAAAAGCATTTATGGAAGAGAGAGCATCGATGAAGGGGATGAGGACGCACAGGATAAACCTAGGGCAAAAGTACGTGCACACAGCTGTCAAATAGAGCCAAGCATGCAAAGGAGGCCAGAAGTTGCTGAGATGGTGGATATAGACAACAGGGAAGGATGCCTGGAAGCTAAGAGAACAGGCTTTTGATGCAAACTGCCTGACTGCATCCAAGAGCTGCCCCAAAGTAGCTGTGACCTTGCCTGGGAGGTTTAACACTTCTGAATCCTGCTTCTTAATCAATGTAATGAAGATAAGAATAGCATATACCTTGTGCAATAATGTGAGGTTTGAACTAGTGAGTATGTTTAATGGGTTCTAAATGATAGCAGGCAAGCAGTTCCTCTTGGGAAACATTTACCTTTTATTTTAAGAGCATCCATGAGCCTAAAAATTAGTGCTTTATTTTGTTTGTTTGTTTTTAACTTTAGGTTGAACAACCAATTGCAATTATTCAAGAACACTTTTAGTAGGAACACAGTTACATAGATTTCCCACCCCAAACACACACACACACACACACACACACACACACACACACACACACACACACACACACACTTACAACCCTTACCCCACATAAAAGCTATCAAATCATGTACCAGGAACAAGAATAAGGAAAAGCAAGGAATGCATTTAAGGAGCAATGTAGTGTGTTTCAATTGAAAAGTGATAACCAGAGATTAAAGAACTGTGTGATTGCTCCAGAGTGGGCACAGAAGTGCCGAGTTCTTAAGGGCTTGCTATTGATTTCACAAGAATTCGATAAGGCAGAGTCCTAGCAAGTGAGTGGTAAGTTTTAACAGGGCAATAAAGGCTTTGAAGGTAATAAGAATCTTGGACCCCTGCACACAGTAGGCATTCTAAGAGGTATGTAATTATGTAGATGTGAGAATAGCAGCATTTCCTTAATCTTAGCTCAAGTCTTGGGTCAACCTATGACTATGACAATACCATCATGTTTTCTGCCGTACACAAAGCTTTCAGCAGGAAATAGATTTTAGTTGTCTCCTGTCCATTTTGTCATGTTTTAGCTATGGTTACAAAACATTTTCTTTTCTGAGAAAACCTTTGAAGCAAACAGATAACACTGAAAGTACAAACACTAAGAAATTTCTGCTAAGAAATCTATACATTGGTAAAGATTGTGTTTTATTCGCCCCCCCCAAGACCAGGCAACATTACAATCACAATTATTCTTCTACCTTTCTTGGGTGACTCTGGTAAATTCAAGGTATATTAAAGAGTTGATTTCATATCTGAAATTATCCTAAATAATATTCTTGACATTTCCATGGAAAGAGAAATGTTGTTATGGATTGGTACAGGACATTTCTAACCCAGTGCACAAGTATGTAGGCACAACTACACAGAAATCCCAGAAATTCATTGCCCCAGAAGTCCCCCAAGACCAACTGCAGGCTGGATGAGTCCTTCTAAGGGTTCTCAGGACCTCAGCTTCAGTCAGACTCTTGACAAAGGTTTATTGTGACTCAGACTTTTAGGGAAAGGTATAAGGTTCAATTCAGAGGACCAAGTACAACCTACCAAGAGAGACCTCCCAATTCAGACATTAAGAAAAATTTCAATTCCCTTTTATAGCAAAATGTCATCCAACACTAAAGCTTGTAGATGCATATTAATTAACAGCTGTGAACACTGAGAAGTTCAGAATCAAAGAAATAGCACCCAGTAGGAACTTCCTGCTGTGTCATCAATGAGGAAAGGAAGAGGACTATAATGCCATATAGTGTGCCCACACCTGAATCCTGTTTAGAATATTATGTCTGGTACCAAGTCTAGAGAGTTTACTGCACATACATCAAACTGATGTCTGAGCACATTTTAAATGTGGATGAGAAAGGATTTTTCCATTCCTGACAACCCTGAGGTTGACTTGTCTAATTAGACTGTGAAAAATGGCAGCGAGGTTTCACAGTATAAGCACTGCCCAGAGACAAATGGTCAGTTCAGTGAACATAGCTCAACCCCATCATGTACCATTAACATCTGGTTTCCCCTCCCTGCTATGGCACCCTCATCCTCTGCCACATGTGAGAAGACTCTAATGTATCAGTGATGCAGATCAGAAAACCATCTATCAAAAGCCTGTGTGATTCTACTAAAGAGCATCCTTGCAAATGCCTGTGTCAGAAATGCATTTGTCTTGAAAGATTTCCAGCCCTCAGTTTTCTCTGAATTAAGATCGATAATTAAATAGAAGGTATCAACAGACTGTTCTTGAGAGCACTCTTTCTCAGGTATGATGATGGTATCACAAAACCACATCAGTTTCAGTTCCTGCAATAGTTCCCAAATCTGCCTAACTCTCTCCATCCCCTTCTGCCAGAATAGCACAAGCTTCTATGATAACCTTATAATATACAAAGCTAAGGTTCTAATTGACCCTGACATACTCCATTCTGAAATTATATTATCTATTCTTTATCTTGTAGATAGGGGCATATTTTTAAAATGGTGATTTTTTAAACTCAGGTCATTCCTGATATCTTCCATGCATTAGTGATAATGATGCGTCCATTCAGTGAGGAGATCCTGTCTAGTCTGCCATAGGTGGATATGCTAACCTTCATGTCTTGGATTCATGCTTTATGTTTCTTACTTTCTGCACATCAGAAAGACTATGAAAACTTACCTCCTGTTCACTGGCATCCTGGTAATCCCAGGATTGTTATTATCTACATGGTTAAATATTTTTCATCCTTTTGAACTTGACTTGAGTTGTTTCTTCCTCCAAAAGAACACATACACAAATGTGAGTCAAAAGGGGGTCCTGAGTCCGGCTTGAATAATGGTAATCAGTATAGCTGATTTGATGGTCTTGGGTAATCTGGAGTTCAGATGTGGGTCTCTGTGTGTGAGCTCCAGTTAAGAGTACACTTTAGCTGATTCTGTCCCACATTGGGCACCAGATGTGGGTCAAAAATAGGGTCCTGCATCCGGACCAGTGCTTGGGCCACTGGAAATTCAGATTGCACCATGGACCCCATGCCACTGCTCGGCAGACATTGGGCTGTGAGAAGCTGCAGGATCCTGCTCCAGGGGTAGGGAAGGCTCAGTCTGGTGTCCCCATCAAACTGCTGAAATTGGCTTAGGGGTCCAAGCCTGCACAGAAGCCAAAACCAGCAGATTCTCAGGCTCTTGGACATCCCAGTCTTCGCTGTATGCAGCAGAAGAGCTGGAAACAGAGTATGAGCCCACAGGAGAGTTCTGGCCTGGGCAGAAGGGAAAAGGGCAGGAGGAGAGAGCTCTGACTGGTTCCTGTGGGGAGGAGAGATTCTGGCTTGCTCATCTGGGTGGCTTGGATTGGGTGTAGCCTACTCGAGGCTCTTTAGGAAGACCTGCTCCATTGCTCCAGCACGACATATCCCAATGAGAAGAGGCAGTCCATGGTTTTAAGGTGTTTATTGTAGAAAGACAGAGAGAGGGACAAGAGTAGAGAAGTAGAGGCCTGCCATGGTCATGTGGAGAGAGGGAAGATGGGAAGGCAGAGAGAGGGGAAGCAAGAGGGCAAGAGAAAGAGGCAAGAGATTAAGAGCAAGAGAGAGAGAGAGGAGGGGGAAAGCAGCTCCTTTTATAGTGTGCTGGGCCTACCTGGATGTTTCCAGGTAACTGTGGGGAAGAGCATACCTGGCTGTTGCCAGGTAACTGTGGGGGTGGAGTCAAGACAGCCTACATGACTGATGGCCACAGAATTACAGAGCTGGGGCCTCACGTTAGGAGCCCAGTGTCTGGGAACATGGCAAACAGGCCTTCTTTCCCTTGCAGATTCATCTGTTGGGTCTCTGGCGTTTAAACCTAGCTTGACCAGAAAATAGGCTACCTTTCACAGTCCCCTCCCACACACACAAACACACGTCCATGGTTACATTCCCCACCTAGATATTCTCTAATATTGTATAGTTTTCCTTTGTTGATGTGTATGAACTGCAGTGCACCAGTCTAAGCTGTGTGTTGCATAACATTACCTGTAGACCAGAAGCTACCTGAGGTCTGAGACTCCTGTGTGCTCCTGTCTACTGTATCCCTGTTGTCTGTCATGGTACTGGGCACATCCTATAGTCTGAACAGACAGACTGAGTGAATCCGCAGTCTGAATCTCTTGATTTGCCGTGGCTCACACAATGTGGTTTTCAATATCATTTGCCAGATGCAAAGATAAATGTCATATCTCTTCTCCAAAGAGCCACTTGTGCCATGTGATCCAGACATTTAGGATGCGACTGTGGCTTCTCAGTCCTCATTTACTGCAACATAAAAGGCACAGTCCTTGCTTTTGATTGCCGGTTGTTTTTTTTATTTAAGGATGGCTCATAGATGTTGAACTTTGAATGCAGTCCTTATTTTCCTGTCTGCACCACCTTCCTGTTTACTCATTCAGAAGTGAGAGCCATCCAGAAATCGTCCTGCTATTGGCACGGGTTGAATTGGATTAAAATTTCAGAGTTTAGCTTTTATGTAAATGTGATTCATACATCAAAACAGAAATAACTATAAAGCAACATAGTTCACATGCATTGAAATTTAAATAGCTTCTCCCTAGAGGGTCTAACTTATCAACAATTAGATAAGGTTGCAAAAATATAGATAAGCTGCTTCCTCTAATCATATCTTCTCTTCTTTCGTCTCCCCCTCCCTCTTGTTCTTTCAGTGAAAAATGAAGCAAGTAACACATAATGAGCTTTTCCAGTTGAGTAATAACCACATTGGCTGGCACTCTGAAAATCTCCATAGCTACCACCTATATCACCCTCCTTTGACTTGTAGGGAATAACATGCATAGAATTCACCACATCACCCAGATTCTTGAAAGATTTGGTGTTTCCCTGTGATAATGGATTTTTTTTTAAATGGCAATTAGCTAAACACTTTTGCTGTGTGTTTTCCATGCCTGCAAAGTTTTAGATGTGTCAGTGATATAGCTAACCCATTTTTCAGTAATAGTAACATGAGTCCCAAATGCAACACCAGGATTATTTACTGACTACCATATGGCCATAGCTGTATATAAGCTCCTTTACTAATTTTCTCCCTCCATTGGTTCCCATCCATCAGATTTTCTTGCTATGCTGAAGTCTGGCAAGTTACTTATAGCATAAACAGTACTGTACTCAGCATTGCTTGAAAGCTGTACTATTACATTGGAAATGCCTGTAAATATCTGTATGGGTGGGAAAGAGCCTGCCACCAGAGAAGTCTGTCTCTATTGTCTTGTCCTTTGGTCTCAGGAGACTGTTATTAAACACTAAGAATTTCCCAGGTATGGCAAATATCGAATTACCCAAGGTGAACATTTGAGACCACATCTGAGAGTTTATGCTGATAAGGTAACTCATGGTCATGTTTGTCCTCCTTCTGCTCATGCCACACTACCTTGATCTATAGAGAAAGTTATAAGTTATTCAGTCATGTGGACAATCAATCCAACCCTGGACTCCAAACTGTGAAATTCTGGGCTTGCAATATTTTCTGGTCTTATTGTAGGTTCATTTTGCCGAACAGCATATATGCGGAAAAAGGAGCTTCAAGGAGGAGCCTCCTAGACCCTGCCTCATGGAAGTCTTCCTTTGTCTGGTTTTTACTCAACTACAGTGATGATAAAGACTTTTAGTGATTCTTCCCAGTGAGTTATCTAGCCTGAGGGTGTTTTGGGAAACTCCTCAAATCTTAGACTGTTAGAGATTAGAGCATGTACCTCTTGACTTCACTGTTTCACTGATGTCATGTGATATCTCAAAGCAAACAAAACCAAAATGCAACAACAAAAAAATGCACTTAGAACAAATATGGGAAAGTCTATAGTACAACCCACAAAGCAAAGGAAAAAAAAAAAGCTTGATAGTAAAAAATTACGAAATGGAGTAGTCATTGCATAACACCCACAATGAAATATGAACCTTGTAGCCTTTTCCAAGGAATAATTTAAGTTGAAATATTTTCTTAAACTTATTTTATGAGATTAAGCATAAATTACTGATATGGGAAGAAGAAATAAATGGCTTACTGCCTGGAAAATTAAAAAAAAAAAAAACTATATCTACTAGCATCTCCCATCCAAGACCTCATTCATACTTATTCCTATAGTCTATTTCTATTCACTTTTGGATCACACAGATTACAAGTTATTTTCTTATTTCAGTATTTTCACGTGTTTGCCTTTCTTCCTGACATAATAATCTTTCTTTTGTATCAAATAACATGTATTTGTCTTTAAGGTACAAATGAGATTTAAACTTAAATTGGCACATGTCTTTGCCTCTCCTTTCATTAGATTTATTCCAAGTTGTGGTTCATTGATGCTTACCAGATATGACCATATTCAAACATGAATTCAGTATTTGAGTATAAAGGTTTGTCTCGTGTATATATAATACAAACTTTCTATGTGTGTATATATAGTCAAAACCTAATTTTACAACATTTATATGTTTATAGCAAAGTTAATCAGAAAACACAAAATTGACATTCTACTGCCTGACCACATAAATATAACCTCTGCAATGTAACTAATCCAGGCACTACATATTCACTGTACCCCAATCAAACATTATCACATGGTATTGAGGATCTGAGCTCAGAAGTCCTTTCCTGACTTAGCCACATCTTGGCCCATGTGCATTTCCTCCTGCTTATTTGCAGTTGGTATCTTTTCATTGCCAAAGTATCTATTTATGATTATTGCCAGTTTCGAAATTCTGGGTGTTCATTTTCTTACTGCCAGTGTTTAGGAGTCCTTTGCAGATACAACTGTGCCTCCAGCTCTTAGTCACTAACTATCACAGTGATTAATAAACACTAATAGAGTGAGGGGACTCATGGGCTATTGAGTTGAATGCTGAGCTGTCCACCAGGGAGGGCAAATAGCTGTTAGTGGCTTACTAGTGGGTTGGAGCCATGGCTCTCCCTAAAGGACCATCTTAAGCATTCATCAGAAGACTTAACACCTCTGAAAAATAGATACAACTGATCAAGGACTGAGATCATGAAATTGTTGGATGAGTATTTTGAATCCAAAGAAATAATCCAGACAATAAGGTCTTTAATCTGAAAAAAATGAGAGCAGATTATTGATGGCACTGTGCTAAAGTTGCATGTGGTGAATATTTAAAACCAATGATAGAATATTCCCAAAGACCTTTTAAAGAGGCATTTAATAGAAACCAAAAAGAGATGCAAGCCACACATTTGTGTACCTGGGCCTGGCTCTTAACTTTTCTGTATTTTACTATGAGGTTTTTAATAATCCAGGCTTGCTTGCATACTGGCTGCAATGACCCAATGAAACAACTGTAGAACTTTATACAATGAATAAGGACTGGAGAAAGACAACACCCTCATTATGCAGTTGTTTAGTGACAACTTAAGGATGGACATCAGACAATGCAAGATAAGAAGGAGATATAGGAGACAAGGTTGAAAACTAAAGGCATCCAGTGATCCCTGTAAGAAAACCTTTCTATATCCCCATTTTTCATTTCACTTGGATCTCCTCTAGCAGGGAAAACAATTCATTTGTATGGAATCAACTGTTTTTTGTCTTTCAGCCCACAGCTTTTGGAAAATTCCATCCCTTTCATGTGCATTATCTTAGCTTCCCATATATGCAGATATTCCTGTAGAAAAGTATCAATAGCTTCATTTTACATTAACATGAGTGACATCCAGACACTTGGATAGAGGGCTGAATGAATATTTAGTTTTTAAGTGTTGTGTTTTGCTGTGGAGGTATGAAACTGTAGAGCATTGTAATTTAAAGTTTTCCTCATAACTCCTTGATTTCTGCCTTTTCCCTCTGCCCTCTGACATTTCTCTGGGAAGTCCCTTTCAGAAGCAACTAGCCCATTCTATTACTACATATTTCTTTTACTGGGAAGCTAGAAGTGTTAGATTTAATGGGAAAGCTATAAATGTATCTAGGTTTAGGGTCATAGATTAAAACACTCTCCTATTCACATATTCTGGAGGTTAGGTACATCTGTGACAACAGGGATTTTCTTATGAATTCTTCATTTGCTAGTGTTTGAATTGGCAACTCCCCTTCCCTCCTTCCACTAAACTCACTTACACTCTTTGCTATCATAGCTCTGGTATTCAGTTTACATTGTAAGAAAAGTAGTGTCTTGCTGCAAGAATATAGGCATTGCTTTGGGCAAATGAAAATGTATGTCCTTTTTTTTTTTAATATATTAGAAAGAGAAAACAAACTACAGAAATCCAAGTTTAAAAGTTTAATACTTTTCCCAGCAGACTTGTGCACATGTGAGACTCTGAGTTTTCTTTAGACAATTCGGCCACTATATTGTGTTTGCTCATCATAGACTATAGCTCCACAGTGCCTTGTGGAAATATTGTGTTCTATGCAACAACAGAATAACATCAAAGAAAGATGGATTTTACTTAAAAAAAAAAAAAAAACCACTAGAATGAATAAGTGCCCGTTTCTGAGTGTATACTGGGATATTAATCCTCTATGAAGTAGAAACAGGAAAAATCCCAAAGGAACACAGGCATAAGCAGTGAGAGTCTGAGTCCTTTGATGTGAGTATATAACCTGTATTAACCACATAAACCAGTAAAACAAGAAGGGACCAGGGGGAAAGAGGGGTCTCCAGAGACTAGATAGTAGAACTTGGGTACTATGATGAGAAATAAGAAAAAAAAGGGAGGAATTTGACTCGGGAGGGTCAGGGAGGGGAATACGGAGGGAAAAAGAGGAAGGAGGATTAAATAAAGCTTTATATTTGAGGAAAGGGACATAGAAAAGCATTATTTTATGTTTATTTTAAAATGAACATGTAATATATCTATATACATTATATCAATGCATACATATAATACATACATATGTATATGTGTGTATGTGTCCCTATACATACATGCATTTAACTGAAGTTACACTACTAAGGGTGATGACTCTGTCTTCAGGAGGCAAAAAAAAAAAAAAAATCTAGAAAAAACCTGGTGACAACCTGAGCAACCTTTCTTCCCGTTAGTGGCCTGTGGAGTCCAAGAGACTCTCAAAACAATATATGTGATTGCTGTTGCCTTTGGCTGTCGCCTAGAACTTGAAGGTAAGATCTTGCTGAAAATACCACAGATGTCAGACACAAGGTTTGGAGGAATGAACCTGGATATAACCTGGAAGCCTACTCTCTGAAGACAAGTTCTCATAGTATCTGACAGTGCTGTATAGGCTGCCAATGGAGAAAAGGGACCAGTAGTTTCACCCAGCTGTAAAACCTAAGAACCATAACAGGTATATGGTGTGGCAATATACTGCCAAGGGTGTAATACTGACACATATCTTTGAGGTAACCAATAGCGCTCTAATTAAACTTACAGCTCGCTCAGTAGAAGGGAATACATGGTACTATAACCCTAGCCAACTACTCATGAGTAGTGAGGCCAGGAACCCTAGACACGAACTTAGAACTGTGACTTTTCTAAGCCAATATAATTCCTAGCTTCATTCTAAATATGTATCCTTATAACGACTGATAAGCATAGCTCTTATTCTGTTCCACAGAAGCTTCTTTTGTTTAACAGAGACCATTACAGAAATTTGTAATTGGTCAAAATGGACAGAAGAACTGATCGTGGTGTTTCCCAGTCAATACATGTATAAATCAATCCTCCTTCCACCTAAATCGCAGAAAACAGGAGGAGAGGGGATGGAAAGATTGTAAGAGCTGGAGGAACAAAACATCTCTGCTGTGAGATGATGTCTTCTATATGACAGAACTTGTACTCATGAAATCTCAACAATATGATGACATATATGAGACTCAACAATGACAATGCCAGCTTACCATGATAATGTAGATGGAGAAAATCTCTCAAGGCACAGCCCCTAGATGAGGAAGTATAATGAAAGGATGTTAAGAAAGCGTCAGTCTTCCCCAGACCTGAGCTCTCTGATAGGTTTTCCTATCTCAAGTGGTCAGTACTAAACACATGTACATACAAGCAATAGTACATGGACACAGGTGGTTGTGTTTATATATAAACAGTGTGTGTGTGTGTGTGTGTGTGTGTGTGTGTGTGTGTCTGTGTGTAAGAAACAATACCAATTAAAGAAAAATATGTCCAGATTTTGAGGGAGGTGGAACATGGAGAAAGGGATGGGAGGGGTTAAAATGATAGTGTGTGTGTGTGTGTATATATATATATATATATATATATATATATATATATATATATATATATACAGTATTCATGTGAAACCTTCAAATGATTTTTAATTTACATTTAGTAAAAGGTGTAAGCAAATAATCTCACAGATGGGAAATTTCTACTGACTCTGAAGCATGAGGAGTCTGTGTGCCCTGAGGTACACACTCTGAAGTGTGGGGAGGAGTGTGTGCACCCTGAGGATTTCCTTATCGCTATCCATGCTGTTTTCTTTTAGGATAAAAATTACCATGCTGGAGACCCTCCGTCTGTGCTAATTTATCTGATTGTAGATTAGTAAATGCATTATGTCATTTTTATGATGGATTACTCCAAAGAAAAAAGTCTATCAGGTGGAAATAAAGTAAATTTAATTAGTCCCTCCAAGAAAGTCAGATGATCCAGAAAAAAAAGCCCTGTTTTAGAGAAGTTTCATTTGAAGTGAATAAAATTGCCTGCACACAGCTGCTAGTTTTTAAAATTCAAAGAAAAACTTACACTTAATGCATGTCGTCTTAGATGATTTTTCATCATATTTTTGTACAAGGAATGGGATTATATTATGGAATAAAACTAATCCTCTTATGTTTTTTTCTTTTAGAAATGTATCATATCTGCTTTAGGCACGCTAGTCTCATAAGACTCCTATTAATTTCTGCCAACGTTGGAGAACAGCCAACAGTGGGTGGGACTAATGGAGCCCTACCTTCTGTAATTAGGGATGCCATCTAACTTGGTTACTACTGTAGATTAGTTCTTAACTGAAATCGCTTCGATGTGACTGCTATCGTTAATGAGAAAGGATATTAAATATGGATTATGTCTTTCATCGTCTAGCTAGCTGGGCATCTTGGCCTTAATTCTCTCCATCTGTGACCCTTTACATTACATTAAGCACACCTTCTCAGCAGCCGCCCTATTACAGTTAATCACACTAAGGAAGAGATTGTACTAAATGTATTATCAAGACACTGACATTTACCAAATGCCTGACAGATCGGTCAGAGAACAAAGAGCCAAATCTTAGCTCTGTCTTTACCATGGACTTAGAATTTTCAAGCTAACAGCATCTTAGTTTTCCTGTATATCAAGAAAGGGGCTGTTGTCCTCCCAGATTATTGTGACATGTGTCAACATATTTTTTTATAAAAGCTCCCTTAGTCAATTAATTTACCTATGTTGGAAATTTTAAACAGCAATTTTCTATTTATTTTTCTGTAATACACCTATTCTTTCAGTAAAAAGCAATAGGCAATAAGTATTACAGGTGGATAAACTTACTTCAGATCAAGTAGTTATTATGCTGAATTTGAGAGTGATTCACATTTTGGGAGTTATCATTCTGAAGTTTATATTATATGATTCCCTCTCTCTCTCCTGCATAATGTAGGCTTTCTGTTTTGTTGTATTAGCTGAAATACATTTAAAACTTAAGTCTAATATTTATTTTATTCATATCATTCCAAAAGGATTAAGAGTATAAGCATTTGAGAGAACTCACAAACTTTTTGAGCATGATGGTAAGAGATTGAGTCACTTAATTTAAATAAAATTTACTTTCACTGTTTTCCAGACATTGCAGAAATGTCTCAATGGTATGTAGCCCTATAAAGTCTATTTTCAGTTCTACATGTCTATGGCAGAAAAATATGTGATTTCCATATGTACATCACACTTCAACACATGCATTGCGTATGAATATCACAGATCAACATATGAACTTGATAAGAATATTACAGCTAAACACATGAATTCTTGGAACTCATCATATGTTTTTCATAATCAATACGATAAAGATTCTTGTGAAATGGTAAGTCTATTAATGGAAGTATGGGAGTAGAAATACAACCACAAAGTAAACATACATAATTCCAAAAGGAAGTTTTCCTCTTGATCATTATGGGATGGAGAAGAGTGAAATCATTTCTAGAGCATCGCCCTTCCAAATTGTTGACATGTTCTTACCAATTGGTCCCCATGGCTGTGACAGAATGAAGTCAATGATGCTGTTCTCTTGTTTCTCTGCTGTACACAGCCATAGTACCATGGAAACTTGTTTTTATATACATCTGACTTACTATACTGCAAAATCTTGAAGGCCAGGCATGAACTTTCATTCTTCACTTAGTCAGTGGTACACCCAGCATCTTGACTCCCGAGGCACCTAACTTGTCAACAGCCTCCCACTTAATAAATTAGTTGCAGTAAATAACAAGAAATACGACAAACATTATCTTATCTAGGAACTAAACTCAGCATTTTACAACCAAATTGAGAATTTGAGTTTTATGTCACTGTTTCAGGAAGGATGAATATTCATAGCAATTATCTAGACTAAGATGGGTGACTGAAGTTCAGCTTTTTAGTCTTTACAAAGTGGTGTGTTGATACATTTAGAATCAGCTCTTTAGATGAAGAAATAAGTAGTCCTACAAGAACTGGATGCACACAGAGGTTCTTTTCTCTTTTATCCATTTTTATTATATATTTTCTTCATTTACATTTCAAATGCTGCCCCAAAGTCTCCTATACCCACACCCACCCCTTGCCCTGCTCCCCTACCCACCCACTCCTACTTCTTGGCCCTGGCATTCCCCTGTACTGGGGCATATAAAGTTTGCAAGACCAAGGGGCCTCTCTTCCCAATGATGGCCGACTAAGCCATCTTCTGCTACATATAGCTTCTCTGTGTAGATCTGGCTGTCCTGGAAATCACTCTGTAGACCAGGCTGGCCTTGAACTCAGAAATCCACCTGCCTCTCCCTCCCAAGTGCTAGAATTAAAGGCATGTGTCACCACTGCCCAGCTTAGAGATTTTTGTTTGTTTGGTTGGTTGGGTTTTTTGTTTTTGTTTTTGTTTTTCAAGACAGGGTTTCTCTGTGTAGCCCTAGCTGTCCTGGAACTCACTCTGTAGACCAGGCTGGCCTCGAACTCAGAAATCCACCTGCCTCTGCCTCCTGAGTGCTAGGATTAAAAGCATGTTCCACCACATTTAAAGCTGTGGCAAAGTATTCTATCATTAAATTTATTTGCAGTTGCCAATATGTGATAATAACAGAAAGAATAGTATTCAAGTTACCTCCTTCACTTTCATCAAATTCTCCACAGAAAAGACAGACCCTAACTATCCCAGTACCCATCCATCCTTCTTCACACCAGTTATTTTATATTCCCAGCATTTATACATTGCTTATCACATAATACATGCTCAATAAAGCTTTTGATGAATGAGTAATTAAATAAGGAAATAACCTATTTGTCAAAGTCCTTTTAGTGGCTTCTTTTAGAGAATACATCAAGCGTAAGCATCACTTGGCTCTAGTCTGGTATATAATTGTGCACTTAGAATTTAAAGCTGCAAAGCCACACAGTATATTTCTTATAATCTGAGAATTAAAGTGGCCTGTGATGCCAAATGGAGCCACTGCCATTGTAGAATCCCTGAGATGCTACAAAGTGAAAATAAATGACACAGTGGCATTCAGCAGTCAACAGTACACCCAATGCACATTGCCCATGGCAGGCATTTCAACTCCTAATGTAAGTCCAAAAGTGGGAGGGAGAAGAGGAGGGAGAGGGAAGAGGAGAGGAAAGGAGGGAGGGAGGGGGGAAGGGAGAAGGAGGGGGAGAAAAGGGAGGGGTAGAGGGGAGAGGGGGACTGACATGTGGCTGAATAAAGTGACTCCTGCTTTATGTCTGTGCATTTGGAAAGGTTTCCTTACTGAGTAAGAGCTACAAATATATTCTCATACATGCATCCAGAGCTAGTAGAACTGCCAACTCAACTGGAAAGGAAGTTGGTTCTAAACTTAAAGATATTTGCCACAAGGACACAGGTTGCTCTTTTAGCAAAACTGCTAAATACTGAACTTGTTTGTTTGTTTGTTTGTTTGTTTTTGAGGCAGGGTTTCTCTGTTTATGGTTAGCTATCCTAGAATTCACTCTGTAACCCAGGCTGGCCTCAGACTCAGAGACCTGCCTGCTTCTGCCTGATGAGTCCTTTAAAATGTGTGCCACCACTGTAGACAACTTCAATAAAAAGAATTAACTGAGGTGTAGAGAGCCTAAGAGCATCCAACTAGAAACTGGATGAGTCAGCCTTCAAATTGACATTTGTCTGACTCAAAAAGAGTTGAAATCTTTTGCCATTAGCAAAGCCTCTTGCAGGTTTTATAAAAGCAACCTTGCTCAATCTTAAAGAGACTTTTTACCAATACTAAACATGACTTTAAAATCAAGAAGCAATGATTTAGAAAAGTTAACAAACATTTTAAGAGAAATGTTCAAGAAAGAGTATATCGTAGGACAGAGGAGCTTCACAACATGATACAAGAGTCCCGAGATTCGTCTGCAGGTGTCACACTAATGTCCCACTGTTAACCTTTCTATACCATGTCACATTGTCTTTGGAGACCTCCAATTTCTTGACTTTTGAGCAACAACTTTACAAAGAGAAAATTAACTGAGCAGTTTTCTAACTCTACCCCTATAGGTTCTCTCCTTTCTTGATCTGGAATGAAAATACAATTGGTGTTTTGACTTACAAGGTTAGAGATAATTAAAGCAAGCTTCTATTTAATCAAATCATTAAGACCCAGAGCCAGAAGGACCTTTTTTAAAGAAAACACCAGAAAAGACCCTTTTGGTGGTAAGGGAAATGAGATGTCAGGAATGGTGCTTTGGCACCAAAATGTCTCCAGTGACGAGTAAGTAGGAGCTGCCTCTTATCTGACTTACAATCACTTGCCTCGGATTTCCAGCTCACCTTATTCTGGGTTCTTAGAATTTTTTTTTTCCTCACCGTATGGTCCTCATTTGCAATATTATGTTTTGTATAGAATTCAATCCAAGCAGGTAGAAGTATTGGGTGGTTTAGAAATCTCAATACTTAAAGTTTCTTCCTGACCTTATCGCCACTGTTGGGATGTCAGGCCGTTCTATGATTTTCATATTCCTAAATCTGTAAGGAGAGTCACAAGCTGATGCCCAAGCCCTGATGACTGGAGTGTAGACCAGGCATGTTGATTCAGGCCTTCATGTAAAGTCGTTAGCACTTACTATAATAGCTACAACCTCCTGGATAGAATAAAATAATGTGGCTATTATTTTTCCAACTCTTTAATCTTCTATAATTTTTGTTCTATTTTTCTCTATAGTATCTATTATCTTACCCATTTCCTGATCCTGTTTAATGTTAGTTGTAGGAGTTCAAAAACCTTATCTTAATATTTCAATGGGGGCCTGATACATTGAAAGAGGCCAGCAGATATTTGGAATGAATACAGTCCCATCATCTCCAGTTATATAACATTTCAAGTGAAGTGTCTGGATTCACAGATTTCAAAGTGTGGAGGGTGTTTGCTCACAGTTGTTATGTATCTCCTTTACCGTGTGTGCGCCTCCTTCCACACTTATTTCTGGGATGTCCCAGTGTGTGTCAGATTTCCATTGTGAATAAGGGGGCTGCTTGCATGTGTCAGATTTCCATTGTGAATAAGGGGGCTGCTTGCATCTTCTGTGGTATTTTTATCCCCCTTTGTTTCCTTACCCTTCTTTTCTCTCCCAGAGTTCCCTCTCGTATAATGCCTTTATTATTCAGAGGAAGCCAGCATTATTAATAACTCCATTCCCCAGAAGATACTATTGCTTTCAGACTGTCCTAGTTCCCAACACACACAGGAACCTTCTAGAAAGACTTCTTTTCTAGACGGCATCTAGTTCAAATAGAATCTTGGCATTTTTTGATTATCCTCTTTTTGTATCTTGGAATCTAAGTGGTGACTGTAAGATAAGAATGACCCCACCAGATATTTTCTCCTCAACTTCTGAGAGATATTGGGCAGACCTCTATTAGCGTCTGTCCAGAATTTATAATTAACTGATCATTGTTATTAATCTAGAAGGAATGTAAAGTTAATTCATTCTAATTTCTCTACTTGAGCTGGGGGAAAATAGAACCATATCAGGCAAGGAACATGATGCAAGTCTCTCAACAGTGAGAGCTGATATCTAAGTCTAAGTAAGTGTCCTACTACCAGGCTATACCTCAAGCCCCAGGGATTTTGAAATGTGTATTGTCATATATCTCTGTTGGTCTCATGAAGTATCTCATGGCTCTTCCCTCTGTGTAACTAACAATACATTATAAATAGGGAGGATTTGGTAGATGGGAAACCATAATCAGAATACAGTGTGTAAGGAATTACTATTTTCCATTACAGAAAAAGAAAAAGAAAAGAAAAAAAGGCCACTTCAAGACAGATGGAGCAAATTGCACAAAAGAAAGCAAAAAAGAATGCATCAGAGGTGTTTCTGTACTAGAATTCTCACATCTAGTCTTGAGGGAAAAACAAGCAGAGTGATTGGATGGGACAAGTGAATGCATAATGAACCAGTAAGGAAGTCACCTCTTCAACGACTAGGAAGATGTTAGGTCCCATGGGAAAGGAGACATGAGGGAGAGCTGACTTGGGAAGAGAACGGCCAGTGGAGGCTAGCATGAGTGAATAGGAAGTAGAATGTCCACACAAATCACAGGGGAACCAGTACCCTGATTCATACACCTCACCAAGTCCATAGAAAGAAATTCCTAGGATTCTCAGTAAGCAAAGTGCATGAAATGAGAAACCATTGCGGCTGAACTTCCTACTGACATCCATTGAAAGAGTGAAACTATTTACTTTGGACATGTCATGACCATTAACCATCACAAAGCAGAGTTGCTATGGTAACCTATAGGTTATCTTAGTGGGAAGTCATGACAAGCAACGAAGCAAGCTCATAAAGCAATAGCTAGGTCTAGCAACAATAGAACCTATGGAATAATCATGGAGCATGGAGCATTCCTGGATCCTAACTTGGCATGCCAGCCTCTCCTCCCTCCTGCCACAAGCTGCATGCAGATTAGGAGGGGCAGTAGAATTTGGAGGAGGTGAAAATATTGACTGGAGTTGGGACTCATTGGTAGTTCTTCAGATTTTATATTTTATCACTCATGGTGATTATGGGACTTCAAATTAAAGCAATTGCCTTTAAGTCACTCACACTCCTATATATGGTCCTAACCTGTGGTCCTCTGAATCAGCCTAATAAACTCATTAGGTCTCCAACCTGAACTTAGTTAGTCTTTGCTTTGACCTGTGAATGCCCTCTTTTGAGGGAATAGACACATTATGTAGACGTTTTCTGATAACCATTGAATGCTATAATCACCCTTGTCTCTTCTATTCTCTCAAATGTCTACATAAAATGTTTTGGCAAAGGAATCATCCCAAGTCTACAAGCACAACACATATTTGTTCATCTGTCTCCATCTTACTCTAAAGTCTTCATTCTGATCTACTCTCAGACTCATCTGCAATACTGTGGTGGTCTTATAACTACTTTTTAGATGATCTGCATTCTTTTTTTCATCTATATTACCTATTTTACTGGAAGCAAAGCCGGGATTGCTGACCAACTCAAAAATTAAGCTAGATAATTTCACTCCCTTCCTTTTAGGGTCTTTTCTTAAATCATTAATAGTAATGTTTAATTGTGGTATGCTGGCCTATCATTCATTTAATCTGGCCCATAACTACTTATGTGAACTTATTTCCCATTATTCATATTGCCCAGTATCCATATCCCATCATCATGTGCATATGCTATTTTATAATTCTTTAAAAATTATGACTTCTACTCACAATATGTAACTATCTTAAAAAGCTTTTCTCCCTTCTCAGGTTATATTTTCTCTAACCTTTTCTTAGCGACTTCTCTACCTTTAGATAGCAACTAAATCTTCATCATTGGCTATAAGCCAGATACCAGTTATTTTCCATTGTACTAACAAACACTCATTGTGTACTTATTGCTTGGCTGTGTTTTCTTTTCAGTTGCAAGATCAATAAAAGCAAAGAACAACTGTTGTCTTGTTCAGTGGCCCTTGTTCCTAGGTCCCTGTTTGGTCCAAAGTAGACAGCCAGCTTGATAGCAAATGGATGAATGATAGAGGATTGGATGGGTTAATGAATGCATGGATGTTTAGACTTTTGCCTTTGGATGTTGCTTGAATTTGATCTGGCTTACCATTTTCAGTGTCCTGGAGTGCTCACCAAGTACATACTAAGAATGTTTCTGGAGGGGAAGGTAGAAATTTGGAAAGAACTTCATGCTTTCTAAATATCCTTTCATGGTTTTGAAACAGGCTGATAGAGCTCAGTCTCCATGTTTTTCATTTGGAAAACACAGTCTCAAAATGAAAAAGGATCCCTGTATGGTAAGACAGGACTTCGGTATGGGAAGTGAGGATCTTTGTACAGCAAGGAATGACTCCTGTATGGGGATTAAGGACCTCTGTACTGCAAGGAAGAACTCCTGTATGGGAAGCAAGGAAACCAATAAAGTGTACTTGCTCTACATACATTCTGAAACTCTGTAGTAAGAAGTCATAGTTGCATGACATACTTGAGTAGGAAGTACAAAAGCTTTCTGTATGCATTTGACTCTTTTGCCAGCCACCTCCATAATCTTCTTAATCTCAATGGTTCATCCGATGTAAATGATGAACACTCCTAGACTTCACAAACACTCTACGCTCACAGTTTGCATTGGGATTTCATTTTCATGTACACTCTACTTGTTAGGTAGATCTATAAGGACAACATTTAAACACTTTTATTGTGTCCTTCAGAGTAGTTTTGCTGCTGAATTTAACCCTCCCAGCTGACCTTCACAACCACTCGGCTACTTGCTGTCTCTACAGGTCTGCTTTTTTTCAGAATGCCATGGAGTTAGAAATACAATCCAGATGGGCTTATTATAATACACTTTACTTGGCTTTACTTGGTAAAATGTACTGAAATCACCCCCATGCCTTCATGGCTTGATGCCCCCCCCCCCCGCAGTAACAGTCTATCAGACTGATATATTACAATTTATTTTATCCCTTTTCTTAAGGAAATCTTGGTTGTTTCCAAGATTTTTGTAGTTACACATAAAGACATAGGCTTTTGTGAATAGTTGCTCTTTAATTTTATTTAGTAAATGTGTGTGTTTCGTTATAAATTAAGAAATAGTAGTTGCATTCTTAAATTTGCTGATGACTTATTTGCTTAACCAAAATTTGTAATGCCTCTCATTATGAATTAAAAAGACAACTTCTTCTGATAGGTCCACAATCACAAACAATTTCTTTATTAACTTATTTGCAATTTTTTTTATGATTAGCTTCTTCCTATGTTTGATGGTGAGCCTAATCTTTAATAGCTAGACCATCTCTTCTGCCCATAAAACATCTTTAAAGGGGGGAAATTCAAACCAGGGTTTAACTATTTTTGAAAAGATTTTCTAAAGAGTTACGACAGGTATCTTGAACCTTCACTACTTGTCTTAGCTGTAATCCTGTATGTTATCAGTACTGACAACAATGGTATTATTACTTATAATAATTAGCTATATTAACACTACAATAATCATTACTACTGACCATGTTGTTAATATCATTAACGATGATGATAATGGCTATTTACAAAATACTTGGGGTTGCTGGACATTGTTCTAAGCACTGGACATACAGTATATATTCTTCACAGTTAGTAGAAGTGGTTAATTTATATTCATTATTCAGGTGAAGGACACTCCAAAATTTTTAGCTACTTTTCTAAACTTCCATAGCTGGTAACTTTTTAAGAGTTACAGTCTGAAGTAAAATTATGTTTTGAAGTCTTACTAGAGACCCCAACTTCAATAAATAGCAAATTATATATACTCTATTCCTTGGTGCTTAATTTGTATTGCTTTGTATCTATATGATCTGTTTATAAAGCTTTTTACATCCTTTACTAAGCAATTTCTTAATATCCCAATAAAATATTGCACCAGAGTAGCTAAAATAATATCAGAAAACTTCTGGTTATTTAAGACTAAAAAAAAAAAAGTTTCTTTTGAGTGGGTAATGAATTTAAACCTAAACTTTCATGTGTGCAATTTGACCCACGTAAGTATGTTGCCTTCAGTTTTTCTGCCATGTAAGAATGAAACCGAACACTACTGGAAATTCCAGATTATCCGCAATCTTTCTGGAGTGCACTTCTTGTTCTGCGCATCTTAGTTCCCAAATCGCAGAGGCTTGACAATTTCAGATTTGAGGGAGGCCAAGCGTTATAGCTGCAGCATCTGGCCAAATTAAATCTCTCGCACACGCTTCCTCTCAGCAGTGTCTGTCAAGAGCATGTTGCGTCCAGCACTTCTCTCATTATTTTCAAATCGTGCTTTAGAAAAATGCATCTGGGCATCTTGCAGCTCCTCATGAAGGGGAAAGATATAATTTGCAGGGCTGATGTAACACAGTGGGTGATGGGCCACATTCTCTCCCAGTTTCAAAGAACCAGGGCAATAATAAAGCTTTTTCCGAGTCTTGGTGAGGCTGTAAGGCAATGACCGGCTTCCTTCCTAGCAAAGAATATTGCTGCACATGGTTTGGTTCTCAGCAAAAATAAAGAGCCTGAGACAGTCCAAGGTCAGGGAGGGGACAGGCCTTACAGAAAAGATAACACATCTTTAATAATTTAATTGGGAATGGTTGAAAAGGTAGAGCCCCTAAGAAGAAGTGTAAGGTTATTTCCTTGTTCTTGATTCAGTAGTAGAACAGGGCATGAGGATGTTTGGTGAAGTTCTGGGTTTTGGCTGAGGCTGCAGGATAAACTGATTTCAAACAATCAAATAGTCCCTCTAATTATTGTCATTTCCTTCAATCACATCTTGATTTCTTTTTCTTATAAAAATACGTTCACATAACGTTTAATGCATCAAGAGGCACTTCATGTAGAATCAGCACTCTTCTGTTTCTAATTTGAAAACAAAACATAAATAAATAGAAACAAGTTTATCTTTATCTTGTAAACTGCAGGCACAAGATTCTACACAGTATTTGCCTTCTTACATATTATTCTTTGAAATAGAGGCAGGACTTTCACATGGTGGGCTGTATATCAGACAGAGGTAAAGTATTTTAGTCTGCTACACATTGAATGAAGAGGCAAAAATGTCATTCTTAAATTATGCCCTGCACATGTAGCATGCATAATTTAGCAAATGGGTTAATTTTCTGTTAAAGGTATGAAAATTTTCTTCGAGTATGAAACATATTATTCCTATCTAATGAGTGATTTGTGTAACTCCATTCTTGGTTCTGAGACTTTAAGTTCTTAAACTAACAAACATTACTTGAACCAGGTCTGAAGTTTCTGACTTGGTTGTTCTGGAGAGAGACTGTTATCAATCTTGCTTTATAACAAGTGTTCTTGGACCCTGTCTAAGGGAAATGTCACCCAAAACCAAACTAAATAATTTTCCACAAGGAAAAAGAAATCTTATTTTCACTGAATCCTAATACCTTCCACTCAATGAGGAATTCCTTTATTGCTTATATGAATCTCTTCAGTTCAATACGATCATCATATGTTACTGATAGACAAGTGTTCACACAAGTTAAACAGACACTAGAATATAACTTCTAGTAGTGTTGATGAGATAAATATCCCTGCTCTTTCTTACTTAAGATTCATTATTATAAGGTCCTGATCATGATCAACACTAGAAATAAAGCTGTTTTTGCATTTGAAATTTCTTTGGAGACAAAAATAAAATGCCAGTAAAAAATATGTGTTAGGTTATTGATTAGAAACCTGTGGGTTGCAAGCTTTTCTAGAGTCAAATGACTTTCACATGGTCCACATATCAGATATCCTGCTTATCAGATGTTTACATGACTATTAGTGATAGCAGCAAAATTAATTTTGAAGTAGCAATAAAAGTAAATTTATGGGTGGAAACCACCACAACATAAGGAACTGTATTAAAGGGCCTCAGCATTAGGGAGATTGAGAACCACTGCATTGGACTAAGAGAGTAACTTGAAATCAGAAAGCAAAGTATTTTTCCTATCTGCAAGTTAGTTGGTCATGAATAAAATGCACATATATTATGCATATACATCATGTGCATGACATATATTGTGCACATATATCATATTTATGATCCTAACAAAGCTTCACCTAAAATTTCGGTACATGGTAGCATCAGATTAAAGCAAAGGGATGAAAAGGAATGGGAAGGCTAGGGAGAGTGAAGACAGTGGCTTGGTGATTGTCTTAGTTAGGGTTTTACTGCTGTGAACAGATACCATGACCAAGGCAACTCTCATAAGGACAACATTTCATTGACTCCAGCTTACAGGTTCAGAGGTTCAGTACACTATGCAGGCAGGAACATGGTAGCATCCAGGCAGCCATAGTGCAGGAGGAGCTGAGAGTTCTACATCTTCATCTGAAGGCAGCTAGCATGAGGGTCTTAAGCTCACACTCACAGTGACACACCTACTCCATCAAGGCCACACTCCCTAATAGTGTCACTCCCTGAGCCAAGCATATACAAACACAGTGGTTAAGAGCTCTGCTGCCTAGAGTGGAAATTTGTGTTCTGTCTGCCATAGCCTCCTCAGTTCAGGGGTGTAGGCATACATCATCAGAGCTAGCAAAATAAAATGAAACAGGACAAATATTTGTGTTGTAAATTAGCCAATTATTTTTGTTGGTTTGGTTTGGTTTGGGTTTTTGAAACAGTTTCCCTCTGTAGTCCTGGCTGCCCTGGAAATCGTTCTTTCCACCAGGCTGGCCTCAAACTCAGAGATCCACCTGCCTCTGATTAAGTTCTGCAATTAAAGGTATGCACCACCACAGCCCAGCCAAATCAGCTACTTCCTTACTCCATACCTTTCCGTTTCCGAAATTAGCTACAGAAATAAAATGGCAATATTTTAGAAACCTAAAGTTTATTGAGTGAATAGTTCCCAGACTCTCAAGCCAGCCTCCAAGATGCTCTCCCTGCCTACATCAGGTGGGGTTTGCTCCCATGTAATTCCCATCCCCCACTGAACAGGGCTGGGTCTGATCTAATTAGGGGATCACAGCTAGAAGACAGAAGTTGAAATATGAGAAGGCCTACTGTGGAGGTTGCCACATGGCAAGCCCCAGTCTGTAGCCACCCACAGAGCTTAGCTCACTGCCACTGCCACATGGAGCTGAAGTCTGCCAAAAAAAAAAAAAAAGCCTGTGATTTTGAAATCAGATCCTAAGCTCCAGAAAAGCAGACCTCTTAGCTGATACCTTGATTTCATCTTGATCGGACACTCACTGGAGAAAAGGCAATGGTTTCACGTGGGCTTCTTCACTACAAAACCATAGAAAAAGACCTTGAAGCACTTATATGTCTATAAATGTTTTATATATATATCATTTATATGTATGCTAAATATTATATAAACAAATATATTCTTTAAATATTTTATAAAACATGTAGAGATAGCTTAACATTTTGATTGTGAGTGTAGCCTTTCATGGCTGAGTCATCTCTCATGATAGCACTAAGAGTACAGGAGTGGCATGCATAACTTGGTTATACCGACCAGCTCTCATTGGACTTAAGACCCTTTAATACAATTCCTTATGTTGTGGTGGCTGATGCCTGGCATTATTTTCGTCTCTACTTCAAAACTGTAGTTTTGCTGCTGTTGCTAATAGTAATGTAAGTATCTGATGTGCAGGATGTCTGATACATGGCCCTGTAAAAGAATCATTTGACTACTTAAGGAGTTGCAGCCCACAGGTTGAGAGTCAATAGGCTAATGCATATTAGACTCAACAGAAGAGACATGATGCCAGGTACTGGATACCTAGTCAACTACCCAATGCTAGTGAGGACATAGATCTTGCAGAAGAACCTAAAACAACCTACGACTAAACCAGCATAATTCCTAACTATATTCTAAGTGTTTCTCATTATAATCACAGATAGTATCATCCTCAGCCCTCATTAAGGATACTTCCTTTTGGCCCCAGACAAAAACTATTATAGAAAATCACAACAGATCAAAGTTCAGACTTGAATCCCAACAGACATAGCTAAAAGCACAAATCCTGAACCTTAGGCTTAGGGGTTATTGCAGAATAGAGTATAGTAAGAGCCTGAGAAGATGGAGGAGTTTGCTGTGAGATTTTGTCTCCAAGGAATTTCAGAAGCCACACCCATAAAGCATCACCAACATGGCTGCCTACACAGGGGCTGAACAAGTACCATACCTACAGACATACTAATATGGACAGGAGAAAGCTGCTGAGGCCTCAGCCCTTCACAGAGAACAGACAACTAAGGAATCGTGACAGCAGAAGAAGGGAAAGCATACCAATTCAGTTGGCTACCTAGTGCTGTTTTAGTCAGAGTTTCTATTCCTGCACACAACATCAGGACCAAGAAGCAAGGTGGAGAGGAAAGGCTTTATTCAGCTTACACTTCCACATTCTTATTGATCACCAAAGGAATTCAGAACAGGAACTCACACAGGGCAGGAACTTGGAGGCATGAGCTGATACAGAGGGCATGGAAAGGTGCTACTTACTGGCTTACTTCCCCTGGCTTGCTCAGCTTGCTTTCTTATAGAACTCAGGACTACTAACCCAAGGATGGTACCACCCACAATGGGCCCTCCCACTCTTGATCTCTAACTGAGAAAAGGCCTTACACCTGGATCTCATGGAGGCCTTTCCTCAAGGGAGGCTCCTTTCTCTCTGATAACTCCAGCTTGTGTCAAGTTGACACACAAAACCAGGCAGTACGACTACCAAGTGGTCACATCTAAAAATACATACATATAACAAACATTGTACAGACTGAACAGGTTTGCAGGTTTTCATTTATGTCCATATGTGTGTATATATATATATATATATATATATATATATATATATATATATATATATTTACATAAACATATATGTATGTAATAATTATTAATTAAAAGGTCATGAATCTGAAAGAGAGAAAGGAGGAGTATATTTAGGAGGGGTTGTGGGAAATGAAAGTTCCTGTTTACCCTCTGTTAAGTCTTAGTTAAAAAATAAGCCTTGTTTATGCTATGTTAAGTCCTTGCAAAATAAGGTTTTTATTTGTAATTTAGAATAAGTTCCTGTTTTTTACACCTGATCTTAACTGCTTGCAACCTCATTCATATGATATATATCCTAACCTTTTTCACTGTGTCTTTCTAACAATGTAGAACTGTCACCTCTCTCACCTCTGTGAATACCTTATTTCTCTTATAAAGGGAACTTCAAGAGGCCATCAAGTACTGCAGGCTGGACAGTCCTGGTGTAGCTCCAAAATCAGCTTGTTTTAATTGAATGATCATGAACTTGGTCTTTTGTAGGGATAATCTCTTGTGTACTGTGTGAGAGCTTCACCTGTCAATAAAAATTTGATGGCCAATAAGGTGAGGCAGGATTAGAAGGTGGAACATCTGGCAGAGAGAGAAACAGAGAGAGAGAGAGAGAGAGAGAGAAAGAGACAGAGACAGAGAGAGACAGAGAGAGACAGAGACAGAGATAGAGACAGAGAGAGAGACAGAGACTCTAGGAAATAGTCAGGTGTGGAAAAGGATTCCCCACCCAGACCCAGAGTTTGGATATATGAAACTGAGGAGAGGTAACAGATGCGGTTTGGTCTGCTACTATGTATTGTAATGCTTAATTCTACAACCAAAAGTCTAGGCCTTCCAGTGATTTCTCACATGTACAAGCTTTTGTTGTACAAAGCTTGCTCTTTGATTTAAAACTATTGGTTAAATAAAGTTGGCTATTGCCAATTACTGGAGGGATTAGAGGTAGGTGGGTTTGGACTATCCTGGTTGGAAGAGTGAGAGGAAGAACATGGAGTGAGGGGGAAACTGCCATGAGGAGAGATAGACCATGAGCATATGGCTAGGAGAAACAGCAAGTAAAAGGGGTACACTGCTAGGGAGGTGGCCAGGTTAACAGTTAGAAGAGTAGATTAGACAATTATCCCCAGTAATTGTCAAGGCCAAATAAAATAACCATAGTGTGAGTCTCATGTATTTGTAAGCTAATTGGAGATAAACATAAATTGGATTTACTTCAGGTGACCATCCATGTGGCCAACATAGCATAATATAAAAGGACTAATTGAGTTAGGAGTTAGTCTGGTAACAAGCCTAGCTTATGACCTAGGCTTTTATTTATAAATAATAGGCCTCTGAATCATTATTCAGGAACAGGGCACAGGTGGAAAAGCCTGTGGTTATAGTAACTTTTCTCCTTGTGAGTCTCAGGTTTAATAGTACCACAATGAGTATCAGTAGGCTTTATTCCAGCAGACTCAGTGTGATGGACACAACTACCAATACTGTGCAAAAAGACAGAAAGATCCACATAGAATTTCAAGGGCAGCAGAGAGAGGAAGACTAGAACTTAGGGACTGGCTTATTTAGGAACACCTTTCTAAAAACAAAACCAAAATGATGCCGAGAAAGCAGGCCGTAAAGACTGGGTGTCCATTGCATCTAAAGATTTGCTGCCATGTGGGTTGTCTCAGCTCACCCAGAACAGGACCTGGAGTGTGTGGCAACTGGGAAGTCTTTGTTCATGCAGTTTCTGATCACTATCAGGAAGCATCATGAGGAATTACATTGGAGAGATAATCAGCAGGCTCAGGATATTCATGTTAACATGAACCAAAACAAATCAACTACATAAAACATTGGCAGAACTTAGTAACATGCATTGAAATACATGTTCTCTGGGATATTTAAAACAATATAGAAAATTTTCACAGTGAGAGTGGACGGAGGATGGGGTGGATAAGGTCCTGATGGTGAAAATTTTTAGTAATCAGAAAGACGTAATGGTTTTCAAGAAATTTGGATTAGGATAAGCTGAAGTTCCAACTATTGCATACATATTTCTAAAGATTATTTAAAGTCGCATTAAAAGACTGCCCATCTCATCATTTTTCCTAGTGATAAGTCACCAGAATTTAGCGATTTTTAATCATAAAAAAGTTAACATTTTTGAGCATTAATGTTGAAACTGCATAGTAAATGTTGCTCGACTCAAATTTAACATATGGTTAGAATAAATGTCAGACTTTAAAATCAGGAGCTGACAAGATGGCTCCTGGGTAAAGGCACTGTGTAACCTGGTGACCAGAGTCTGAGCCCCAGGACCCACGTGAAGGTAGATAGAGAGACTCAACTTCATAAAGTTGTCCTTCTGACATCATGTTGTGAGCCATGACGTGTGTGCCACTCACACACATCATGAACCCACCTCATTCTCCACAGTAATGGTAATAGAGCCAAGAGAAATAAACAAAAACTGGTAGATGCTTCTTATACGTTCTTCTTATTGGAATGGAAGGGGGTCAGCAACGAAAGATGTAGACATGGCATATAGCATATATTTACATGTTTTTTAAATTAATTATTTTATTTATTTACACTCTGGCTATTATCCCCTTCCCTAACCCCCCATCCCCGTTCCTCATCCAATTCCTCCTCCCCCTTACCTCCAAGAAGGTGATCCCCCATCCTGGGTATCCCCTTTCCCTTGGGGCCTCAAGTCTCTTGAGGATCAGACATATCTTTTCTCACTGAGGCCAGACCAGGCAGCTTCCNTGCTGGTCTTTCTATGGGGTTGCCATCACCTTCAGACCCTTCAGTCTTTCCCCCAATTCC
This sequence comes from Mus minutoides, assembly GCA_902729485.2. Lineage (NCBI taxonomy): Eukaryota > Metazoa > Chordata > Mammalia > Rodentia > Muridae > Mus > Mus minutoides. Next base: position 1,398,740 of record LR749721.1, read on the forward strand.
TCCATAGGGCTCCCAGACTTCAGTCCAATGGTTGGGTGTAAGTGTCTTTCTAAAACGTGCTTTCTTCCCCTCCCTCCTCTTCCTCATAGTATCTACTAGTATTACTGAGTAGATATATGCACCAAAAACTAAAACGGAGGAAATTTCTTCAGAATTGATTAACTGAAACCTGCAAAATAAGGGAAAGAATGCTTTCAAATGAAATCCTCCGTTCTAATTAATCCCAGAGAGAGTGAGAGATTGCAGTGAAGTTGAATACAAATTCTTCTGCCAAGCCTCACTTTATCTTCCTATGCCTACCCCGCCCCCCAGCCAGCTGAATTCAACAATTAGAAAAGGGTTATACAGTCACACATTTAGAATATCACTGATACAAAGAACTTTATAATTTTGGAGCTTCACATGATCAAATCAACACTCTTAACCTTTCAGGGAGGGATCTTGAGTACTTCAGTTAGTAAGCTGATGATCAGATCCCCTGAGCTTTGGAGATGGTACTGTTAAATTTGACCATTGGGCGTATGCTTGGTTTTAATCCCTTACATTAAATTTTGCTGAGCCGATGAACGACACTAACTTTTCCCTGTTCTAAACTGAAGCTTAGTATGATAAACATATTATCCATAGGAAGTAGTTTTCATGTTAATACAGTAGACATTTATTGAATTTTCTTTACTCCAACAGCTCTTAAAATTATCTGAGAAAAATTTTTTAGTTTTTCTATACAAATAGAAATGAACAATATATTTTTTCCAACTTTTATTAGATATTTTCTCCATTTACATTTCAAGTGTTATCCAGAAAGTTCCCTATACCCTCCCCCCTCCCAGCCCTGCTCCCCTACCCACCCACTCCCACATCCTGGCCCTGGCGTTCCCCTATACTGGGGCATATAAAGTCTGCATGACCAATGGGCCTCTCTTCCCAATGATGGCTAACTAGGCCATCCTCTTCTATATATGCAGCTAGAGACATGAGCTTAGGGGGTACTAGTTAGTTCATTATTCTTCCACCTATATGGTTGAAGACCCCTTCAGCTCCTTGGGTACTTTCTCTAGCTCCTTCCTTGGGAACCCTGTGTTCCATCTAATAGCTGACTGTGAGCATCCACCTCCATGTTTTCCAGGCACTGGTATAGTCTCCCACAGCTATATCAGGGCCCTTTCAGCACTATCTTGCTGGCATATGCTATAGTGTCTATGTTTGCTGGCTGATTGTGGGATGGATCCCTGGCAGCCGCAGTCATTGGGTCCATCCTTTGGATTCAGCTTCACACATGATCTCTGTAACTCCTTCAATATGTGCTTTGTTCTTAATTCTAGGAAGGGGTGACATGTCCACATGTTGATCTTCCTTCTTCTTGAGTTTCATGTGTTTAGTAAATTGTATCTTGGGTAGTCTAGGTTTCTGGGCTAATATCCACATATCAGTGAGTACATGTTATGTGAGTTCTTTTGTGATTGGGTTACCTCACTCAGGATGATACCCTCCAGATCCATCCTTTTGCCTAGGAATTTCATATATTTATTGTTTTTAATAGCTGAGTAGTACTCCATTGTGTAAATATACCAAATTTTTTGTATCCATTCCTCTGTTGAGGGACATCTGGGTTCTTTCCAGCTTCTGGCTATTATGAATAAGGCTGCTATGAACATAGTGGAACATGTGTCCTTATTACCAGATGGAATATCTTCTGGATATATGCCCAGTAGAGGTATTGCAGGATCTTCCGGTAGTACTATGTCCAATTTTCTGAGGAACCGCCAGACTGATTTCCAGAGTGGTTGAACAAGCTTGCATTCCCACCAACAATGGAGGAGTGTTCCCCTTTCTCCACATCCAATATTTTTTTAAAAATGCTTTTTCTAGTTTGGCCTGGAGGACGTTTTGGATCAAGTTGTGGGGCTGCATTTCTCTGTGTTTAGCAGCATCTCTAGCCAGTGTTCCACTCATTGTGACAACCACAAATGCCATTAGTGTTGGCACATGACCCACAATTCCACCTCCCACTTTCTAAGGGACATAATTAACCTTTGCTGAGAACCACTGCTGAAACCTACTATTTTTTCAGAACTCGTGATGTAAACAGAAGGACAGCAGAATGCACTCTCTTAAAATATACCATCTGGCTACAAGGATTATTTTGAGCTGAAAAATATTTTAAAAATCTATTAGGTTCAATAAAATCCTGTATGGAAGGCAGCCATTTCATCACTAGGCATTGGGAGTCAAGGTGGAGAGAATTGCTTAGAAAAAACCCTCGTCAGCTAGCTTTATTTTTATAGATACTTCTCAACAATTCACTAGCCTTGGTTATATTTTCACAACTCCTACTTTTTCTCATATAACTAAATATATAATACACATTTTAATAAATTATATATAATTTATAAATATAAGTATATTTAGATTATAATGTAAATGTAATATACCATATACTATAAATATATTATATTTATATTGTCACAAATAATATATTTAATAGAAATATTCATATTATAAATAAAATGAAATATTCGACACATAAACATTCAAATTGCTCATCTTCTTTAGGGCTTCCCTTCTTCAGAGGAACCAATAACATATAACAATTAAACACATGAACACATTCTTCTCCTTTTAGTTTGTCTGTATCAATTCTATTTCCCCAAAACTCTGAGTAGAAACATAAACATTTTCCTTCCTACATGAGCTAGTTTAAGCACAAGTTTATTTAATCCTTAAAATAATCTTATAGTGTAAATCTGATTTTTATAATTTTATTAGCTTTATTTATTAGTTTTCAATGTAACTTCATGGGTGCTGTCATCTGCATCTATGTCTGTACACCACGTGCATGTAGGAAAGGACAAAGAAGCCCCCCCAGAACTAGAGTTATAGAAGATTGTAACCCCCTATGATGAGGCATATTAACCACGGAAATCATCTAAAATCAAAGGCTACATCAGGGCTGGAGTAGTTGCAGATGGCCCAAATCTTGATGACTTCCTCTTCTCGTCTAAAGAACTCTGTGAGACCATCTATTTCTTGTCTTCTGTGGGCAGACATCATACATTAAGAATACAAACCGTTACTGCAGTTCAATTTTTTTTTCCTTTTTCTTAATTAATTTATTTTTATGTATTCACTCTACATCCCACTCACTACCCCGTCCTGGTCATTCCCTGCCCCCATCCTCACCCCTATTCCTCTCCCCCTTCTCCTCTGAATAGGTGGTGACCTCCCTGGATATCCTCCCACCCTGGCATATCAAGGCTCTGTGAGGCTAGTCACGTCCTCTCCCACTGAGGCCAGACAAGGAAGCCCAGCTAGAAGAACATATCTCACACACAGCCAGCAGCTTTCAGGATAACCCCCACTTGAGTTGTTTGGGACCCACATGAAGAAAAAGCTGCACATCTGCTACATATGTGCAGGGAGGCCTAGGTCCAGCCAATGTATGCTCTTTGGTTGGTGATTCAGACTCTGAGAGCCCCAAGGGTCCAGGTTAGTTGACTGTGTTGGTCTTTCTGTGGAGTTTCTACCCCCTTCTGGGCCTTCAATCCTTCCCCTTATTCTTCCAGAAGAGTTCCCAAGCGCCATCCACTATTTGGCTGTGGTTGTCTGCCTCTGTCTGAATAATTTCTAGGCAGGTTACATCACCCATAGAGCACTTCATATGCTTGAAATATTGGAGAGTCATTCCTTAGAACAGTTTTTACAAGCAATTTGGTAGCTCTTCTTTCAGGATGCGAACGAAGAACTGCAATGATCAGCTTGAGATCAATCAACAAAGCAAAGATCAATGGAACAAAAAGCTCAGCCCTGGCACATTCAAGTTATTTTACCAATATCAGAAGAAAAATATTTCCTTGTTTGTTTTATCAAACTTAAGTAACAAATTGATTTGTCATACAAATCTATTTTCTGAGGTCTACTAAGTTCACTATAACCGTGGTGGCGCACGCCTTTAATCCCAGCACTCGGGAGGCAGAGGCAGGCGGATTTCTGAGTTCGAGGCCAGCCTGGTCTACCAAGTGAGTTCCAGGACAGCCAGGGCTATACAGAGAAACCCTGTCTCGAAAAACCAAAAAAAAAAAAAAGAAAGACAAGAAACTAATCTATTTTCTTGTTTTAATTACTTCTTTGGACAAATTAAATGTAAATTTCTCCACAAACTGCCATTTGAAAAGACTCATGTGAGGAATACAGGGGACAAAAGCAGCCCCTTGGTTCAGTTACTTTTCCTTTTATAAACTAAAAACACATATTTGAATAAAGAGAGAAAACATGCTTCATTATAAATTGAGACCCACATGTGAATAAAATGCTTCAGGAAAAAGCTTTTCTGTTAAAATAGATTGAACGTATGTGTTGGTTTGAATATTCTTGGGTCAGGGGGTGGCAATATTACAAGTTGTGGCCTTGTTGGAGTAGGTGTGGCCTTGTTGGAATAGGTGTGTCGCTGTGGGTATGGGCTTTAAGACCCTTATCCTACCTGCCTGGAAGCCAATATTCTGCTAGCAGACTTCAGATGAAGATGTAGAACTCTCAGCTCCTCCTACACCATGCCTTCTGGATGTTGTCATGTTCCCACCTTGATGATAATGGACCGAACCTCTGAATCTGTAAGCCAGCCCCAATTAAATGTTGTCATTATAAGAGATGCCTTGGTCCTGGTGTCTCTTCACAGCAGTAAAACCCTAACTAAGACAAATTAGTTTGTTGAGTGTCCTATTATAACCCTGAGAACTTCTGAAAACATTAGCATGGGGATGTGATAAGAAAGAATCTTATGGTTTAGCAGGTTGGGAAAAATAAATAAATAAAAGGGGAAGGAGAGAACATGACTGCTCCAAGGTATGGTGGAGAAGAAAGTTTATTATAGATAAAAGGGAGAGCAGAGCGTAGCCAGAGAAAAAGACAACTGGAAGAGTCTAGAGTGGACATGACCAGGCTGAGCTGGGTTATATGGAAAGACAACAGAAGGAAACCAGGTGGAGTAACCTGGAGGGCAAAGGTACAAAAGGGTGGTTAACCAAAATGTCTAGATTATATTAAAAAAAAATAGAGCCTCTGTGGGAAAGGGTAGCCCAGCCCCTAAGTTGGAGAGTTGAGGAGAGAAGGTAGGTTATACCAGCCACAGCCTTTAACAGGTAGCAATTGTAGGATTCTGGGAGAAGCTGGAGGCCAGGTGCCAATTTGATATGTTAAGTAGGCACCTCTACCTTCTGTCCCAGGTGTGAAACTTAACAAAAGTGAATTCTTTTTATTTGAAAACTAGGCAATTGTGCTGTCAGCAGATACTTATTAGTTTTGTAAAAAACTTACCTTTAACTGAAACTTAATAATGCATTTTGTTATAAGCCAACAGGCACAGTTTTTCTCCTCTAAAAGCATTTTCTTATTCTGTGAGATGCACACTAATTGTGATCCCGATTTACAGATGCAGACACTATGATTTTAGGATAAGTTCATTGGTGCCTTAATGCACAGCTGGAACTGACCTTGCAACTTAGGTCTCCTCACAAGCACATACAGAGTAAAGATGGCTTCAGTTGCCACAAAACTGTGTCCTGGCCCATGTGTTATGGGATACATAAGAAAATTATAAGAAAATCAAGAAAGACCAATGCGTGGATACTTCACTCCTCCCTAGAATAGAGATTAAAATATACATGGAAGGATGTGCAGAGACAAAGCTTGGAGCTAAAATGAAAGAATGGACCATCCAGAGAGTGCCCCACCCTGGTGGTCCATCACATAATCAGCCACCAAACGCAGACACTACTGCATACACCAGCAGGATATTGCTGAAAGGACCCTGATATAGCTGTCTCCTGGGAAGCTTTGACAGTTCCTGACAAACGCAGAAGTGGATGCTCACAATCATCTATAGGGCAGTACACAGGGTCCCCAATGTAGGAGCTAGAGAGAGTACCCAAGAGTTGTAGGGGTCTGCAACCCTATAGATGGAACAACAATATGAACTAATCAGAACCCCCAGAGATCATGTCTCTAGCTGTATATGTATTAGAAGATGGCCTAGTTGGCCGTTATTGGGGAAGAAAAGCCCTTGGTCTAGCAATGTTTATAGGCCCCAGTACAGGGGAATGCCAGGGCCAAGTAGCGGGAGAGGGAGGGTAGGGGAGCAGGGTGGGGGGAGGATATACGGGACTTTTGGATAACACTTGAAATGTAAATGAAGAAACTCTCTAATAATAAATTTTTTTAAAGTGAAAAAAATAAATAAAAAAATAAATAAATTTTAAAAATTAGCTGAGTATGAGCCAGAGAGCAAGCTGGTAAGCAGCCTTCCTCCACAGGCTCTGCTCTGAGTCCTTCAGTGCTCAGTCTCACTTCCCTCAGTGAGATGTTGTGACCAGAAGCAGGAAACCCTTTCTTCCCCAACCTGCTTTTGTTAAGAAAGTTTGTGTTGGCATCAGTACCTCTCAAATCAACAACATCACAAAGGCTACAGTGTGACATGGAACTGTCTTGGCTCAATGTGCTGCTGAGACGCCACCCTCCATTCTAACACATCATCATTTGGTGCAGAGACTGGTGCCACTCTTGGTTGCTATGGGAATAACCATAGGTGCTGGTACTGGAATGGCAGGGATAATGACTTCTATGACCCAATATAATACATTCACTTCCCAGTTTTAAAGTGATCTTCAAGAAATGACTGAAAGTGTGCTTACTATCCAGAAACAGATTAATTCTTTGGCCGCCGTGGTGCTACTGATGGGCACTAGATATCCTGATGGCTAAAGAAGGTGGTCTTTGCCTGTTCCTCCAAGAAGAATGCTGTTTCTACGTCAACGAACCGGGGATAGTAAGAAATAAAATACAGGAGCTACAGTCAGATATTAAGAACTTCAGATACTGTGAGACCTCCAGTTCTGGGATTTTTGAAAGTCCTATATGGAAGTGGATACTCCCTTTAGTAACAGCTTTCCTCGTCATCTTCCTGGTGTTATTATCTGCTCCCTACCTCATTAATATTGTTTCTACATTCCTTCAATGACACATACAAAAAAATTCTAACCAAACTATTAATCATCTCCTGTTACAGGATTACCAGCTGTTGCCCACAGAAGAACCTGATGCGAACGTTTATCAAGTGGATCCGGATGGTAAAAGCCAGCTACACCCCAAAATGAACAACGGCCCTAGAGATCAGGAAGAAGCTTTAAAGACATGACTCCCTTGTTCCCTTTTCACCATCAGCTTCCCCTTCTCTTTTTCCTTCCTCCTATTTACAATAACAAGAAGAGAGGTATGTTGGCATCAGGACCTCCCAAACCTATGACATCACATAGGCAACTACGCGACCTGCAGCATATTCCCAGCATCCACTTGGCTCACATCCCGAATCTTTACCTGCGTTATGTCATTTTCCATATAAATAAGGAGAACGCCCCTCCCTCACTCTCTCTCCCCTTCTTCTCTTTCTTCCACCACCTTCTCTCTCTCTCCCAATAACACCTCTTCCACGTGGAACTGTCTTGGCCTAGTGTGCTGTTGAGACGTGACGCGTCGTACTAACACATCAGTTTTAGTGAAACATCAGAAAAGCAGACTGGGTAATCTTATCACTTTCGAATACAGTCTAAAGCCCTTGCATTGGGGAATCGAAAACTTCCTTCTCTTTTATTGAGCTGTATCTGAAATACTCATTGTTTTTATTTTTTGTTTTGCTTAAAAGAAAAGAGCAATCTTTTTCTACTGCATTGATCAGCAGAGCTCTTCATTTTTCTCCATTGAAAGGATTCCTTAGCATTATCTCAAAGGACCCATTGCAATAGAGTACTTCAAGTTGACCAGTTCTCTGTGTCCGATGAGAACACAGAGACTGTGAATAAACAGCCGAGGTGTGTCTTACTTGTTAAACTCAGTGCAGGGCATATATAAAGGCAGTAAGTGATGGCTTTTATTGATGCTCTCTTTTACGACCATGCAGTTTTATGTTTTAATGAGCCCAGGCGTAAGTAGTAAAGGTCTCTTCTGACGTCCAAGGCCAGCAGTGTCTTGATTTCATAATAGTCCAGTTCTTATTGAGTTCAGGAAAGAAGAGAAGTCATTCATAATAGTCATTTTAGAAACATTTGATGGAACTTCCAAGCCCTTCTAGGCACATTTACATTACCCCCCATTTGCTCAGGGTGGAAAGGCAATTACTCTGTGGAGATGGTGCAGTCAAGTCTGTAAACAGTTATTACATTTCAATTAAAGCTGCATGAAACTCTACATATTTGGTTTGCAGGAAATTAATGCAAATCTTTTTTGATGTTTCAATTCGCAAGGGCGAACTATCCCACACATTTGGCTCTAGGCATAATACTCAGACCTTTTCAAACATCAAAGACTATTTTCCCAACGTAAAACATTTGACCTGGGGTTGAATTTTCCTAAAATACCAGTCTGTACTTAAACGCCCAAGTTTTCAAGCTGCATGAAGTTTTGCTAAGAGGAATCAACATAAGGTAGCTTTCTAGCAGGGAACACGTTTTCTGTAAAGCTTTTATTGTCCAACATGCACTGGATCTATTCATTGCCTTGGCTGAGAATCCATAAATCATTCACAGAAACTAGATTTTTTTTTTATTTTTATTTTTGGTTATGAAAGATTGAGAGGAAATGAACTAACGTGCATTAAACACCTATTATATCCACATCACGTTTTTGGAATGGTTTTATTAAATTCACCCATTAACAGTGGGATCTATTTATTTAATTATTTATTTATTTGAGTACACTGTAGCTATACAGATAGTTGTGAACCTTCATGTCGTTGTTGGGAATTGAATATAGGACCTCTGCTCACTCCAGTCAACTCAGCTCGCTCCAGTTGGCCGGGCCCCTTCACTTTGGTCAACTCTGCTCATTCTGGCCTGTGGATTTATTTATTATTATACATAAGTACACTGTACATTCCTATTTATTCAGGGAAAAAAAAAAACCTCAGATCTCAAAGAAGAAACTTTTTAAATTACATAGGTGGGTGGTGGTACCACGAATGGATGGATGCAGTACTCTCTCTCTCTCTCTCTCTCTCTCTCTCTCTCTCTCTTTTCTGAAGCCCTTGACATGTCTGCCTCCCACCGAATGAAAATATAGGGACTGTAGTTTATGTTCACAACCATCTCATGTTCTTTTGTTGCTGTTTCTATTGCTCATGCCTTCTCTCGGGCGCTCTTTATAATAGCTGAGGTGGTCATCTACTCTTTGTATGAGTAACCTCCCCCACATTTCCCTTTTACAAAAACACACAACTAACACGCACAAATGATCAAGGGACTGTTTCCAGCCCCCCAACCCCCTTTCTCTCAAGATGTGTTACATATGGTGGGGTGGGGGTTGGGCAGGCAGAGCAAGACTGCAGGCAGAATAGAGGACTTCACACTTCCATCGCTTCCCATGAAAAATAACATATGGGCAGAACATTTATTTGAAGGAACAGATTTGTTTCTAGTTGCTCTCCAGCAGTTGAAAGAGAAAGAAAGAAAAAGAAAGCCTTTTAACAGCCATCTGAAAATACTCCCCCAAGGAAAGAAATAGAGTTGATCTTTTTAGGGATTACAGAATTAACATGAACGACTCTGAGTCATAAGGAGTCCACCGAAATGTATTCACGGCGCTCCTTCTGTTGTGAATCTACCTCTCCACGAGGGATGGCAACACAGTCTGTGCTCCAGCTCATGATTTGTATTTTTTGTAGAAAAGACATTTAAACATAATGCATTTTTCTTCTAGCCATTTTTCAAATGAATCTCCTATTTTATTCCTTACTCGACTTTTTTTTTTCAACCTGCTCAACTTCCTTATACAGATACTCCAAAAGTCATTCCAGAAGATGAGAACACAAGTCCCTGGCCTCCATCATTTGTATTCCAAAGGCCGTTTGTTTCCCATCATGCCAGTTTTGGTTGAGATCTGGTTGAGATCTGGACTGATTCACAACTTTTGGCACTGTCAAATCCCTCAGGCCCAGAAAAAGAGAAAAGAAAAAAAAAAAAAAAAAAAAAAAAAAAAAAAAAAAAAAAAAAAAAAAAAAAAAAAAAAAAAAAAAAAAAAAAAAAAAAAAAAAAAAAAAAAAAAAAAAAAAAAAAAAAAAAAAAAAAAAAAAAAAAAAAAAAGACATTGCCAGGAAACAAATTAAAGAGTTCAATTTAAAATTGCATCTACCCTCCAAGCTCCTGGTTTATAAAAGTATTCGCAGCTTATGTCCAGGCTAAGATTTAATTTAAACCACATGAGAATTAAGGAGGATTAGCCTCCTGGAAGCTTGCTAATTTTTAAAACGGAAATCAGAAGGGAATGAGAAAGCCTACAAGCCTATTTTAAGAATATAAATGAGAGGGGCTGGAGAAGTGCCTCAATGGTAAAGAGCACTCTGTTGTCTTGGCTGAGGACCTGGGTTATGCTCCCAGCACTCCCAGGGTGGTTCCCAACCATCTGTAGCTCCAACTGGAAGAACTACCTCCCTCTTCTTACCTCTGCAGGCACCAGGTATGCAGGTAGATGGTACATATGTGCGTGAAAAGGCGGTAAGTAAAGGCTTTAATTGGTGCTCCCTTTTTACAACAACGTAGTTGGCTGTTTTCACGAACCCAGGCTTAAGTAATAAATGTCTCTTCTATGTCTGAAGGCCAGCAGTGTCTGAATTTCATGATTGTCACGTACTCCTTCAGTTCACAGCAGAAGAAGACACTGCTCGTGTCAGGCATTTTAGAAACATTTGCTGGGACTCCCAAACCCTTCTAGGCACATTTACATTTATGTGGAAAAGCATCCATACATGCAACAAAACACTAATACACATAAATCTTTTAAAAAGGTTTTTTTTTTTAAAGAATATATGTGAACTTTTTTCATAAACCCAGAGTAAGTGAGCACAGAAATGGTCCTTTTGTGTTTGCCACGCCGCTAAGAAAGCATCCGTCACCTCCCTGTAGCAAACTCTGATGAGATTCTTTCTCCCCATCAAGACTTGCTCCTTTGTCAGCCCATTGTTGGTGACTGTGCATGAGGTCCCACCTTACCTGGCAATTGCTCCTTTAATTAGCTGTTTATCTGACCATCTGAAGACCTTCCAGAAGGAAGCCTTTTAAGTGAGAGCCGATCCTAGGAAAGGCCGAAAGCAACTCAGACCTGAGGAATCAGAAAACACAAATGCTCATCAGCACACCAAGTGGGCTGGGGATAAATGCAAAATTATCATCAAGACCTGTTGTTGAGAAAAATAAAGCAAAAAATAATTTTTTATTGATTCAAAATTGATTTTTTCATATAATATATTCTGATTATGGTTTTCCCTCCCTCAACTCCTTCCAGATATTCCCCACCTCCCCTCCCACTCAAATCTTCACTCTTCTCTCTCTCTCTCTCTCTCTCTCTCTCTCTCTCTCTCTCTCAATCTCTCAATCTCTCTCTTTCTCTCTCTCATTAGAAATTGAGCATCTAGAAAATACTCAAATAAAATAAAAGGATAAAATCAAAACAAACAAACAAAAATAAGAGAAAAGAGACAAAGCCAACAAAAGAAATGGGACTAAGGAAAAGGTACACAAATGTACAAGGACAAAGTGGATTCTCACAAAAACACAAAGTCAGAAATCGTACTTTATGCCCAGAAGACCTGTAGGGTAAAAGGGGAAAACAAAAAAGAACCTTCTAAACTGCTATTGGGTTTGCTTTGTGTTGACCACTCATTAAATTACAGTAATGAAGGAAGATGGAAAGTACATTTTTAGTATACTAATACCTTTACAGTTGGATGATTCTGGGTGGGTTTTCACAAATGCTGATAGATTCTTATGAAAGTATTCTTTCATAATTTTTTAAAAATATTTGTTGTTTTGTTTTTCTTTTTTACATTCCTCTCTGTGTGTGTCTCTCCCTCCCCCTGCCCATCTCCCTCCTTTCCCTCTTCCTCTCCCCCCTTCCCTCCCCACTTCTCTCTTTCTCCTGTGTGTGTGTGTGTGTGTGTGTGTGTGTGTACACTGGCCATTTATGTTGGGAGACATCCTCAGCCTCTGGTCTACTTGTCCAGTAATGCGTGGTCTCTCACTGAGACCCTGATGTGGCTTGCTTAGGGGAAGCCTCCTATCTCCATATTGTCATGCTGGAATTGCAGAAGGGCTCAGGACACATGGAGAATTTACATTTGACATTTACATAGGCTCTGGATATCCAAACTCCAATTCTCACACAAGAGTGACAAGCCTTTTATCTTCTGAGTGAGCTCCCCAGTCCCTGAATTTCTCATTTTGATATTGCTATTTCAGACTGCCCAGCCGTCTCATGCAGTCTCTTCTCCACACAAAGGCTAATCCTGGCTTCGACACACTGAGGCATGACAAAAGGAAGCTCAAAAAATATATGTATGTATGGACTCTCGATGTTCACAAAGGCTATATTGTGTAAGTCACATGTGGATCTAGTACCCAAGATATAAAACCTGAACTTAGAAGTTAGTGTTTCAAAACATTTCCTAAAACAGTAGTAACTTCCTCTTTCCAATCTCTCACAGCAAGAGGTTTGAAATAGTGACCACTCTTGATAATGAAGACAATCTTCTTAACTCAAGTTGTATCTCTGAAGCTTGAAGATCTTCCTCCATCTCTCAGTTTACCAAGTAGTTCCAATCTATCATTGAATCATATCAAGCCATGCCCAATTCTCTTGGGCTCAATCTTGTCCTATTTTCTCCATTAAAAAAAAAATCACATAACATCTCTACTGAAAGCATTCTAAAAATCATCCATACTATGAATAGGAAAAGCCACATCCTTGATAATGGCTTTAAAGGATCCATGTGTGTTACACTTCTATCTCTTAACTCTATGCTCCCTCCCGGCTTTCATTTCTCAGTCCTTTCGCTCTATATTTCCACAAACCATGAACAGTCTTGGCTCAGCTTTTCTCTCTGGACACAGTGCCCTTCCTTCCTTTATTCATGCAGGTATTCTCAAGTCATCGTTCATCAGCTATCATATTGATCCTTACCAGCTCAGTAAAAATTTAGTCTCTCCAGTTCTTCTCAGTCCCTTCTTTACTTGACCTTATCATTGGGCATCAAATAAACTACAGAATTCCCTTATTATGTTTCACCTCTGTTAGATTTTGTACAGAACTAGCTCATCAGCTCTGTGAAAGTGGGACTTTTGCTGAATTTACTAATCACTCTACCCAGCATCTGAAACTGGAGCTGGTGCAATATGATGAATATTGATGAATGAAGAATTATAAATGCTTTTTTCATTGTGAAGGGTATTTCTTAGTGTGTTTCTTGTAACAAGATTAAAAATTGAACTAAAACCTACTTGAAAGATGATATTAGTTCTACAGACTGAGTTTAACCAATATAGACCAAATCTCCATAGGGCACATTAGGAGGAATGGATAATGGCAAAGAATAATAAGCAAAGAATAGGAAAAAGGAACTCAGAATGGGCAGTAGATAAAAACTGGCTATTCCTATTGATTTGAAGGAAAATTAAAGTGATTTGCTGGCCAGAGACCTGCCTTCTATCAGTAGCTCCTTCTCCTCCTTGTTCTATGGCATGTAATTGGAGTCTCTTACTTTCTCTGTAAAACGAGTCTAATAAACCCTACCTCTATAAAACTGCCTCGAGAAGATAAAATGATATATAGTACCTATATCTTGTGTGGCATGTAGGAGGTGCCCTGTAATGAAAGTTGCCCTGCCTCTCTGTCTGCACACAGGGGCTAGAAGCAGATGCCCCAGCACCAAAAAGCAAAACAAACATTCAGATCTTAGCTTTCAAATGCTGTTCTCTAATAAAAAGAGCAAGGCTAATTGACAAAAAGAAGAATATTTCAGGACTGGAGCAGGTAAAAAAAATAAACATGAATCTAAGTGTATATATTACTAGAAAGTAAGGAAATGCTAACTAATGCACCAAGTGTTAGAGGATGCATATCATAGATGGGACTGTGATTGTGTAGAGCCAAGGAAATTCTAGGGAATCTCTGCTCACTTCTATTGTGTATCAGAAATGATTTTAATAAATGAATTAACAGAACCTATTCAAAGTTGGTGAGAAAAAGGATGGTGGCAAGGTTTCTCTGTTACCAAAGGAACAAAGGTAGTGAACAACAAGACCTTCCACAGGCAAACCTGGAACCATTTGACTAGTAAATTATGTTAGCATTAAAATTATGCTATAGTTAAACATGATTGTAAGTTAGCTTGAGAAGAGCCTAGGAGATCAATCAAGCATATGTGTCTATGAAGGACACCCCAGAAGGAACTTACCATAGGAAGACCACCAATCCTGAAGGACAAATCAAGATCAAATGGAGAACCCATCAGTCCAGGCACCCTCTCTCTTGTTTCCTGTTGTGTACTTATTCTGCCTGCAGATCTACTTCATCAGGGACCCAAAACCAATCAAACCAAGGTCTGTAGTTTGATAACTATTGCGCAGGAATAAGAACCTTGAGAAAGTAGCCTATGTCAAGAATTTTGACACAGTGATGAAAAACTAATACAAAGCCAACTGCAAAACTAAATGGTCGGATGCCCATGTTTTTGTAACTAATTATCTCTGCTAGTAGTTAAGTGGAGAGAGGAGAGGTCTTGAGAGAACAATCCATTGAGTATGCACAGACTTTGAGAAGAAGACCTAGAAGGCAACACCAGGACATTACAGGATCCCTTGATGGGTGATACTAAAGGCAATGGGGAAAGTAGGAGTCTTTGTGATTTAAAAAAAAAAAAAACAAAAACAAAAACAAAACAAAACACCAGGGACAAACTTGACAGGACATACCAGATTGTTAAAAGACAATGCTTGTAGAACACTTTTGTCTTTGCAGGGGATCTTTGTAGGGTTGTGGTTTTATTTGTTACTTCTTAGCATCAAAACACCAGTGGTCTCTTCATGGAAACACTGTTGAAAAGCTGCATTTTTATGTACAAAGAGGAGAATGTGAACACAGAGGGCCCATGTTCAGGATGGAAATCTAGCTGTGTCTTTGCCACTTCCAGCCATGTGGTTTCAGGAGTCTCACTGTCTTCTATTTTTGTGTGTGTGTGTGTTGTCTATGATCATGTGAGGATTTGGATACATGAAACACATTGACTAGCATCATAGACCTTCTCAAAGTCTCAGGATTATTTCAAAAATGGGAAGTATTATGAACATTGCTTCTTTGGAAGGAAACAACTCAGTCTCAGTGCTTTGTTAACTCAGATAAATGATGTGAGTATTCCAGGAGGATCATTTGTTGAAGACGGTACCAAGGGAATGAAGGCTAACCACTCATTTTCCAGCTTGTCCATTCATGAAGCCTGTATCTGGGGCACAAGATCACATCTTTGTCTCCCTCCACAACCACTGTTTTACGAGGAGGCTGAAGTTCTACATTTTGTCCTCTATCACTGTATTTTCAGAATAGCTACTTTAAAACTGAGAAGCAATTTAGTGTGTGTCACCTGCTCTATTAGCCCAGGCCAACACTAATGACATATTTTAATAGAAGAATGGCCAGTTGGGCACCTGAACTTTACCCTGTCATGGATCATTTTTGGCAGCTGGGTTTTTATTCATTGGTTTGATTGAAACCTCTTTCCTGAAAGAAGCAAAGAGACTCTTCTTTGTTCCCGGCTTTCCATAAAGGCGAATTGGAAGTCTGTGCAGGCAGGCTGCTATGCCTGAATATATTTATTTTCCCGGGCTTTGAGCCATAGCAGTGAGCAAACAGACTCTTACCTACATCTTTATGTGTGCCATAGGAGAGAGCAAGTTTATAAGATTAAGTAAGGGTCATCTGATTTGACTTTGTCACGATTTAAGTCACTGAACAGATTTGTATTTTTAAAATTCCCCCATGTAATGCTTAACTCTTAGCCTTGGGATATTTAAAAAAAAACTAAATTTAAAAAGTTTAAAAAATAAATATGTGTGTTTTTCTCTTTCGTTTTATACACACATTATCTATAATATTGGAGGAGAAGAGACTGGCTGATTTATTATTATTATTATCATTAAATTCTTTCTCTTTACAGAGAATTGAGCTCAAAGAGTTTCCTTTGCCAGCTTCTTAACATCTCTTCCAAGCATAATGGTTCCAGACAGACGGAATAACTGACCAGTGATCCATCATGTTTTTAATCATTTACAGTCTGATTCCTTCACTGTGGTGTCTGATATTTGGTTTTGAAGAATGCTTTCCTGGGGAACACAGTCAACCCAATAATTCAGAATAATAAATTGCCCCGTGTTCGGAGGCCTCGGACAGCCTGTATTATTTTGCCCTTATTGAAAATAATGAGCGATCTGGAACATTACCCTTGACTGGGATTTAGAATTTAGATAATAAATAGGGCGTCAACATACCGGAATCATATCTTCAAAAGAGAGCAAATAGATTGGGGCTGAAGGGGGATGAAAATGTAGGGGACGAGGGGGAGAAGCATCAACAGCTACACAGGCCGATGATCCTCGATTTTGTTTCCGTCTATTTTTTAAGACTGAGAAAATTTCATGTCCCTTGACCTGTGGCGTCTGCTTACTCAGCTGTAAGGTTATAGTTACAATAGGAAGCAAGCCATGTTTCCTATCGTGGCTGTGATTATTCAGATTCATTCTGGAGAAATTTGCTTCTCCTGTGTAGCAGATGAGCTAACCCCTAAATGGTCCTGGCTGAAAGGCTACCCTGGAAAGTCACCAACCAGTGCTGATGGCTTAGCTCTATCACAAAATAAACATTCTCTTTCTCTCTCTCTCTCTCTCTCTCTCTCTTTTGCCTGAAAATGCTTTGCCTGCAATTTGATACAAATTAATTATCACATGAAATTATAACACATTTGTTTAAATGCTTGCAGAAGGAAAAACATCTTTTCATGTATTCACACATATCCTCAAATACAGTTAATAGTTCAAGTAGGAATATATTTGCTATAGAAATAATATACTGTGTGTAGTGATTAGATTTTTTTTTACTAAACTTAAGTGTTCTGAACTCCTACTTTGGTTAAGGCAGAGTTTCTGACTTAATTTTATAATGATGTATGGTAACACTGCACTGGGTAACGCACCATAAGTGTTAAAGCAGTTACTAACTTTTGATTCCTGGGGATTATGCCTTGAGAAACCGTCTGTGTCCTCTGAATTTCTGAAGCGTTGGACAGACTGCAGCCTGTAGATTGCCACCTGTTTCGGTATGACTTGTAAGCTAAGGATGATTTTTATATGTCTGAATGTTGTTTTTTTTTTTTTAAGTCAAGGAGGAATAATGTTTTATGACATGTGAATTCGCATGAAATTTAAATTTCATAGTTGATAAATAAAGTTTTATTGGAATGTGGCCATGCCCATTTGTTTGCATACTATCTCTGTCTGCCTTTTTTTGCTCCTTTCGTGTTATAACTGGCAGAAAGCAGCCGTATGGCTCTTGTTGCCTGAAATAGTCGCCTGTGGCACTTTGCAGGAGAAAGTTTGTCTGTCCTACCTTGGAGCACTGTTGTGGAATGGGAGGTTACATAAAGAACTTGGCAACAGGGATTCAGAGAGAGGACACATGGAGCAATCACCACCTATGAAAATCCATGTGTGGCTATATAGACACAAGGATGAGCAGCCAAGGCATAACCCCAATGTACACTCACATCCCATTCATTAACCAGGATGTGTGTCCATGTTGCAGTGTGACCGATAAGCAAGCAGACTGTTATTCCCAAGACTGACTTCAGCATTCATTCTTCAAGTGAAATTTTCCCATAGGAAATATTTCATTATTAGTTGTTGATATTATTCACTCGATGGAGGGGATCACTGTAAATAAATAGAAGCATGTCAGCAATTCTAATGATGAAAAAAAATATATGCATTCTAAAAGCAAGCCTCCTGCTCAGACACTAGGCAACTGAAGTAACAAAGATGGATAGTCTTAATCTGCATTGCAAGATGGAACAAGATTTCTTTTCTCTTTGTTCTTCCCGAAGGAAGCCTCCCGTCACCATGTGTCTCTTCTTTTAAGATCTACCTAGATGTATGTTTTTAATTTTTCTAACAGTTTTATATTTTAAAAAATGTAGATAATTGCTACTAGCAATATTTTGTGGTACTATTGTGAAAATCTCATACAAGCATAGGTTGAGGGACATGGTGAGAAAACCTTTGGAGTGTAGCTCCCCTTCCGTTGCTGGTGAGGGCAGAGGCTGACAGGGAGAGAGCATTTAGATTTTTGGAAGGCAGAGGCGGCAGGATTTCTGAGTTTAAGGCCAGCCTGGTCTACAAAGTGAATTCCAGGACAGCCAGGGCTATACAGAGAAACCCTGTCTCGAAAAAGAATAGATAGATAGATAGATAGATAGATAGATAGATAGATAGATAGATAGATAGATAAAAATTAATAATTTCCATTGCAATTGCTTTTAGCTCAGTGGCCATATTAATAGTGCCATGGATGTCTTATGAGTCATGATGCAGGACTTTTGGGTTTATTCACAAGACTCAGAGGCCTCCCATGAAACAGACACAAGGTTAGGCTCTGGGTAAGCAACAGGAAATATATCAATGACGTGATGCGTTGATTTTACAGTTTAACAAAAGGAAGCCAATGAAAATTACATAAAAATTAAATAGAGAATGTTTAGTTTTATGTGGTGAAGGAGGCGGAGGCAAACCTGGTGAGCAGGAAGGACTGCTCAAAGAGAGGCCTTCCTTTTGAAGCTGAGAGCTGAGCCACAGGGTGCAGCCAAGTAGGAAACTGAGAGAAGAAAGAAATGAAGTGAACCCTTGGCTAAACCAAACGCCTTGTCATGCGATGAGTGAGAAATCCCCTGATCTGGCCAGTGACATGACTCAGACGGTCAAGAAGCAAAACAAGGAGATACCTCAATGGCACACGTTGCTGGAATTCACGCGACTCTTACTTGTTTGGAAACTGCGTGGTGCTGTTTTCAAATTTCACTCACAAGACCGGGATAGAGGTTGGACAGGCGCCGGGAAGCTTTGTGGAGTAGCCACTGTACAATCAGCTCTGGGACTGCCTGCCCTTCACAGTGAGTTAAAGAAAAGATGCCCAAGGAACCCCAGGCAACGGCTAAGGTTGCAGCGTGCTGAAAATACCATCCAACCTTAACGGTTTAAGACAATGTATATGAGGTGCACGATGAGGTTTGGAAAGGAAAGGCTCCGTTTTCAAACACAATTCATAAGAAAAAGTAAGGAATGAAGTCTCTTTGGGTTGAAAATTAAGGTTCTCATTTCAGGCTTTGGGGCAAACAGTTATAAAAGCACATAGTGTCTAAGCAAAGATCAAAGCTAGGACACACCCAGTAAAATCCAGCCTCAGGCGCTTGATCATACCATGTTGTGGCTTTAGAGAGAGGTAAGATGCTGTCTCAGAGCACCCCTCGTCTAGATAAAAGGCCTTCCTGCTCAGTACAGATCTGAATGTAGAGTATCACAAAGAACAACGTCGCCGATATGAATGGCTAATGGGACCGACTACAATAAGAATTTATAAGAGACTCAGAAAGCATTTAAGGTAATTGTAATTGTGGAAGCATCTAGCTTCAACTAATTTCAACAGAAATCCTTTATGTTTTTGAAAGAGATGCCTGGCTTTCCAAAGTTTATGAGCAGAAAGAGACTGTGAAACCATTCAGCTGTGAACACAGGCAGTAGCTAATAAGGAAGATGTCTCACCAAGAAATATGGAAAGCTGGTTTTATAAAATGAAAAAGAACACCCCCCCCCTCTCCAAAAAAGACTGGAAATGGGTGTTCAGTGGATTTTATAGCTGTTCCCATCCCCCAATTGCCTATGGTATGGGTTGCAATTATAGTGGTGGCTGTTTTGTGGACAATAAAATAAGAGATGCTCAAAGAATTTTTTTCTTGCTTACAAGCCTTCAAATAAAGAGAAACCATTCTCAGAACTGAGAACTTTTCTTCTGAG
This sequence comes from Mus minutoides, assembly GCA_902729485.2. Lineage (NCBI taxonomy): Eukaryota > Metazoa > Chordata > Mammalia > Rodentia > Muridae > Mus > Mus minutoides. The sequence goes on from LR749721.1 coordinate 1,418,662, forward strand.
AGACCTCTTCTTATCTGTTCTTCCTTAAACAAATGTAAATAATAATAATAATAAAAATGAAGGTATGAACCTAACCTTTTAAGGGATACAAATTTTGGAGGTTTTAGGAAGGGGTAAGTTAATGTGCATATAGAACAGCTGTCAAATATGCAGCTAGTTTTCAGCCAGATGAAATATATATATATATATATATATATATATATATATATATATATATATATCCCTTTACCTAAATATATGAATCAAAGTTTAAGTAAAAGAATATTTTAGAGGATCTTTAAGTCATGATTGCAAAAGGAAGTGACCAAGTCGCCACTTAAACTGATATTTATCAAACTGATAAGTAAACTGTAACATGGCCATGTAACAGATTATTCTTCAACAATGAAAATAAGGTATATGGACATAGAAAGATATGAAAAACTTTAAGTACATATTCATTCTGGTTTGGTCTCTGAGTTGGGATAAATGTATTGTCCAAACACAACGTGAAGCAGAAACTGTTTTTTGTTTTTTGTTTGTTTTTTTGTTTGTTTTGTTTGTTTTGTTTTTTTGGCTTCATCATCAAGAAAAGCAGGCTGGATTTTAGGGCAGGAACACTACCTACCCATTGGTTCCCTCTGACTTGTTCCCATGCCTAAGGATGGCAGCATGCACAAGGAAATGGTCCCTCATTTGTCAGGGGCTGGAGAGATGGCTCAGCAATTAAGAGCACTGACTGCTCTTCCAGAGGTCCTGAGTTCAAGTCCCAGCAACCACATGGTGGCTCACAACCCTCTGTAATGGGGTTTGACACCCTCTTCTTGTGTATCTGAAGACGGCTATAATGTATTCATATACATAAAATAAATAAAATCTTTTTTTTAAGTACCTCATTGACATGATCACTGGCTACTCTCCACTGATTTAGACAATTCTTCAGTTGAGGTGTCCTTTTCCCCCCATGTGATTCTGGGTTATGTCACTATGCCTGCATCGTTTAGTGAAATGAGACACAAAAGGCCATATGCATAGCAGCCTAATGGCTAGAGTAGAATATGTTAAAACCAAGTTTGACTGCGAAGAAATTATCAAGTTGTCTTCCACAGTATACCGCTTTCTGTTTCCTCCAACCATAATTCAGTTCTTCACCCTTACCAGCAATTGATGTCAAGATTTTCTTTACTGTTTTTAATTCTTTGGGGGACATTCTGTGTATGATTATATCAGATGTGAGAAAAATAAGCTTTTATATCTTCCTTCTATTAGCATACACTAAGTTTGTAAAATAATTGGTTTCATTACCACTTTATACATAGATTACTGTGATATATATTTCTTCCATTAACCTTTCCTGTTTGTATTAACAGTCCTAATAACACATTTCCTATTCTCAAATAGTCCGTTTTACTTGCATCAAATTATGAAATCTAGATTCTACAAATGATAAAAAAATACAGCATTTATTTTTTTCTCAGTCTGATGAATTTTATTTGAACTGATGATCTCCAGTTTCACTCATTTCCTTGCCAATGACACAATTTCATTCTTTATGGCTGAATCCATCTATATATTTTAATTAATTATTTTATTTATATACATCCTAAATTTTGCCCCACTCCCAGTCCAGCCTCCCAAAGTTCTTTACCCATCCCCCTCCCCTTTGCCTCTAAGAGGGTGCCCAACCTTGCCAGGTATCCCCCTTTCCTGGGGTACCAAGTCTCTACAGGATTAGGCACATCCTCTATCACTGAAGCCAGACAAGGCAGTCCTCTGCTACATATGTGCTGCGGTCCTCAGACCAGCCCATGTATGCTCTTTCTGTATATTTTAAATTCTTTTTCTTGTCTTAGGGTATACACTGGAACTTTTGCTATGATTTTGAATGAGTGGAAGAGACACATTCTTTTACTGGAGGAAAGCATTTAGTATCTCACAGTCAAATATATCATAAAGTGTATGCTTTATATTGATGTTCTATATCAAGTTGAGGAACTTCCCTCTTTGCCTAGCTGTTGAGTGAATCATGATGGATATTAAATATTTTAAAAGGGTTTTTCTTAATGTAATGATAAGATGGTATGGAGGGTTTTTTTCTCTTTATCTTTTTTATGTGCTGAGTTCCTTTAACTGATTTTCAAACATTGACTTATCCTTAAATATATCATAAAATCTTTCCTGGCAGAGTTAGATAATTGGTTTTACATGTTTTTTAATTTGACTTGCTATATTTTATTAAGTGTTTTGTATCTGTGTTCATGAACAATATTAGTTGTCATTGGGGATTTCCTTTCCTTTTCTTTCTTTTTTTTAAAAACTTTGTAGGGTTCAGGGTTTGTTTTTTTATTCATATGTGAACTATTTATTTCTGTTATATAAAAATATTGCCTTTGCTTTTTGTCAGTAATATAAAGTATTGTAGCAATGTGCTTTCTTATGAGAATAGTCAGGAATGGCTGTGCTCAGGAAATGGTAGCATCTAGGTGCTTTGGTTTTGAAATTTTTCTTGATATTTGTTTACTGTTTTCCCTCATTTCTATTGTCTCCTCCTTCCATCTAAAGCTGTTTTTAGTTGGTATTTGGACCTAGATACTGATATGATGTTATTGCCTTTTCAAACCTGGTCTAATTTTGATTTCATTTTTTTTCCTGTAATCTCTGAGCATACCATAGCTTTATTATCTAGCTCCTCTGATAAATATTTTATTTTCATTTTACTATTTCTAATTTTTGAGAGCTTTATGTGACTAAGCAAACATATCCTTTTTATACCTTCATGTCGGATACTATGACTGAGAATTATTACCTGAGAACATAAATTACAGTTTTAATTTTAGGTTTTATCTGCTCTTTTTATTTTCTTGTCTTGAGGGTTTCTTCTAAAATTCTTCTCTTTGACTTTCGGGCGATATTTTTCATGAAAAGAGGCAGAGAAAGGCTTTCATCAAGAGTCAATGACATTGATGGCCACTGATTTTCAAAATGAAGTATTAAATGAAGATTGAGGTTTCCAGCCAATAGACATCTCTCAACAGTGATTGGAAGACCAAGTATCTCACATCCAAGATTCCTTTTTCCCTTCCCGAACAAAGTCAACAATCTCTTGCTGTTGTCAAACAGTATCAAGGAGCTAGTGCCTATAGTTTGAATAGGGTAATTTCACCTAATCCTCCATGTTGGTTTGGATGAGAATCCCCACCCCCCCACCCCCCCCCCTAGGCTCCTATTTGAATACTTGGTCCCAAATTTGTAGAATGGTTTGGAAAAGATCAGGAGGTGTGGCCTTGATTGAGGAAGTGTGTCACTGGCAGACAGGTTTCAGATTTCAAAAGACCTCCATCATTCTCTGTGTGATCTCCTTCAGCCTGGTGCTTGTGGATCAAGATGTGAGCTCTCAGCTGTTTCTGCCATGTCTTTGATCCATCATCATGGACTCTAAACCTCTGAAACTGTAAGCCAGTTAGTTGCTTTCTTTTATAAGTTGTCTTGGCCATGTTGTTTTTCACAGTAATAGAAACATAACCAAGATATCCTCTGTGTCCAGTCAGATGCTGTTGTGCTCTCTCCTCTGTCCCTGAATCCGCAGCCTCTTATACTGATTTGAGAATATACCTGACGTCTCCTGCTAGACTTACAATGGCTGGAACTGCTTGCTCAGCTTTGGTACCAAATATCTTACCTGTGTCCAGAAAGGAACTACCACCTTTCTGACAGTAGATGCACCTCTTTCCCTGCGTAATGAGATAACTCTTTAAGAAAGCATCTAGAGTTATGGAAAGAGATTCAACTGCAGTTCTTGCCTTTCTCTCAGGTCAGAAAATTTGAGTTGCTTTGTCATCTGTATTAAGAAATCCGTTTACTTCCCATTTACTACAAATGAGTCTACTGGTATCTCCTTGTGTGTGTGTGTGTGTGTGTGTGTGTGTGTGTGTGTGTGTGTGTGTGTGTGCGTGCACGCGCGCGCTCATGTGCGTGTGCGCGTAATTCTTTTCTTCCCCTTTATTTTCTTTGGAAGTCAAAAATGAAAGGCATGTATTTGATAAATTTTTTTATCAGAAAATCATTGAATCATTGCAAACATACAAAATAGAAATTTGAGATATTTTGCTGTCTTACTATAGACAGACAAAGAACATATTTTTTATTATTCCAAATATGTAGTTATTTTAAACAATACCTATATTTAGTATAAGAATTTACGGTATTAAATACCAAATACCTAAACTATGTCATCTGTGTGACTCTCACTCCCCAAAACTGCTATAATCACTATTGTAAATATTTTTTATTTGATAACACTAAAAGTTGATATTTTTATCTGTAACGTTATTTGAGACCTTGTTAAACTCCATGGTGGCCAAACTTAGAAATGCTGGCATTCACATATCATGTCCATACATTATCCTCAATCTGTGAATATTTATCCAAGCAGAAACATCAGTAATGCATCAAAGTATCTTTAGATCCTAGGTACTCAATTTTTATCAACGTCTTAACAATGTTTAAACTTTCTTTCAATTGTGTGTTGCCATTTCATGATGGAATTCTTCATTGAATACTGTAGCAAGTTTCCAGTTACTATCACTGAAAGTACTGTCAGGGGTGTGTGCTATTCAGAAGAAGAACCTGTGGAGGACAATAAAGCCTAAGGTCTGCTCGCCAGATGAGAGGTCACCTAATGGAGTTTCTGTTTCATATACAACATTGGCTTGGACTCTACAGCAGGTAGCTCACTCAGATGTTACTTCTGATGCCTGACCTCCAGAGTGGTCCTTGTGCAACCTCAGCTGGGGCAGCTTGCAGACCATATGTATTCTGCAGTATTACAATTGATATGCTTCCTGTTTCTCAGCCCTTACATTCTCTGAACTCATCATTTTTCCAAATTTGGCCTTCCCTCAGGACTGTGAGTTCATTAAATTTTACTTTAGTTGATGGAGGATGACTACTGCTTGAAACTTAATCAGTACATCAGGTACCTAAATGCAGGGATGCAATTGTGACAGCTTTGGAAGGAATTGACAATATGATCTTGGTGACCCACTGACAACTGCCGAGAGTACTCCCTTTGTATATATTCCCTACCAGAGAGAGACCTTTTCTACACCATCTCCCTATGCTGCTCAACTTGCCAACACAACTCTGATTCGTACCCTAGTGACAAAAATGTACAAGATCCTGGCACTTTAGGTCTAGGGCGAATGCTTTGGCTGACTATATGCTATGAGGATCCCTTGTCAGAACCAATAGGAACAGACAACAGTAACAGGAGCTTACAAGATGCTGGTAATATGACCAGCAAAGTAAGGAATAATATTTGTCTCAAATTGGATCATCTGCTCTTGGGTAAGGGAAGGTGAAGAATCTCAGACAGAAGCTTTCACCTGATCAACCAAACCATGCAGTAAAGCTTTAAAAGAATCCTTTTTGACAAAAGTCGGTGACATGATAGTTCACAAAGGAAAGAAACACTTAAAACTCCACGTTTATTCTTTTCTCAAGCACCACAAGGAAAGAAGAGATTCATTACAATAAGGCATCTCAATACACAGCATTGTTTTAGTTTATTTGTGTGTGTTCATGTGTGTGTGTGTGTGTGTGTGTGTGTGTGTGTGTGTGTGCATGTGTGCTTACATGTATGCCTGCCTGTGTGTTCAGGTGCATGTTTGTAGGTGATTCATTCACATGCTTGTATGGCATACAGCTTCCAATTGAGGCTATCTCTCTAGCTTCTCATAGTTTATTAATTCTAATGCATAATACACTAAGAGAAGGGACACTGAGTTTATCTTAATTCCTTTCTTTCTTTCTTTCTTTCTTTCTTTCTTTCTTTCTTTCTTTCTTTCTTTTCTTCCTTTTTGTGTTGTTGTATCTGTATAGAGGATCAACTCTGAGACCTCATGTATGTTAGGCAAACATTCTGTAACTGAACTATTTCCTCAGTGCTATCTATCTATCTATCTATCTATCTATCTATCTATCTATCTATCCATTAATTTATATTTTTAATTTCTCCTTTTGAAAGAGAGACTGACCTTGCACCAGTTGTGGCATATAGACAAGCTTTAGTGTGTACTCTTTCTGCCTCAGACTTCGGACTAACCACCAGATACTCCAAGATGACAGGAAAGAGCAGTGTGGCCTTGGTTTCCAGGGAATTGTTACCTAGAGAGGAAACAGAACATAAGCAAATTCAATCTGTAAAATAATGATTCATAACAGTAATGTTATATGAACAGGGATCCAGATAATAATGGTTGGTACAAAATAAACCAACTCTGTCAGAAAAAGCTTACTGAATCTGTAGAATATGGAGGTCACTTTTTTTTTTTAGTTTTTTAATTAGATATTTTCTTCATTTACATTTCAAATGTTATCTCCTTTCTCAGTTTTCTCTCCCACAGTCACCTGTACCCTCCTCCTGCCCTGTTTCCCAATCCACCCACTCCTGCTTCCTGGCTCTGGCATTACCCTATACTAGGGTATATAGTCTTCACAAGACCAAGGGTCTCTCCTCCCACTGATGGCCAACTAGACCATCTTCTGCTACATATGTAGCTAGCAACACAAGCTCTGGGGGTACTGGTTAGTTCATATTGTTGTTCCTCCTATAGGACAGCTTCAGCTTCTTGGGTACTTTCTCTAGCTCCTTCATTGGGGGCCCTGTGTTCCATCCAATAGATGACTGTGAGCATCCACATTTGTATCTGTCAGACACTGGCAGAGCCTCTCAGAAGACAGCTATATCCGGGTCCTGTGAGCAAAATCTTGTTGTCATATACAATAGTGTCTGGGTTTAGTGGTTGTTTATGAGATGGATCCCCAGGTGAGGGAATTTCTGGATGGTCCTTCCTTCCATCTCAGCTCTGAACTTTGTTTCTCTAACTCATTTCATGGGTATTTTGTTCCCCATTCTAAGAAGAAACAAAGTCTCCACACTTTGTTCTTCCTTCTTGAGTTTCATGTGTTCTGGAAATGGTATCTTGGGTATTCTAAGTTTTTGGGCCAATATCCACTAATCAGTGAGTGCAGAACATGTGTGTTCTTTTGTGATTAGGTTACCTCACTCAGGATGATGTTCTCCAGATCCATCCATTTGCCTAAGAATTTCATAAATTTATTGGTTTTGATAGTTGAGTAGCACTTCATTGTTTAAATGTACCACATTTTCTGTATCTATTCCTCTGTTGAGGGACATCTGAGTTTTTTCCAGCTTCTGGCTATTATAAATAAGGCTTCTATGAACATAGTGGAGCATGTGTCCTTATAGCAAGTTGGAACATCTTCTGGGTATATGCCCAGGAGAGGTATTGCTGCATCTTCCAGTAGTACTATGTCCACTTTTCTTTTCTTTTCTTTTCTTTTCTTTTCTTTTCTTTTCTTTTCTTTTCTTTCTTTTCTTTTCTTTTCTTTTCTCTTCTTTTAATTTCTTCTCTTTTCTTTTGTTGTATTTTTTATTAGATATTTTCTTTATTTACATTTCAAATGCTATCCCCAAAGTCCCCTATACCCTCCCCCCACCCTGCTCCCCTACCCACCCATTCCCACTTCTTGGCCCTGGCGTTCCCCTGTACTGGGGCATATAAAGTTTGCAACACCAAGGGGCCTCTCTTCCCAATGATGGCTGACTAGGCCATCTTCTGCTACATATGCAGCTCAAGACATGAGCTCTGGGTGTACTGGTTAGTTCATATTGTCTGTGGAACCTCTAATATTTGCCAATCCTAAGTCCAATAGGGGACTAATATCCAATATATACAAACAACTCAAGAAGCTAGACTCCAGAAAATCAAATAACCCCATTAAAACTGGGATACAGAGCTAAATAAAGTATTCTCAACTGAGGAATACTGAATGGCTGAGAAGCACCTGAAAAAAAATGTTCAAAATTGTTAATCATCAGGGAAATGCAAATCAAAACAACCCTGAGATTCCACCTCACTCCAGTCAGAATGGCTAAGATCAAAAATTCAGGTGACAGCAGATGCTGGAAAAATGTGGAGAAAGAGGAACACTCCTTCATTGCTGGTGGGATTGCAAGCTGATACAACCACTCTGGAGGTCCATTTTTTTTTAAGTGCTTTGTTTCATTGGCTTCTCCTTCTGTTCATTCATTGGCTTCATTAGTCAATGGCAAATAAGGACTGTATTAAGCAGAAAATTATTTCAGATATATGTAACATCTGCTTGTGCTATCCTGATTGTACTATTGAATGCAATAGCAACTCTCTTCCATAATTCAATAAATTAAATAAGGTAATAAAATTGGCCTCTATGTATTTAAATATATGTGTACAAGTTTGTATCTACATATGAATGTATATATTTTTAATACATATTTTTTCTAATCAGGCAAAAGAGATTAAAGAATAACTGGCTTACCATTTTTTTGAAAGGATGAGAAGATAAGATAAAGAGTGTTATCTCTGAGTTGAGATGCTCTCCTGTAATCTTAAGACATAGCTGTCTGGAATATTAAGGACATTCTGTTGTGTAAACAAGACTTGAAAGGGAATTTCTCTGGGCCAGATTCCAGGTGCCCTCAAACATTACCTTCCAAAGTCTTGACCTTTGCTGCTCACACTGTCTGTTGGTATTGCAGCTTGTGACTTTAAGCTAGATCTTTACTATCTCAGAGGCTCCATGCTTCACCAGTATCATAGAGTTCAAGGTACATTCCTGTCTACAAGGGTGTCCTGAGTGAACTTCTCTCTTCATTGTCATTATTTCAGCGTGAAGCATATGTGAATTTCTGAGACTCCCTTGTTCTCCAAAACAAATTCATCAACAGTGCCTTGGAGGCCCTTTACAGACAGATCAAACTTCCCTTGGACACTCTTTCTCCCAGTTTGTCCTACTGGAACCTGATGGTGTTTATTAAGAGAAGTAATGCCTGTGCTTGTTCTATTACCTGTCAACCCAAACGGAATGTGTCCGATTTCTTTCTCTCCTGCTGTATTATTGCTGTACCCATGACCTTGGCTTTGTGAAGACATCCATATGCTCATTTCTGTAACCAGTGAACCTGCTAGTTTGTGGAGAGAGAAATCACTGGTGGGATGAAAGATACTGAATTGCAAGTGTATACCTTGAGTTGTCTCTGCTTGTTTATAATCATCAAAATGATTGCAGGTCAAGAGAATCAAGAGTCAGAGATGGTGCTGTGACCGGAGAAGCAGAAGTTGGAGTGAGGGCGATTTAAAAGCCACCGAGCAAGAGAAGCCTCTAGAAGTTAGAGAATGGATGGTCCTAGAGAACATGCAGAAATATAGCCCTGCTGATCTCCTGTGGGCCTTCAGAAGGATGTGTAGTAGCTTGGCTTCGCTTTAGGCCACTATGTTTGGGATGATCTGCTACAGTAACATCTGAAAAGAATACAATTTACCTCCTTTTTTTTTTTTTTTTTTTTTTTTGTATGTTGACTGATGGAGGGTGTTGGTCTGGTAGTATTGGTTTTTAAGTGGAGCCAAGAAATCACAGGTAAAAATAAAGTGATGAAATAGGAAATTAACCAAATCACAAGCAACTATTATGGTTCGTCCAGTTCCCAGAGGTATTGGCAATAGAGGGCAAGGTGGCCACTTTAAGGACTCCATGAACGTAGGAAATAATAAAAATCAGTGCAAAAATAGTACCTAAGACATTTATCAGCTGAGGACATTGGAAAGGGTAAAATGGTACCCTAGATCCCATGAAACTCCCAATTTTTCAAAATTATACTTTTCTTATTTCTAAGATTCTTCAGTTGTTTGCTCTTTTTACTATCCAGGAAGTCTATTTGAATGTGTCACCCATATCTCATTTAACAATTCCAGCATCTCTGGAGGTATGTATTTTTAATACCCTCTCTCTTAGTAAGGCAATTGTATGTGAAATGGAAAAACTGACTTAACTAGGTCAAACAGCTGTTAAATATTATAGCCCCACAATAGCCCTAACTAGAGTAATTTAAATTTCCCTTTTGAAATTTCAGTTATTTTCTTGTCTTTGTGAATTTCTTCCTCTCCCTCTTCTCTTCTCTTCTCTTCTCTTCTCTTCTCTTCTCTTCTCTCCTCTCCTCTCCTCTCCTCTCCTCTCCTCTCCTCTCCTCTCCTCTCCCCTCCCCTCTCCTCCCCTCCCCTCCCCTCTCCTCCCCTCCCCTCTTCTTTTCTTTTCTTTTCTTTTCTTTTCTTTTCTTTTCTTTTCCTCTCTCCCCCTCTCTCTCTCTGTGTTTGCAGTGTCTGACATAATTATTGTTATATAAGAGACAATTTTTGGTGGAATAAATAGATGACATTATGATTTTGTATTTAATTCTTTCTTTGAGGGGTGAACAACCATCTGGTAGTTTGGATCCTGCTCCAGTGTGCAATCTAATAATTATCAAATAATCCTTTGACCTTCACTTCATGAGGTCTATGGAAATATAAAAAGACCTTGTTAAGACTATGGTTTTAATGAATCACCTAGTATGCAACAAAATGTATGGCTATTTTGTTTCAAATGGATTTTTGGTGGTCACTATTGAGCTAAGTAACAGGTTAGCAGGCAGTCTGAGAATTAACAGGGGTTCTTCAGAAATGTGGCAAGAAGTTCACAAGACTTAAACATTTAATCAAAAACATTCAGTAAAGTAGAATTGCTCCTGAAAGTCAGACCACATTTTGGCAGATTAACTGGACAGACTCTGCAAACATTTGTCTAAGCCATTATCTGGAAAATCACTTTCAACCCTAATACAATGAAAATATATTGCCCATGTTAATAACAATGTCCCATCTGTTTAAGTATTTTACAACCTACTGAAAGCCATACCTGCAGAGAGCCTTCTGGCTCTGAATTCACAAACAGTTGCTAGTTAAATGTATGTGGTGGTATTACTGGTAAACAGGCCCTGTGAGCTTCGTTTTAAAAGACCTCATTGGTTCTATGGAGGTGCCTTTCAAAATAAACCACCCTTAATCAGTCAGGGGCAGATTTTTATAAGGGCAAAGGACTATCCCTAGCCAATGATAAGTGACTATCACATTTTGAAGCTGTTTTAATGGAATTACTTCTCCTTCAGTACTGAAGGCTTATGTGAATGTCAACACAGTAAGAAGCTGGTACTAGAGAAAGTAAGACCCACTCATAAGCAGTGACTGTCTAAACACTCACTAATTGAGAACATCTTTTAAACCATCTAGTTATCCAGTGAAACAAAACTTTGAAGGGAGAGAGAGAGAGATACTCTGTGCCGTGATTTCAATATTAACAAAGAATGAGTAGGTATGTCTGCTCACTGAGTAGAGAGAAGGGCCCAGAAGTGTTCAACATTGTGGCAATCTGGGAATAAACAAATCATCAAAAGTCCCAATGGATAAGTTCATCAAATGATGTGGAGTAACACTGCAATACAATGGTTAGTTTAGTTTTACAGTATAAAACTATGCTTTCATTTTATGAGAAGAAAAAAAAAATAAGGCAAGGTGTGCATGCCTGATTAGCAGCAAGTATAGTCGAATTTTAACAACAACCTTCAGTTTAAAGACCATTCAGAATACATGATGTGAATTTGACAATTGTGCTTGTTAGCATGGTTAAAGTCAATTTGGTTTGATAGAGAGAAAGCTATGTTATAAAGTGGTGTGTTTGATGCCTGAAAGTCACACAAATTCCAACAGCAAGGCAGAGATTCACTCCCATACTCACTGAATGTAATTTAAAATCACTGTCTCCCTTGTCTTGATTGCGTAAAGGAAAAATTAGAATGCAAGAGCGTTCACCTCTGTTAATTAGATTAATCAGAAGAAATTACCCACATACTACATCCCATCAAGTAATAAATACATTAATAAGTATAAATTCTTGAAATGCTACATAGAACTTCAAAACTACTGAAAGAAACTTTTAGCTATGATATTGTGTTTGCTTTGATAATTGGCTCTATTCTTGTGGTAGAGTCAGAGCTGAGTAATAAAATGGTTGCCTCCCAGGTACAGAGGAGAACTGGGAAATGGATGGGTTGTGTCAAGTCATGTCATGGTGTGTGTTAGCTAAGTTATGTTGCAGTGTAAGTCCTGGTAATTTCAATTGTATTGAATTTTAGTTTTGGTGAAGACTTTTGGAGGTTTGTTATACAGCAGTGTGAATATTTTTAAGCCTAACTGTACTGTGCAATCAAAAATTATTAAAAGGGCAAAAAAGGATTTAAAATCATTTATTCCTCCCCATATAGCCTTCTCTACCTAAAGACCTTTTTAAAAAATATCTTTGGGAACTCAACTAAATATTTTTAAAAATTAATATATATGTTATACATCTTAATTAATATCTAATGTATGTATAATTGTGTTACTCTATAATAGGGCAACAGTGGCCCCACTGGACACCAGAGACTAATAAACAAAAATCCCAGTGCTGGGAATGGGTTACTTCTTTTGCTGTTATTGGCCAGTGATGTCGCTTAAGTCTTCAAATATTATAGACTATTGCCAGTGTTCTTAACTACTTCTATAGGCTATTGTCACTGCTTTCCTGCTCTTGAAAGTAAGAGCTTATAGCTGAAGACACCACATAAGTGAACAGCAGAAAATGGAAAAATGTTCTAATTTTGTTCTAATTCCATGTCACTCTAGTAAGGTCATGGAAGCTTCATCCCTATTGATGAGTTTGCAAAGTGCTGGAAGGTGCTCTGCTTTTTACTGAAGGAGAAATGTAATCATCAGACTTACCCAGTTGAGAACCCTGCAAACTATAATAATGACTGGCCTGGCAAGACACGAACACCAGTGCAGTGGTGGCATTCACATCATGGGAGTAACCAACTACTTTCTGATTGGATGTACGTTTTTCTTCATAGGATGAAATCTACACCTTCGCATCCTAACTTTGGCCAAGAATCTATGGCTAAGCAAGTCATAAACCCTAGGGAAGAGCCTACTATTATTTTGCTAATATTAAACCAACTCCAAATGACTTGTAATTATATTCAAGGAGGAATGCATCTCTCAATGCCCTCAGAGAAGCTTCCATTTGCAGTAGATGGCGACTAATATAGAGAGCCACAACTGGCCAAAGTGCAAAAGTAATAGATTGCAGAATGTGAAGATGTAAACTGAACAAGTATACTGTATCCTGGCCTTCTAAGGATCAGGGATCATTAAAAAAACAGTAAAAAATATGATTGTAAGAACAAGAGGCAGTGGATAACTCAAAGGAAGCACTATCTTCAGGATATAGCAAGATAATTGCTTGTATGAACTTACACCAGCTGTGACAGCATGCACATTCAAGCCCAAGCCAGGCCCATTTCTAGCCTGGAGAAGAAAATTGGGTACAAAATCCTTTCCCTAGCCTTAGACCTATTGGGAATTGTTAGGGACTGAAAGGGGTATTGGAAGTTCTCTCTACTACTGTAGCCCCTGGTAAATCAACCATGTTCTGATAGGAAAACACACATCTGAAAATACTTGGGCACCACAGTAGATTGGGTGAATTGGTTTCTTTTTAAAGGACATGAGGTTGACTAGACATGAGATTGAGTAGATGAGTGTTGTATCTGGCAAAAGTTTCACTATGACCCAAACACATTGTAAAAAGTTGCCAAAGAACTAATATTAAAAAATAATAATAATTTAAAATAATAATAATAATAATAATAATAATAATAATAATAATAATAATGATAATTCATTTTAAGTTGAAATCTCACCACAGCTACGTTTTCCAATCTTTCTGGAGCTATTCACCCCTAAGATTCTTATAGCGGTATTTATTTAGCTATGTTTTAAAATGTCTTAATTTTGATAATGGCTTTATATATGGTTTACAAACATTGTCATTTTGAAAAAAAAAGTCCTAAAAATAAGAGGAAAAACAAACTATTAGAAACATAGTCTGATGTCCCAGCTTGTCTATCATTTTTAAACTATAGTAAAAATATTTATAACACTGTCATATGCTACTTTGGAATAGAAATTGTAATTCTGTAAGGAGTGGCAACATAGGATTTCAACAAGAGAGAGGAGGGGAGGGGAGGGGAGGGGGAGGCTATTCAAAAGTCCTTGTGCTGCTCAACTCCAAACCAAACATCTAAGAACACTCACAGACAAGAAAATGCCCCATTTCATTGTGCCCCAAAATGAGCAGTGAAGAGCCTGGAGTAAACAGAAATAGAACAGCCTGCATACTAAGATGAAAACTAATTGTTTAAATAATGGAAAATTGAATTCAAATGTTCTAGAAGAGAAGGGAAGTATGAAGCATAATAATATCTCATGCTTCGGAAAGTCAGTATAACGAGTCAGGGAATGTTGGTTGGCCCAGGGGCATAGTGAAGATGGCAAAATGGTTACTCAGCATGCATAAAACCCTTGGTCTACTCTCTAGCCTCCCACAAACTCGGTGTGGTGTCAAAGGTTGTGACCTCAGTCTTGGGGATTGGAAGAAAGAGAATGAGAAGTCCAACGATACCTTCCCGGTATAGCCTGTCTTTCATAACAAACAAACACATTTGAAATTGATGATTTCATTGAGAATAACTTTCTGTGGAATGTGGCCAGATGATAGGTGGAGAACTCGGAAGGCATGAGGAAGTGGAGTGTAACATTATTCTTCGAGAGGGTCCCATGAAGAGAGTGAGCAGAAATGTTATCTGTTGAGAGCAGGATCACAGACCTGGGGAAGAACGGACAGAATTGGAGAGAAGGTGAAAGATGCCATGAATCCAGGACACTCTCTCTGTTCACTGCTTTAAGAATAAACTTTATGAGTGGATTTAGGATGTGCCGCAGTCCAGTAAGCTTTAATGGACTACTTAGTGTACTTTCCTTAGAAGTGAAAATTCTTTGTTCCAAATGCTACCTAGGTTCTTGATTCCGTTTTTTCCCGTAGCATCCCAGTATTAATGCAAAATGTCTGAGAGCAGTAGCCACCAAGAGCACATTTGGACACGCATAAGCCTACGTGGTAGAGGGCAGAAGCCACTTGGTTTAAATGAAAATAAGTGTCTAACACTGATCTCTCTGGAAAGCCGAAGGGAACTTTCAGTGTAAGTTGACAGGGTTGCAGACACTTTCAAAATGATGTGAAGAATCCTTTTAAGACAATTGCATTAGACCCGTTTGATCTTGGGACCTTCCTAGAATAATGCGTTCCTTCATTTGTACCAATTACGAGGCCATGACTTGAGTAACTGCAAGGCATTCCTCAGCCCAACAATTGTCTTTAATCTGCTCTTGGAAATGCACCAAAGCACTACAAAGACCCAAAAGGGAATCAAATTATTTTTACATTGTAATGTAGACTAAAAAAAGAGTCGGAAAAATGCCATGTCCTCAATGCCCATTCTTTTAAATGCTAGCCTGGCCTAAGATTACACTCAGTGAGACTTCATTTCTTTCTTTCTTTCTTTCTTTCTTTCTTTCTTTCTTTCTTTCTTTCTTTCTTTCTTTCTTTCTTCCTTTCTCTTTTTTCTTTTTAGAATATTTTCCGTGACATTTAGATTTACTTTTGTCCCATAAATACTTTTCTTTTTCTGTGAGTATCTCACATCATTGAAGGTTATCGACCTCTGCCACTCAAAGCATTATACTAAATAGCCTTACCTTCTTCCCACTCCCTCTTGTAAAGCTGCCACACATCCTATCAGCACAGTGCTCCTCTGCCCACAAGATAATGAGCTGGCATGTGGAGGAAAGATCAGTGTCAAGCACAAGGAGAAGAGGCTTTTGAAGGCATCAATTCACTTACCGTGATTCCATTTGCAGAAACCAGTGCCTTCTCCCTGACAACTCTGAGTGTGCCATCACTAACGCTCCTGCTTATCAGACAATGAGGTGCTTCCCCGCACACAGAGACACATTTCTGTCAGAGGCAAATAGAAATTCAGCCTCTCTGCAAGAAAAGACAGAGACAAAGAGGAACAAAGAAATCCAGCCTGTTTGTAAATGTGGAATATGCGTAAGTGTACAAGTATGTGTGCATATATATAGTCTCATGTGCTCATGTGACTACAACGCAATGACTCGTGATAGAAACAACACAGAGCTAGCTACATTGACTTCTGAAATCCATGAGCTGAGGAGATGGCTCAGGTTTTAAAAGGCTCACTGGGCAAGCATGAGGACCTGAGTCTGGTCTCCAGAACCCACTGAAAAAGCCAGGTACATGTGTGTAATCTCAGTACTGGAGAGGCAGAGACAAGAGACTCCATTCCTCCTGTTTTCAGGGCCATCCATATAGTGAGCTTTAGGTCAGTGAGAGATGTTGTCTCACCAAATAAGGTGGGAATTGTTAAGGTGATTGAGGGAGACACCTAATATCCACCTCTGGCCTCTGTAAATTCACACACATGCACACACACGCACAACTCTTTACACAAAAGGAACTCCACATTTGGGAGGATGACAGAAACTACCACTGGATCATAGCTAATTTTGCAAGTCTTCCCAAGCGCATTTGTTCATATTTGTAATAAATGTCAGCCAGCTTTTGATTCATCATGCCAATCCAAGAAGCAGAAACATAACCAGCACCTATAAGTTAGTTTTAATTCATATTGAAAATATGTTTTTTAGTAGGAAAGCAGCCTGGTCATCTCAAATGACATAATATTTCCAACAAAAGAACGGAGCTGTATGTCAGCACCCTCATGAGTGAACTTGGTAGGAGCTGATGCCTAAAGAGAAAGTTCCCATCAAAATGTAAAGGATCCCAGCTGCAGAAACCAAGAGCAAGAAGGGATGGACAGCAGCCTGCTCCTGAATGTTCTCATTTTAGCCTGGGAAGGGCTAATGCATTAGCAAGAATGATACTGACATACCCCAGTCACAAAGAAAGATGCAATGAGAATTGAAGGCTGGATAGATAGCTCAATCAGCAATGTGCTTACCACACAAGGAGGACCTAAGTTCAGTCATCAGAACAGATATAAAAATGCTGGGTATGGAAGCCTGAACTTGTCATTTTTGCACGGGAAGGTAGAGACAGATCAGTCTATAGAATTCACTGACCAGCCAATTGAGCTGAATTGGTGAGTGCGGGTTCAAGCAGAGAGCCTGTCTCAATGCATAAAGTAAAAAGCTGCTGGAAAAAAACACCCAGTGTTTTACCTTTGGCACACACACACACACATAAACACACACATACACACATACCTACTAACACACGTACACACACAGGGACACTCACACCCACCCACCCCCATACACATATAGACACGTATTCACACACGCATAGACACAGGCACACACACTCATACACACTCACCCTCACACTATTCACACACGGACACACACACACAGTTTCATCCTCAGGCTCACAGAATAGTACCCATATGAATACAAGCCTTATACTTGTAGATATTTTTATGTGTGTACATCCTCACAGAGACACTAAAGAGAGTAAATGTGGTACAGATGAATCACACCAAAATCCTATACAAGTCTGAGAATCCAAGTTTGGGTCACTTGAACATACATAAAGCCAGGCATAGTAGCATGTGTCTAATCCCAGTGCTCTTACCATGAGATGGGAGGTGGAGACAGGAGAATTTTTGAGAGATTTTAGGCCAGCTAGCCTGGCATGTGCAGCAAGGAATAAGAGACCACGTATTAAAACATGGTGAAAGGGAAGAAACAACAACTGAGGTTGTCCTGTGATCTCCACATGTACTTTATGGCACACACATACACACATTCACAAACAGGGATGTACACACACACACACACACACACACACGCATACACACACAAAGGGGAGAGATAGAGAGAGACAGAGACAGAGAGAGAACAGAGACAGAGAGAAGGGGGATCTCATAGCACTCCACTCCTGCTTGTGCAAGAGTCTCATTCTTGATTCTGTATTGAGCTCAAATAACGCTCGCAACTGAGAGATTGTCTAGCTAATTGCTCCTTCCTCCCTTCCCCCAGCCCCCGCCCAGTTTCATACTGTCCAGGAGGTCACAAGAAACAATAAAACTACTGATTTCAAGCCTGTCCCCCTGCTGCTTTCAAGTCTCTTTGTGAAGCAAATACAGAAAGAGTTAAGACAGGATGTCGACACAGTCCTTAATTAAGTAGAGTAGGTAATAACAGCAGCAAACATTGGAAAATCAGATTTGATATGTATTTTGTTGCCAAGAAACTGCCTTTCGCTACTTTAAAACAGACCTTGGAAAAAGTCTAACTTGCCTAGACAGTATTAAAAGAGATGGAGATGAAACGGATGCCCACTGAATTACTCATTGCATAATCTTATTCCCCCCAAAGGTGATAAAGCTAATCAAAGAAAACACAATGTATGAGATATGTCTACTGTCAGCAACCCATCAAATCTTCAAGTTGTCTCTGCCTTTCTGGGAAATCATTCCCTATAGTGACTTCCTGAAGTTCGTAAGCTTAGCTTCCGCAAATCTCACACACATTACAGGATTATGTTCAATAATTTTACTCCAGTAACTTGGCACCATATTCATGCTAAAGATAAAATACTACTAACTGCAAAATTTTTAGCAACTCTGAAAATGTCACTTTGTTCTCTTTTATCAACGCCCTTCAGAGAAATGAGCATACTGCCATCTGATATTCTAAAACGCTTTCTTCGTTTTTTTCTGCTTTTCATACTTCCTGCACTATATAGCGATTATGCTCTTATATGTCTATATTCTCCCAGAAGAAAACATAATTAATGTTAAAAATAATGGAATTTTATCACCCATGCAGAGGAATGAACCTTCGTCATTTGCAGGAAAATAAATGGAAACAGAGATCACTGTGTTAAGTGAAAATAAGTCAGACTCACAAAAGTAAATATCTCCTGCTTTCTCTCGCATACTTTAGAGAGAATCTAGACCTAAAGAAGGAAAAGACATGAAAATAGATATATAACTATGCAGAAAGAGAAGGAAGGAAGGAAGGAAGGAAGGAAGGAAGGAAGGAAGGGAGGGAGGGAGGGAGGGAGGGAGGGGAGGGGAGGGGAGGCGGAGGCGGAGGCGGAGGCGGAGGCGGAGGCGGAGGCGGAGGCGGAGGCGGAGGCGGAGGCGGAGGCGGAGGCGGAGGCGGAAGCAGCCAAGAAGGCAGAATCAAGAGAGGCCAGTGAGGGTGTATGATCAAACTATGTTTATAGGCATGTATGAAAGTAACTTTTAACTAAGAGATGATCTTAGATTCTCTTTACTTCTGTATTCCCGCTGCTAAAACTGTTACCTAAGATGTAATAGCTTTTTGTAGACTTTACAATGAATGAACAAGAGGACTGACTTTCTCTCCTACTAATGGGATTACCCATACTGACACACACTTAATATTTCTACTGGAATATCCATTAGGCATCCAGGTCTACAAACACAAAACATTTCAATTTTCTTTACCTCAAAACTTTTTGATTTAATCTTTTCTTTTTCCTCCTAGGACACAAACACGTGATTATAGACCTTTGCTGAGGCCAGAACTGCTCCCAGTACTCACCTACAGGGTCCTGTTCTCAGTCTCATAACTGCTCGACTGGCTGAGGGTTCTTCCCTGCCTGAAAAGCAATTCTGCGTAGAAAATAAGTGGAGGGACCCATGGCTCCAGCCGCATGTGTAGCAGAGGATGGCCTTATCAGGCATCAATGGGAGGAGAGGCCCTGAGGCCCCAGTGTAGGGGAATATGAGGGTAGGGAGGTGGGAGTGGGTGGGTGGGAGGGTGGGTGAAGCAGGGGAAGGAGGGATGAGATAAGGGGTTTCTGGGGCAGCGGGAAAGGGGACAACATTTAAAATGGAAATAAAGAAAATATCCAATAGGAAAAAAAGAAAGAGAGAGAGAGAGAGAGAGAGAGAGAGAGAGAGAGAGAGAAAGAAAGAAAGAAAATATCCAATAAAATAATTTAGACGAAAGAAAATAAGTTCTTCAAATGCTGTATTGTAACAGCTCTCATTTGACAACAGTGAGCAGTGGCCATAGGCTGTCAGAAGCAACCCCAAGTAGCCCTCTCTAGTGTCCCTCAGAGGCTCAAGTAATACCTTGGCAAGAGCTGAAGTTTCAGCTCTCAGCCTGGGATCTAAGACCCTTGACCCTGATGTCTTGAGTGCTCTCTGGAATAATCCTTGTGAACAGGCCATGCAGGCTGTCCTCTCCAGCTCCTAGCAGTCTTTTATCAGCTCGCCATGGTCTTGCTATCTTTTTACTTCACCTCTCTGTCTCCATGGCTATCCCGGAACTGCTCAGTTAGTTACTGCTTCGGTTGTCAGGTTTGCTGGCTGCTTAGCCCTTTCCACAACTCTCTGGCAGCTGCTGATATGACTGGAGATACGCACTCCTGCTACAAATGTGTTTGGCTGTGAGACAGGGAAATCGCCACCCTTGAAAGCCTAAGCCTCCAGTGGATCTTTGGAAACGGGGAACCTAAGCTTAGCCAGGATGACTCAAGTCATTCGCTAAGGATGGGAGCTCAGCGTGTAGACAGTGTCGTTACACATGCTCCATCGCCAGAACTTGCCGTTTGATCAGACTCTGTGCTGGGAAGAGTTGAGAGACAGACGAGACACAAGCACTGTTCAGAAGTCCGGCATATGGAATTGGCAGACGGGCAAGAGCCAGCCACTGGGGCATCTCTGAAGCTTCTGGGTCTTGCTTAGCTGTCACCTCCTCTGCCATCTCCTCTCTTATCTCTGCTGGGTTTTTTTTCTTTGTTCCACCTGCTCAACTGAACTTCAAAAGCAGGTAAAAAAAAAAAAAAAAAAAAAAAAAAAAAAACATCACTTGACAGAGCCTTCATTAGGACTGATGGAGGGACAGCAGAGAAAGGTAGCGCAGGAAAGAACTGCCAGCAGACTCATGCCTGAGGCAGCCCAAGCTTACTACTTAGGTGGTCCAGGAGGGTGTTTGGACCAACTACGGCCACTTGTTTGAAGCATTCAAAGCCACTTAGCACCAGTCCCAGAAGTCTCTCTCCGCGGGTGAAAGTGCCCTTCCTGCTCAAGTTGCAAGGTCACCCAGCATTCATCAGGGCTTGTGACAGTGGGAGAGTCATCTGCCATAAACTGCTTCCAATAGACCTGGCTCTGCTGTGCTTTCCGGAGCAGGGGCAATCAGCTATGGTCTCCACACAGTTGTCTCAATGGACGTGCAGTGTTCAAGATGGGAGATGCTGGCCTCACGATGAACCAGTTGGCTGTTAGGTTGACAATCCTTTGCTACGGGCAATTCAGACAGCAAGAAAGCTCAATATCTGCTAACTTTTTGCCGGATTTCAACATCTTAGCATATTTACAAGAAAAACAACACATCAGAAGAGCTCACAAATAAGTATTAGGAAAACACTGGCAAAATCTTGATAGTTTTATAACAAACAACTGCCCAGTGCCCCGTGCTCTCAGGGTGTCATATGATGTCACCTGCATGCCCTCCAGGTTGACCATTCTGCTCCTTCTGTTTTCTCCAGCCCGTATCTCCCTTTGTATGCTCCAGCTGCCCTGGCCTCACAGCTCCTGGTGCCCAGTTTATCCCATCATGCTACTTTATTCACGAGCTGTTTCCTTCACATAAACTATTTTCCCTGGAAACCTGTTTGTGTAAAGTTCCTTTATGTCACTACAGTTTCAACTTCCATCCACCTTACCACATTTCTGAGCTCCTAGCATAAATCATATCAAGATCAGTCTGCATAACACTTAGCTCCCCGCTTCTTACATTAGAAGATGACAGTGAATTTATTCTATCTCATACTTACCTACCTGCTTTCTTACTCTGGCCTTATTTTGAAGTGCTTAATTTCCTTCATTAATTTTAAAGGTCTTCAGTAGGTCCTTGCACATAAAATACTTTCAGCAAGGGATCTTTAAGAATAAATAAGTCCTTGAACACAGGAAAAAAACCAATTCCATGAATTTATAAATAGGTGTGTGAAGGAATGCATAAAATATTTTAATTTCTGGAAATGTATACTACTTTGATTATGGCAGTACTAATATGAAATATTTATTTTATGGGCCTTGAGCTCCCCACTTTTACAGCTTTTATATAGCAACTATAATTAATAGTTTGATTAAAAACCTATGTTGTAAGTATAAGAAAATCAAGAAAAACCTGTGAGCATACTGCTTCCACTGCCATAATTCATGAGTTAATAAAACATTCTGATTGTATTAAGTTTGTGCTCTTCTTCCTGCCTTTCTCTTTCCTCCACAAAACGTCTTCAGTGTTACAGCGCGTTCCTTTAGCTAGTTACCCTCACAAGTCAGTGTATCCGTTAGGGAGTATTATAGCATAATTTAAATATTTTCAACTGATAAGAGTGGTCATATATTTGTTAAGGAGAGAACAATCTAAGTCCATATAACTGTATTTGATGAATCTACTTGATATGTAATAAATAATATGTTTTATATAAATTATACTAGAATATTTTGGAAGAAAACTTCACAACTCTGATGAAGGGATTATTATCAAATTCAAACAAAAGTAGCATTCTAGCAAGGCAACAGATAGTATCTCTCATGAACAAAGCTATAAAGATCTATGTCTGTGTGGTGAGTTGAATAGGTGTGGCCCCCATAGGCTCATATGTTTGAATGCTTGGCTCCTAGGAAGTGGCACTAGTAGGAGGTACCAGCTTATTGGAGTATGTGTAGCTTTGTTAGAGGAACTATGTCACTGTGGAGGTTGACTATGAAGTCTTATATATGCTGAAGCTACACCGCATGTGACACACAGTCTCCTTCTGCTGCCCTGGGATCAAGAGATAGAACTCTCCTACAGCACCATGCTGCCTGCCTGCTGGCATGAAATAAAACCTTTCCTCCTCAAATTGCTTGCAGTCATCATAGCTATCACAGAAATAGTAACTCTAAGACAAGGTCTTAGTAAAATGTCAGGAGCTCGAAACCACCAAAATGTTAATTAATAGGTGATGCGCCATAGTAAAGGAGAGTTTATGTCAGTGGGAAGAGGTATCCTAAAACCTGAAAGGAGTTAACCTGAATCATCACGTTAACTCCATCAACAACCTTTTAAACCTCTCATTAAATAGAGAAAAGGCATTAGAAAGAGATCCAAACTATTCTTTATTTTTAAAAATAAAATTCTCACCAGTCCAGACATAAAAATCTGTTTTTCCAACATAAAAAAACAGGCCTGTAATTAACCACAGCTAATATTATTAATGATGAAGGCTGGAGTCACTCCCTAAGTTCAAAAGTAAGGCAAGTGACACACTTCTTTAACAAGGCGACACCTCCTAATCCTTCTCAAGTACTGTCAGCAGATTCTCTGCTGACAAAGTATTCGATTGTATGAGCCTATGGGGGTCATTCTTATTCAATCACCACAATATCAGTGTGAAGTTAGTGAAATAAGTTAAAGTAGTAATACTGAGACCAGATAAAGACCTCTGTGTTAGGTTGATTAAAGTGTTTATTATCAATCTAACTAGACTTAGAATCGTGAAGGAGACATGGTTTCTAAGGGTATCTGTAAGGTCATTGCCCAAAAGCAGTAACTGATGAGAGAAAACTTACCCTGGATGTGAGTAGCACCATTGTTTAGACTGAGGATTTAGATGGAAGAAGAAGCAGGGGAAAGTGAGAAGAGCATCTGCACCTGTCTCCTGCAACCTGATCTACCAGAATGCGAACCTGCAGCTTTATCCAGTTGCCATGTCAGGGACATCCATCACCCCACCCATGCTTTTCCTGGCATGATGGAGGATACCCTGCCACTGTGGATTAAAGCCTTTCTTCTTTATGCTGATTTTTGTCTGAAATCTGAATATAGAGATGAGGAAAATAACCACTATAGATGGGTGTATATCTATTATATAATATATATATATATATATATATATATATATATATATATATATATATATATATAAAATTGATTTTTTTAAATAGAGAAGCTAGTACATGTAAATTTATTAACATGTTTTCAAAACATAAAATGGTTGGGCTCCCATATAACATAAGATGAGTTGCATATATACTTCACACCCTAAATGAAATGAAAATTGAAAATTATTTCTAAACAGATCACAGATTATATGGACAACTGAATGTTGTAAATCACCTACAAGAAAATACAAGGGAAAGCTTTCATGACTTGACATGAAGTAGAAGGCATATATGTAAGCACTTTTGGTACATTCTTTTTAGTGAGGAACAATGTTTTGTTGTGTTTTGTTTTAATTGAGTATACAAATATTTTAGACCACCCCTAGAAATAAATCCTTGGAAATATTTGTATCCAGTGTTTATGACTCTGTTGTGAGATTTTCTTAGTTTTTCTAGTTCATTATCACTACTGGGTTAAAGCTTGTTTCATATAGACTAAATAGGAAAAAAGAACTTGTTTATTGAGAAGAATAAAGTTAATTGGCTTCCAACAGATACTGCTAAGGTCATTTTCTTCAGCTTGGCTTCTTTAACACCCTCGAAATTCCCTTTACCTTCTTGGCTATATCCATGTATCTGCTTTGGTTCAGTTTCTTCTGGTGAGAACTACAACAGCTAGGAACATCATGGTGTTTCATGAGAAAACCCAGGTATATTTCATTTTCCCAAGTCCATAAGAAACATCATTGAGGGTACCAACATCACTAGAAGCTGTCTGTTTGGTGATAGAAAAATAAGGTTACAGAGCTGCCATTAGGATGTGATAAAACCTTAAAATAAATAGAAGCCAGATGGTAATGTTGAATTATGGGAGAGCAGGTAGTTGCAATTATAGAAGTAAGCAAGGAGGTCTGAATGGCAGCCAAGAAATGGGGACAGTGCTGGGGTATGGGAGAGTTATATAACACATAGTAGCCTATAGGTAAGATAGATAGGAACCCACAAGAGTTATTTTATTGCTCACTCTATACAATAAAAATAACCCCAGGCTGGATGATTAAAAGCTGATGGCAGCTGTCACAATAGAAACTATAACCCCTTCCCAGTTTTCAGATCAGCTTTATAGTTTGGATCGCAAAGAGACTGACTAAAGGGGAAGTGAGATCCTCAGGGAAATACTCTAAAAGGCTACATGGTAGCTATTACATCAGCCATTTCTCAATGAAAATTACAAGCAAGGTTGAAAATTGCAATACAATGGGGAGAAGGTAATACTCAGACATTGCTAAGTACAATGGACAACAGATCTAAGTGCTACCAATGCTCTTAGCATAAAGTTACTGTTGGGATGAGGAAATATGGGATGACTAATACTTTTTCTGTAGATTCAGCTTACATTGGGCCTCTTGAGCTGGGTAGTCATCCACTGGGTTAAAGGGATATTTAGAAACAATGAGACTCAATGGCAGATTCACTGTATCAATTCCCTTGTCCAGTTTTTTTTTTTTTTTTTTAAGTGCTGTCAGAATAGATTATGAGAACTCAAAATTCTCCCCTCCCTAACCTGGACAGAAAGATAAGTGCAAACAAAACAGTGTCTAGGAGTGGGACAGAATCGGTGCCACTCTTAACAACACCAAGAGTGATTCTTGCTGTACCTTCCTGTAAGTCACAAATTTCATCTCTTCCAGAGATCAGGTGCTAGAACTGATATGAAATCTTTCAGAAAGTCTTGTGGAAGAAACAAAAGCCTCAGTCCAAAGTGAACAGCCACTTATTTAGAGTGATTGCCTTCTCATAGTATATACAACATTCTATAGGCCAGTTCCATAGAGCCTTCCACAACAGAGACGGAAGGAATCTGATACCACGTGAGTACCAATTTTCATGCTAGGCCATCACCTCAGTGACTTCATCTTGATCACACTAGATGAGCCAGACATACCAATGTGCAGCAGTGACTGTTCCATAGGTTGGCATAGATGCAAGCATTCTAATTGAGTGAAGATTTTTTTCTCTTTATTAGATATTTTCTTCATTTACATTTCAAGTGTTATCCAGAAATTTCCCCATCCCTGCCCTGCTACCCTACCCACCCCCTCCCGCATAATGGCCCTGGCGTTCCCCTGTACTGGGGCATATAAAGTCTGCATGACCAAGGGGCCTCTCTTCCCAATGATGGCCAACTAGGCCATCTTCTTCCATATATGCAGCTAGAGATATGAGCCCAGGGGGTACTAGTTCGTTTATGTTATTCTTCCACCTATAGGGTTGAAGACCCCTTCAGCTCCTTGGGTACTTTCTCTAGCTCCTTCCTTGGGAGTCCTGTGTTCCAACTAATAGCTGACTGTGAGCATCCTTGAGTGAAGATTTTAATGTTGCTGTTACAGATATTGGATGCTCCAATATCTGTAACAAAGGGAACATGTAAATCCTACCACTAAAAACAAAGCTCTACTAAGCCCTACTGCTGCTAGGCTTGAATTGGGTCCAGAGTAGTAAAAGACTTTGCAATGAGACCAGCATACAGAGCAAACATGGAGGTATCTGTGACAAGCCACTGTATTCCCCATCTTAGATTCTTAGATTTGGATTAAAATGACACTTCTGTTTTCTGTCCTGCATTAATTATTTGCTGGTCAGTGCCCCTCCCCCCAAACACACATACATGGCAATACTGATGGAGGGTATAGAGAAGAGGAGTGTTGTAATTTAAATAACCAACAAAGAAAAGAAAAGAAAAGAAAAGAAAAGAAAAGAAAAGAAAAGAAAAGAAAAGAAAAGGAAAGAAAAGAAAAGAAAAGAAAAGAGGAGGGGAGGGAAGGGAAGGGGAAGGGAGGAAAGGGAAGGGAAGGGAAGGGAAGGGAAGGGAAGGGAAGGGAAAGGAAAGGAAAGGAAAGGAAAGGAAAGGAAAGGAAAGGAAAGGAAAGAAAAGAAAAGAAAAGAAAAGAAAAGAAAAGAAAAGAAAAGAAAAGAAATAACCTATGTTCACGCATTATGCCTGATCCTCTGGACATTTGTGGACATCTCATCCCTTTACACAACCAACTTTTATTCCCCCAGAGGTCTGTAATACTAAATACATAGCCATAGTAAAGGTAAAACAATGTCAAGCCAATGTTTAATAGATTCCCATACCAAAAGTTACATTGATTTACTAATTAATGTTTTTCAGTGCATATGTTCAATTACAGTTAAATCAACCTCTCTTCTACTCCTGTGTCTTTCGAGGCTGAGAATAATGAAAGCAGTGTGTTATTCTTCTTTGTCACTCTGCTGATTTGATCTCTGTAGCTTAAACTCAATTCTTTTTTTCTTCCATCAATATTTGAAACTACATAAAGAACTCAGTTCATACATATGTGTCTACATATGTCCTTGTACATCCATATATATGCACATCAATTTTCTGTTTTCTTACTAGAGGTGGTGCACTACTATTCTATTGAGTATCATACAGAAGAGAAATAAGAACCCAAACACCAAACACCGGCAACAAAACAACAAAGGTTAATTAAGAATAAGCTATACGCCTGAATTCTGGCAGTATTTCAATTTTCAGTTCTTTGTTTATGATTCATATAATATTTTCCTTTAGATAAATTAATTAGTTGAATGTGTCAAGCTAGTTAAACTCACACTAAATATTTTCCCAAGAGAACCTAGTTGAAAGCGGGTGCTATTAAAACCTTCAAGTGAACAAAATCTGTCTTTAACAAGTCACACATTATTAATTGGAACTGGGTAGAGAGGCATATTTCTGGATGCTTGCCGAGAATAATTATGGGACTTTTTTTTTAAAATTGTAACAAGATGAGTTAATCAAGGAAAACTCATCCAGCTTCCTCTGGCTGAAATGTAGAGTCTTAGCTATTAACCAACTGACCTGCTCAGTTTCAGGTAGAACTGAAAGAGCAAAAGAGGACTGGGGACATACTAAGGTGACAGCTAGCCCTTGAAATCTTTACTTAATTTCTTCATTTTTAAATACACATAATATTTGATATCTAGAAAGATAATACTGGCCACCCAACTATGCAGAGAAACAGCATTATGAAATATTTACTTCCAATGTGGCTAAAACTGACTAAAATTATATTGCCTAGTCAGCACATTTTACTAATTTCTAGTGTACCTTAGATTTTAATAACACATTTTAATACTATAAAATTTGTATACATTTTACAATACAGATAACTTGAAAACGGTTGAGTCATAGTCAGGATGGACTCATCGTCTGTGTAAGAGATGTGTGAGCCTTTTTCCGATTCATACTTGCTCAGCATCCACTCCCTCACATGTCTTTGTTTTAGTGATTGAAGGAACCGACTTTCCTACCTGGCACATAGTCATCTCAACCTCCTACCCGTTAATTAGAGTCTCAGTTTTAAGATGTGTTATCCTTGGCCCTGTTGCGGAACCTTCTTTTCCTCAGGCTCCTCTCCATTTTCATCCCTGTAATTCTTTCAGACAGGAACAACCATGGGTCAGAGATGTGACTGTCAGATGGCAACCTCATCCCTCATTTGATGCCCTGTCTTCCAGTTGGAGGTGGACTCTATAATTTCCCTCTCCCTAGTGTTGGGTACATCATCTAAGGTCCCTCCCTTTGAGTCCTGAGAGTCTCTTACCTCCCAGGTCTCTGGTGCATTCTGGAGGGTCCCCCCAACCTTCTATTTCCTGAGATTAATTGTTTCCATTCTTTCTGCTGGCCCTCAGCTTCAGTCCTTTTCCCTCACTCAATACCAGATTAGGTTCCCCTCCACCTCCCCAGCTCCCCCCAACATCTACTTTCCCTCCCAGGTCCCTCCCTCCCTCCCCACTTGTGATTGCTTTCTTCTCCCTCCCAAGTAGGACTGAGGCATCCTCACTCAGGCACTTCAGCTTGTTGACCTTTTTGAGTTCTGTGGTCTGTATCTTGGGTATTCTGTACTCCAGCTCAATGGAAGGTCCCAAGGCCTGGCACTATTACTGAGGCTATGGAGCACTCACATAAAGGGACCTAGCATGACTGCATTCCAAAAGACTCCAAAAGCATCTGAATAAGATGCAGATATTTGCACCCAACCAATGGACAGAAGCAGCTGACCCCTGGTGTTCAATTAGGGAAGGCTGAAAGAAGGGTAATCATGTAGGAGGATCAGCAGTCTCAATTAATCTGGACCCCTGAGATCTCTCAAACACTGGACCACCAAACAGAGTACCAGCTGATATGGGCTCTCTAACACATATACAGTAGAGGACTTCCGGTTCTGTGTTCATTCAGAGATGATGTACCTACACTTTGGGAGACTGGAGGCCCCAGGGTGTTTAGAGGACAGGTGGTGTGGGGGTGAGGGAATCCATGTGGAGACAGGGGGCAATGGGAGGAGGTGTTGGGTGTGGAGCAATTGGAGGGAAGATGGGGAGGCGGGGAATGGAATATGGAGTATAAAAATAAATTAATTTAATAAAAAAAAGATATGTGCAATCTTGGGACATCTGATGTAAACACAGGGAAAATTTTGAACTTAAGCACATTGATTCTGGTGTTCTCATTAACCTTCTGGTTGACTTTCTGTATGTATTGACTTTTGTTGCTGTTTCAAAATACCCAAGAGAACAACATAACAGAGGAAAATGCATTTGGGCTTACAATTTTAGAGGTCCTGCTCTACGGTGACTTGGCTCCAACTTTCTTGGCTTGTGGTGATAAAAAGTCATAAATGATAAAGTATCCTGGATCAGAATTCTGAATCCCATTTTGGCTACCAAGCAGAGGAGAGAAAGAACGTAATGTGGAGGGACAGAAGGGCATGTTTCCAGGGACCAAATCTTCTACGTGTCCATTCTGTCGTGAATGAATCAATGGATTCATTATTGAAGCTAGAGCTCTAGTGATCTAGTCACTTCTCAAAAGCCCATCACTAACAATCAAGTCCTGGATAAATTAGCTTGTGGAGAACACCTTGCCATTAACCTTCTCATTACCCCGATGGGTGATGGCCTCTGTACTGGCTAGTTTTATGTGTCAACTTGACACATGCTGGGGTTATCACAGAGAAAGGAGCTTCAGTTGGGGAAGTACCCATATAAGATCCAGCTGTGGAGTATTTTCTCAATTAGTGATCAAGGGGGAAAGGCCCTTGTGGGTGGGACCATCTCTGGGTTGGCAGTCTTGGGTTTTATAAGAGAGCAGGCTGAGAAAGCCAGAGAAGGCAAGCCAGTAAAGAACATCCCTCCATGGCCTTTGTATCAGCTCCTGCTTCCTGACCTGTTTAAGTTCCAGTCCTGACTTCCTTTGGTGATGAACAGCAATGTGGAAGAGTAAGCTGAATAAACCCTTTCCTCCACAACTTGCTTCTTGGTCATGATGTTTGTGCAGGAATAGAAACCCTGACTAAGACAGCCTCTTTTACCTGTAGGCGCTGGAATCTACAAGACTGATTGATGTCTTGGGGATCCATTCTCTCTACCATCGAAGTGGGAGGGGATTTTTATTTAATATTAGTTGGTGATGGCCAATTTTGAAAAGAAAATATTTGCTATCAACCTTTAATCAGATACAACGACAGGGGCTTTTTCACCTTACCAAAGCCAACACAGACATAAGTATCTCTAAAAGAAGCATAAGAGGGATGTAGGGTGGGCCAGCTTGTACTGACATTACTAATTTCCATTCTTCTCCTGAAAAACATCACCAAGAGACCCACTTTATTTAAGACAAACGTCTTTCTTTCTAGCCTATAATAGGTAACAGAGGCAAACCAATCCTTTTGGTACAATTGCCCTTGGTATTTGTCATGGTTTTTAACCCACCTATGGCTCAGTTTTTCTGAACTGCAAAGTGGGATGTATAAATTAAAACTAGGCCACATGTAAAATAGCAGGATGGATACCCAGTGTTAGTGCTATGTGTTAAGCTGTGTCAGGATGAAGTCTGTCATTCTTCTTTGTGGAATCTTCAGAAGACACTTAGGAGATGGATAATAGGTAACTTCCCTTTATCTGTGTCTTCTCAATCATCCTGCTAAGTTGAGAAGGAAAAATACTTCATTAAAGGTTACATGTTTGGCCTTTCCCTCCATCTCCGCTCCTTTCTATGTCCCTGTATTTCCTTTTGACAGGAGGAGTTCTTGGTTAAAATTTTGGAGATGGGTAGGTGGCCCCATCCCTCAACCGGGAGACCATTCCTAATCTCTAGATGTGGTCTCAACAGGTTCTCCGTCCCCTTTGTCAGGTATTTAAGCTAATGCCATCCTCCGCATTGGGTCCTGGGAAGCTCTTCTTGCTTTCCTGGCATCTGGGACTTTCTGGTTGTTATCCCCAGTGCCCCATCTCCCATTGCTACACACCTATGTTCAATTTCCTGACCCTCTGTACATATCCTCCATCTCTTCCCCTTGATTATTCCCCTTTTCCCCTCCCCCTATTCTCTTCCTCCCAAGTCCCTCCCACCCTCTACTTCCCTTGATTATTTCGTTCCCTCTTCTAAGTAGGACTGAAGCATCTGCTCTTTGGTCTTCTTCTTGAGTTTCATGTGATCTATTAGTTGTATCATGGGTATTCCATGCTCTTTGCCTAATATCCACTTATCAGTGAGTACATACCATGTGTGTTCTTTTGTGACTGAGTTACCTCACTCAGGATGATATTTTATAGATCTATCCATTTGCCTAAGAATATCACGAAGTTATTGTTTTTAATAGCTGAGTAGTATTCCATTGCATAAATGTACCACATTTTCTGTATCCATTCCTCTGTTGAGGGACATCTGGGTTGTTTCCAGCTTCTGGCTATTATAAACATGGCTGCTATGGACATAGTGGAGAACATGTTCTTATTACATGTTGGAGTATCTTCTGGGTATTTGCCCAGGAGTGGGTTAGCTGGGTCCTCAGATAGTTCTATGTCCAATTTTCTGAGGAACTGCCAGACTGATTTCCAGAGGGGTTATAACAGCTTGCAATCCCACCAGCAATGGAGGAGTGTTCCTCTCTCTCCACATCCTTGCCAGAATCTGGTGTCACCTGAGTTTTTGATCTTAGCCATTCTGACTGGTGTGAGAGGGAATCTCAGGGTAGTTTCAATTTGCATTTCCCTAATAACTAAGGAAACTGAACATTCCTTTAGGTGCTTCTCAGCCATTCGTGTTTCCTCAGTTGAGAATTCCTGAGACTGTCCCACCTGGGGATACATTCCAATGCAGGCACCAAACCTAGACACTATTGTGTATACCAAGAAGTGCTTGCTGACAGGAGCCTGATACAGCTGTTTTCTAAGGGGCTCTGCCAGATCCTGACCAAATCAAATTCAGATGCTCGCAGTTCACATGACTGAGCACAGGAACCCCAACGGAGGAGTTAGGAGAAGGACTGAAGGAACTGAAGGGGCCTTATCTGGCATCAGTGGAGGGGAGGCTCTTGGTCCTGTGGAGGTTAGATGCTCCAGTATAGAGGAATGTTAGGGTGGTGAGGTGGGAGTGGGTAGATGGGTGGAGGTGCACCCTCATAGAAGCAGAGTTAGGGTGAATGGGATAGGAGATTTGCAGAGAGGAAAGCAAGAAAGGGGATAGCATTTGAAATATAAATAAATAACATATCCAATTAAGAAACAATAAAATAAAATAAAAAGGCTACATTTTTTCTGAGTATCCGAGTGTGGTAAAGCAAATGTGCGTGCACGGAAGATGAGGTTTGAGCTAATCTAATCAAAAGAACATTTGAATGGGAGAAACATAAATAGCACCTACATCTGCCTAGATGAAGTTTTAAATGAGCCTTTAAAAATTTCACCCACTCTCCACATAAGACGAACTTGAAAGATAAAAAGACAAGCTAACAATTTACAAGTACAGTCTACCAGTTCTGAAGTGCCTTGGTGATTCTATTAACACAGGCTTTGAAGTTGCTTACCATAAAGCACATATGTTGTCTATAGATTTAGCTTATGGACGGCAAATATTCCAATAAAATTTATTTTGCTAATTCTAGAAGGGAAGCCTGGCAACACATTAAAATAGCAAGATGTTTGCAGGGCTTGGAGTTGCAGTACACATGTGTAATTCTAGTACTGGATAGACCAAGGCACGGGATCCCTGTGACTTGAGCCAACCTGTGCCATACAAGTTATGATTTGTAACCAGCCTAGGCTACAAAGTTAGACTCTGTCTCAAAATAAGACAAGGTAATGTATTATATAATACATATATATTACAATCTTATAATAGTAAAATACAATAGTAAAATAACAATAATCCAAGTAATCTAAGTCTTTGTACAATCATATCTCTTTAAGAAATATATTATTAGAACTGTGAGATGCTTGTATACCACATCAACTTATTTGATTCAATATGCCAAGATTTTTTTTATAGTTTTTTTTCTTTTCTTTCAGGGCAAAATGTCCAATGACAGAAAGTACTGGTGGATCTTTTCTGTGGATCGAGAAAAATAAAAATAAAACACCATTGTAGGAAGACATATAGATATATCTGACAATTATGATAAACTAACAATGCGAGAAGCAGTTTTGGTATCTGCAGTACTCATGGTTTAAGAAAACAAACACACTGTTGCTCTTGTTACTTGAATGTAAATGGAGTCTATAGGGAAGAAACGCAACGTTTTTCATGTGTCAACTTTATTCTAACATCTGTAGTGGCTAAATCATTAGACACAGTCATCACTTCGCAATGCACCTATACAGCAAAGCATCATACTATTTGACATAAATACACACGATTTTTTCCTTTCTTGAAATATAGTTTTTCATACAATCTACTATGAGAGTGTGGTTTTCTGTCCTCGGACTCCTCACCGTTCATCACAGCATGACTCCTACCCAGCTCTACCCTCCTTCTGTCTCTCATCAAAAAACAAATAGGCATCTAAGGAATAATAATTAAATTAGGTTAAAAAATTGAATATGATGAAATAACCAAATAAGGAAAGGAGCCAAAGAAAAAGC
This sequence comes from Mus minutoides, assembly GCA_902729485.2. Lineage (NCBI taxonomy): Eukaryota > Metazoa > Chordata > Mammalia > Rodentia > Muridae > Mus > Mus minutoides. The sequence goes on from LR749721.1 coordinate 1,452,359, forward strand.
ATAAGGAATATATATAGATACAGACACACAATCATTCACCTACTCAGAGATCCCATAAAGACTCAAAACTGAAAGAAATATGCAAAAAACATGTAAGGAAAAAGAAAATACACACAGAGAAAGAAACCACCCTGACTTAAACCATGATTCAAAGAACCTCCCAGAACCTTTGAGTTCATTTTCTGGTGGTCATCTGCTTTTGGGCATGGGTCTGTCCCTTAAGAGTTTATTCGGCCAGTGAGACTCCCTTAGAGAAAACTAATTTTTCATTTTCCAGTGTCTATCACTGAAGCTAGTAGCTTTTGTGTTATGAGTCAGGCTATGTGTCCACTTTGGCTTTCAACTGTAGGGTTCCATCTGGTGCAGAGCCACATAGGCCTTGTGTGTGTCTTTGTCACTTGGTTTACAGCACTACTGTGTCTAGAAGGCCTTCATTCTCTGGTGTTGTCCATTCCTTCTGACTCTTAGAACTTTTCTGTCTCCTCTTCTGCCCAGCTCCCTGAGCCCTGAGGGGAGAGACTTCATGGAAACATCTAATTTAGGACTAAGTGGTCTAACATCTCTCAGTCTCTTTATATTGTCTGACTGCAGATCCTATTTCCATCTCCTGCAGTAGGAAGTTTCTCTCTTGATGGTTAAGCACAGTGCAGATCTATGAGTATCCAGAACATTGTTAGGAGCTGTGTTTCTTTAACAGAACAATAGTATACAGTTTTACGTTAGGTCCCTGGACTTTCTAGTCTCAGATTCTTGGCCACTCAAGCAGGGTCTCATTAAAATAAGATAGTGGTAGGTTACTCTCACAACTTTTGAGCCGCTATTGCTCTAGTGTATTTTGCAGGCAGGTCACTCATATAGATCAAAGGTTTTATAGCTGGGTCGGTGCTTACCTTTCTTACCCTTGGGAGCATGCAGAGGACTTTCCAGTACCATGAATACTAGTCCATAGGGGTGAAAGCTCTATGTAGGCACCAGCTCAACTTCTTCACATTCAAGGAGCTATGTAGGAGATGTCATCATCAGTAAGTCCCTATAGTCAATTTGTAGAGACCCATATATACATATATATGTTTGCTTATTTATCAGTGACTTAACAGCTAACATTCACATATCATATTAGTCTTTCTGGGTCTGTGTTACCTCATCCAGGGTGGTTTTTTTCCTAGTTCCATTCTGTTGCCTATGAATTCCATGATTTCATTTTTTTAATGGCTGAGTAATATGCCACTGTGTAAACATACAACATTTTCTTTATCCATTCATTTGTTGATGAACAGCTAATCCATTTCCCATTTCTGGGCATTATGAATAAAGCAGCAAAAGACATACTTGAGAAAGTGGCTCTGTAATAGGATGAAGCATCTTTTTGGGTATACGCCCAAGTGGTATATCTGGATGTTGAGGTATATAGATTCCCATGTTTTCTGAGAAACCACCATACTGATTTTCATGATGGTTTCACAAGTTCCCTCTCCTATCAGCAACAGATGGGTGCTCCCCTTCCTTCACACATTCACCAGCATAAGCTGTCATTTGTTTTATTGATCTTGGCCATTCTGATGGGTATAACATGGAATCTCAAAGGAGTTTTGATATGCATTTCCCAGATGATTAAGGATTTTGAACATTTTGAAAGTGTTTCTCACTTTTCTCTGTTTAGATCTGTACCCCATTTTAAAAATTGTGTTGTTGTTGTTGTTTGTTGTTGTTGTTTTCATGATATCCAGTTTTTAAAATATATTTTATACATTAACCTCCTATTGAATGCATAGTTGCTAAAAATCTTTTCCCATTTTGTAGGCTGCCATAACAGTGTCCTTTGTCATGCAGAAGCCTTTCAGTTTTATGAGGTCCCATTTATTAACTGTTGACCTTAGTTCCTGTGCTAATGATGTTCTGTTCCAAATATCATTTCCTCTGCCAATGACTTCAAGACTTTCTCTTGTATCAGATTCTCCATATCTGACCTTATGTTCAGGTCTTTGTTCTATTTAAAGTTGAATTTTATACAGGACAACAGGTAAAGATCTACTTGCAATTTTCTGCATGTAGGCATCTAATTTGGTTGAAGATGCTGTCTTTTTCTTCCTAACGTGCAATATAGCATGACTTTTGTTTGTCAATTATACCTTAATAAAACTAGTTCAGGAACTGGGGAGATGCTTATGGTACAAAGTGCTTGCCACACATGCATAAGGACCTGAGTTTAAATTCTTAGAAACCATGTAAACTCCTGGCCAAATGCAGTGGTAAGCAATAAAAACATGTAACACGATCTGAAAATGATATTCAAGATTATCCTCTGACTTCTGCACATACATGCTTTTTGTCACTTGCATATGTGCTCATCCCCTTCTTCGTCTCTGTTTCTGTCTGTCTGCCTCTGTCTGTCTCTCTGTCTCTCTGTCTCTGTCTATCTCAACACACACACATACACACACACACACACACACACACACAAGCACTCAAATTAAATAAATAAAATTTATAATCTGGGGAAGAAATTTGCTGAAAGCTGAAAATAATGATCACATGAAGTGCAGCCCATATGTATGTTAGAAAACCACACTGAATCCATGCGAGTCTGAGTCCATTTACACATTATTTCAAATTGAAGAAGAGGAGTCCCAAAGTTATCAAAGGAAATAATTTTTACAACAAAGGTTGCTTATTGTTTAAAGAAGGAACTGGATTAGCATACCAGAAGAGATTATCAGAAGCTGTAAGGTCCTCAGGAAGTATTTGCACTTGCCAAAGCTGAATTTGCAGCCACTGTTTAAATCCCATCTCAGCTGAGTCCAAGGTCTTCTATATTGAACTAACATTTTCAAATATTAAGGGCCTGCTGCCAACATTAAATCTCAATGTCAAGATCATGACTCTCTCTCAGCACTCAAAGAGTCTCCTGATCACTTCCCAGCTTCACTTTGCTTTCTTGGTATTTGCCATACAAGAGCTAGGACATTTGCCATATGCTCATGGAAACATGAGTCATATACAGACAATGTTGCTAACTATAGTCTCCTATTCCCATTTTTTCCTGTCCAAAAGTTTGAACACAGCTTTGTGAACCAATATTCCCTTTCTCAGCATGATTAATGCCAGTTGTCTTATATACTTAAAGAATACCCAACATTCTCTCTTCCTCTGCACTCCCAAACAAATCTTCATAGCTTCTTTGGCTGAGATTTGTTTTTTCTCATTTTTATATCACAGCTCATTCCACCAGGTCATTTTCACCATCTTCTCTCCTGAGAATTTTTTTCCCCACTCAATAAAAACCTAAAGAAAAGAGAGCTCCTTCTCCTTTTCTGAATCAATGCTGCTGTACACCTCAGACTGGGTGATTGACAAGACACAGCACTGTACTATTCTCAGTACTGTTCTGCCAGTCTCTGATGTTAATGATAACGATTCTCTGAGAATTACAGGGCGTCTTTATGATTAACGTCAGCTATGGCTCCATCCTCATAGATGGTGCTTTCTGTGTGTCCTCATATGTTTGGAAGAAGGGTTTGGAACAGACCCTGCAGGCATCTAATATAAGGTCATTTGAACATGTTTTTACCTCCATGACCTAACCACTCCCTAAAAACTCTCTTTACCTAGATTGCAATCTGTTTCAATATACAAATTTTGGCGGATCCACAATTTCAAACCTTAGCACCTACCACCTGCTTAGAAATATTTACCTACCTTTATACAATGATGCATATTTACATGTTAATTATCTGTATCTAATATAGAATTTTTATGAGGAAGTGTGGCTTTGTCCTTTTGTTCATTTCAACATAACATACTGGAATAATATAAAGCCTATGACTGAAACTGAAAAAATATTAATTTTATTAGTCTAACAATAAATCTTAAATCGGTTATCTTTAGGTCATCATATAGCCTTTTCTAAGTGGGGGTCCCTAGGGAATTATTCAGGCTGATATATGATAATTGAGCATCATAGAACTCTGACTTTTTCTGTGCTCCTGATAGCTCATCAAATTTATGAGGTGGGAAACTGTGGAAATTCTGTTGTCAAATGGAAAAGGCCGTCAATTCCCTGACCTTATACTTTTTAACCTCTGTAAGCCTACAATATATCAACAAGAAAGGCAAAGCAAACATTCAAAAGATAGAGTACGGTGCTGACAACTTAGGTGACAAATGGTAAGTTCTACAAATAAGTATTAGAAGAAATTCTCAGTGCATTTCTGTTTACTCTGGTCAGTGTCCTATTTAATTAGTCTTAAAGCTAATTCTAGATACACCTGACATTTTCTGTTTTTCTTGTCTGAAGTGGGTGCTATCTTAACTTCTAAGTAAAAAAAAAAAAAATATATATATATATATATATATATATATATATATATATATATATAATATTATCTATTTTACTTTAGTAACTTTGACATGTAAACACAGACTTTTATTGTTTTAATGCACTTAACATGATTGATGCATCTTAGGAAGATGTTGATTGTTTCTGATTTTTCTATCGTATGTGCATGAATTCCCAAGTAATTTTGCCTTCAAATTATTCCAACTTCTCTTTTTACCATTCCCATAGAACTTGGTTCATGAAGTGGAGGTGGTAAAAAAAAAATGAGATTTTTATCTAGATAAATCAATTTTAAGGTATTTTGTACTCTTGAAACTTAACTTCAGAAAATAAAAGGGATAGTTGAGAGATGATGAAAATATGTGATACACCACAGATCTTAGATGGTAATAATTGAAAGAAAATCACAGAAGAAAAGGTAAATATGAATGAAAAAAGATAGAATGTAGTACTTAATAATATGGCCCAAGAAAGTACCACATAGAAGGTGCATTTCTGTTAAACACAAGAATGAAATTCAGGGTACACACAAGAGTTGGGACAATTAAGGGGAATGTGCATAGGGAGAGGGTATTGAAAATGCAAAATGACCCCATAGATCTGAACCTGGCACATCTGGGAACAACTAGAATGTTGCCTGAAAAAGTATCTATGCAGGTGGAGTAGGAAGGGAGGAGGGATATGCAATGAATGGGGAGGAACAGGGAGAAGGTCATGACGAGCAATGTGGATTTAATTCTAAGTGAGATCTAAGCTACTGCCTGAAGGTTTTAAGTAAAGAAATGGTGTGGTCTGCCTTACCTATTAAAACAATGCATTTGTCTGTTATGTAAAAGAGATCAGACCAGGAAAAGATTGAAATGAAGATAGCATACAGAAGTGAAGATAGTATAATCAATCAGGAGATAATGGTGGCTTCGAAGATAACACTACCATCAAAGAACAAATTTTAAAAGTACAGTCAGACAACAGCAGTAATAGACCACTTTTGAGATAAATGACCCAAAGTTACACAAAAGTTGTCACCTCAAGTAAATATGTTCTATTAATTTGTATTGGGAAATGAGTAAAAAGGACCAGACAGGTTGGACTACCATAAGATTATCAGTTCAGTTTGGGCCATGTGATATTTAAGTTACATCTTGACCTTTGAATGAAGATATTCATAAGCTATTAGACATATGTAACTGAGGCTTAGAGTAAAGGTCTGGGATGGACAAACAAAAGTTTGAAGATAGAAATGGCATTAAAAACTATAAGAATATAAATTAGTATATAAAGTGCTGACCACACAAACCTGAGATTCAGAGTAAAGTCCCCAGCACCCAAGGAAAGATTGAGGGTGGCAGTACTGTGCTCCTGCAATCTCAGCACGGGAAAATCACAAACAACATGATCCCTGCCGGTTACTGGCTTGGTAATCATGTTGAATTCTTGAACTCAAGATTCGCTGAGAGATCTAGTCTCACAAAACAAGGTCAGGAGCAATTGAGGGATACATCTAGAGCTAGACTCTTCCCTCCACATGCATACACCCATAAATATGCACATACATGTGCTTCTATCCACATATAAACAAAACACACACACACACACACACACACACACACACACACACACACACACACACGCACATCACAGGAAAGTTCATTGTAATGGTGAGAGTAGCTGAAACCACCAAAGCAGTGACAGCCAATTCAGAAGAGAAGAGAATAGGCTTAATTGATGTAAGGAATGCTGCACCCTTTAGGATACAGGGAGATGAAGAAGGGAACATTAATAAAGACTTGAGGAGTATCTTTAAACATCAATAGAGCAAGTATGTTTCTGACAAAGAATAAGCCCTATATCAAAGTAATGCAAGAGAAACTCTGTTGACCATTTCACTTGACCCTTGGATACATCTAAGAATGGGACAAGGACTGTGATCTTTGTTTTAACAAACACAGCGGAGACTTTTGGAAGTGGGTGTGTATTAAATTTCTATTATGTGAGCTTTGTGCCCTCACTGTCTACTTCTGATTTCATTTTCTTATCTACATAGCACAGCTTAAATATCTACTGTAAAATATCTTGGGCAGCCAATACACACAATGCATAAAGTTTTCCACTTGACTCCTCGGGGGGGCCAGGCTGCTTATCTTTCCTTTGTGCGTGCATATCACCACTTCTTGATAGCAAAAGCCATCATTCCCATACTAGCACCAGATGACCATGGCATTGCTATGTGTGCCCCTAGAATTGTTGCATGGTGGCTCTGTAATCATAGTACAAAGTTCATGGAATCATAGAATATATTTTCGTTATTTATTACCTACAGCCACAAAAATTGAATCCTTGGTTTCTGTCTCAACAACAAGGATAGTTGATGAGTGGGTCCAGGTCAGTTCTCATAGCTCTCACTTGGTCTTAAACACTAATGTTCTTCTAAATGTTAATGGAAAAACAAAACAAAACAAAACAAACAAACAAACAAACAAAAAATAGAGCAAATGGCTTCCAGACTAACCTACAGATTGGCAGAACACAAAAGCATCTCACATGAGCTAACCAGCCCCAGGTACTTACTGCAGTATCTCACATGAGTTAACCAGCCCCAGGTACTTACTGCAGTATCTCACATGAGTTAACCAGCCCCAGGTACTTACTGCAGTATCTCACATGAGTTAACCAGCCCCAGGTACTTACTGCAGTATCTCACATGAGTTAACCAGCCCCAGGTACTTACTGCAGTATCTCACATGAG